>CM053582.1:409625710-409658874 GCA_028627135.1 Pseudochirops cupreus
GAAAAGTCAGAGGGGTGAGGGGGGAAGACATAGGAGAAAATAGACTGGGGGAGGAGGGAATACACTGGGATAGCTGTTTTGGAGTGGTGGGTAGGGGAAAGATGGCAAGAAAATATGTAACTCAAAATCTTGTGGAAATGAAGCATGCAAACTAAAATAAAATTAATAAAAATATTTTTAAAAAAAGAAATGAATGTTGTAAACTGAAAATTAACAAAAAAAATTTTAAAGAGTAAGAGGAAAGAAAGAAGAGGCAAGGAACATAGATAATTATTTGAAGGAGTTTGGCTGAAAAAGAGAGGAGAGCTATAGATTGATAGCATGAGGGATGTCTAGTATGTCTAGTCAACGTTTTTTAAAGATGGGGAGATCTGACCCTATTTGAAGGCAGGGGGAAAAAACAGTTGAAAGAGAAAAAAGTTATAAGATTTGAGAGAAAGGAAGGGGTAGGTAGACGACTCAGAACAAAATCTGCTAGAGAAGTCAGAAGTAAATTGAATCAAGTGTACATTTAGAGGGGTTGATCTTGGGAAGATGGATCACTTCTTTCCTAAAAATGGGAAAAAGGAGAGAGTAAAAGGTAACACTGAGGGTTTTTTAAATGAAGAAAATGGGAGTAGAGTGAACTTACCTCTAAACGACTTCAATATTTTCAGTAAAAAATAGAAATTTCAAAAAAATAAGAAAATTTAGTAAAAGAATTAGATAAAAAAGAGAGACAAGGTCATCACTCGAAGTGGGGGGGGAGAATATGTGGGACTTTAGGGGGAAAGAGAAGGTTTGTAAGAGATTCTGTGGGAAGTGAGCCCAAGAATCCTTAATGATGAATTAAGTACTTAAGTACTACCCTTAACTAACCCTTAAGTACTACCTTCATGCAGCCAGGGCCCAGTTCAAGTTGTGTAACATTAAGTTGTCAAAAAATTGCCAATTAGCATCGGTAAAGGGAGTTTCTCACTAGCAGACCCTCTACGCTGTTAAAATCATATGTCTGAACAACCACAAAATGTCTTGAAATATTCATTAAGAAAGTTTGACTGTTTATAGCCAGATTCACAGAAAGGAGATAGGAAAAGAAAATTAAAGAGAAAATTAGGCAGTAGAAATGCCATAAAAATCATGAGACAAGAATTTAATTAGCAGCTCAAATCAGTGATAGGTCCTTCCTCAAAGAACTTGGAAGCAATACCTCTGTGTCATAAACAATCATTTTAATACTAAAATATGTGATATTCTTATCCTTTGAAAAATTCTAGAATATGCTCATTTACAGTCACATGTCTGAATTTCTGTCAGATTGTCTGGATAACTGACTGAGATCTTCCCAAAACAACTTTGCAGACAAATAGCTATTTGGGTTTTGTATTTCATTAGATTTTAGTATTTTGTGTTTTGTTTTGTTTTTTTACAAAAATTGAAGTCATTTAGAGATTCAGAATAACAAGGAGAAAGGAGAAAAAAAAGGAAAAATCTCTTTGGAAAAAAAAATTCCATAAATCAGATTCCCAAAAAGAATTAGCCCTGCTAATTTCCACAGAAAGGTGACAGCAATTGACCACCCTGTCCCTTGTGGGGCTAAAAATTGCTCCACTACCAAACTGTAACTAGCATGGCAAAGCCATGGCTTTGTCCCAAGGTGCCAATGTCTTGCTGGGGGTGGCCTTCCTTCCTGTGCCACCTGAAATAGAGCAATATATACCAGAGTCTCTACAGTGTGTGGGCTGAGCTAGTTCTTTTCCTTAAAAGGTACTGAAAACATACTTGTGATTTACTTGGCTCAGGCAACTACAGGCTTGGCCATCTACTTTGCTTCCTCATGGATTTGAATACAAAAAAAAAGGCCAAAGAACATCAGCTCCAACCTGATACATGGGTAAATTCCCATGAGCAACTCAGAGGCAGGGGAAGTTGTGTTATCCCTGCTGTCTAACCCTATTGAAAATTCTTTCCTTGGTTTTTTGTTAACTATTAGATGGACTCCGAGTACCTCAGTGCTTTCCTGTCTTGAACCTACACTACCTAGGGACTACCCTAGTCCGCATTGGTCTGTAACATCTCCTCACAACTGAATCTGTCCCAGGTGCAAGAATTCCTAGTTAGAGTTCTCCTCACTACCACTATATTCCTGCCAAGTTTAGAGCCAAGTCAGTTCCTAAGGGGCATGATACATTGCCCACCTAACCAAAGAGGAATTTAATTCGAAGCCTGCATTCTTTTTGGAGTGTCCCAATAGAAGAATGATGTTGACAACTTGGAGAAATTCCAAGAAAAAAGAAACAGCATTGAATAATGGAAGTATAACACGGTTGACTAATGAGGAAAGATTAAACAGCAAAAGAACATCTTCTCTAAATAATCACAGCTGGTCTCAGCAGCAACCTAGGGAGACACAATCACAGTTGAGGACTAGAAATGTGTCAAAATCAAAAAGTGGGAGGAGATTTTCTGTAACTGGAGTCCAAAAGAAAAAAAAAATCAAAAGAGGAAGGATAAATGAGATGAAAACAAAATTTAGGCTAAGCATCTAAAGGAAATTGTACAATGTTGCTCTTTGGAGTAAACCCCCCACCCCGGCCCCAATAAAGGCAAGAAGAATCAGAAACAGATTGTAAACTATTGCATCACTTTAAAAAATTTTTTAGCCTAACATTTAAGGTTCTCATATAGCTATCTGTACTCCTTTTATCTACTTGGGCTCTATTTTTATGCCATAGTTATTTTCATATTAAATGTGCTCTCCATGCCAGATTATAAGTCTCATGAACGCCCTCACTAGGACCTCCCTTCTCCAAGGCAAACATTTCCACTGGCTTCAACCAGTGGCATAAACTTGAGTACCTATCACCATCCTGGTTGTCCTCCTCTGGATGTTATCCAGCTTGTCAATGCCCTTCCTAAAATGTGGTATCCCGAACGGAGTATAACATTTCAGATGTAGTAGAACTAGAGAAGAGTAGTTAAAATTATCACTCTTCCTCTCTCCCTATCTCTCATTAATCTTGTCTTCATACACTCCCAAATCACCTCATCTTTTGTAGATTCCTGTCACATCACACTGTTGACTCATTTTTGGCTTGCAAATTCCTAAAATCACTAGGCTTTTTGTTTTCAGATGAACTGCTATCTAGCTACACTTCCTCCACTGCGTACTAGAATATAAACTCCTTGAGGGCAGGATCTGTTTCATTTTTGTTTTTGTATCTCTGACATTTAGCACAGTGCCTGGCCCCTAGTGGATGCTTTAAAAAAGACTTATTGATGGTGAAGATCATTCGTGTGTGTGTATGTGTGTGTGTGTGTGTGTGTGTCTGAGACTGAAAGAAATTTAGAAACCAGAAAGATAGAGTTTCTGGGTAATTATTAATTGGGCTGGCTAGCAATCAATGGTCAGTGGTTTCTCTCAGTTACTGACACCCAGTGAAGTCCCCAAAAATCTTAAATAACCCTTCTGAAAGGAAATTCCCTTGACAAGTGAGAATCAACCCTGATTGGTGGACATTAATGAGGAGATAGGCTAAAGTCTTTAGCTCTTCTTTCTGAGAACATGGCTTGATCATGACACTCAGCCAACTCCAGCAATCTGGACAGGTGAATCTATCTCCATTCAAACCACTCTAGTTGGTTTCCTCTTTCACGAACAGGGTCACCTAAACTCTAATGGAGGGGTACAAGGACAGGGGTTCCCTTCCTCAGGGTAAGTACTCTGTCATGCTAGATTCTATTTATACTCTAAATAGAAGCTAGATCTCCTAGTTGGGTATGGTAGAACTCAATATTGAAGAGCACGTTCCTTGCAGGTTAAGAGTAATTTCATCAATTAGTCATATCCTTCAGAGACTGTTCTTCATGAGGAAATTGAGGAGAAAAGCCTGGATCCCAATTTAATAATTGTCTATTAATATAATAACATAATAATAATTTCTCTCAACTTTTTAATCTATCTCAATTAAATTTCACTACATTCAACCCAATGTTATTTTTGTATCTCTTCTTCTAATTTAATTTGTTTGAACTTAACAAAGGCTTATGAAGCACCTACTATGTAAGAGCTCACTGGGTTTGGACACGTAAACTATATTAGACACTTCCCAGCCTTTTAAAATAGAGTCTGCTAAACCTAATTTTATCTTCTTGATGACTAAGAAATCATTATTGTGTACATCGATCACTTTAATGAGCTCTTACAGTGACATTCTCACAAGCTACTGAAGCACATAGGGATATTTTATTCTATATCAAATGGTCCCGGACTGCTGTATTTTTCTAGTTCTATTTTATTTTACTTTGTCTCCACCTCTGATGTCAGGCTGTCAGCTAGCACTTTTCAGGGTTGCAAGTGTTTCTTACTACCTCTTTGACCTTGGACAAACCAAAATGTCTCTAAATTGCAGGTTCTTTATCCATAAAAAGAGGTTTAGATGGCTCTAAGGTTCTTGTCTTCCTTTTTTTTAATAAATATTTTTCGTTTACAAGATTCAGTTCCACAGGCTTTTGAGTTTTAAATTTTCTCCCTCTCCCTTCCCTCCTCCCTCCCCGAGATGGCATGCAACCTGATATAGGCTCTACATATACATTCATATTAAACATATTTTCACATTAGTCATGTTGTAAAGAAGAATTATAATCAGTGGAATGAACCAAGAGAAAGAAGAAGCAAGACAAAGCAAAAAAGAGAAAAGAGAGAGAGCAAATAGTATGAATGCTTTGATCTACATTCAGACTCTGTAATTCTTTCTCTGAATATGGGTAGCATTTTCTTTTCAAGGTTCTTTTCAACTTGGAATTCATGATCCTGTTTTTTTTTCCCAACACTCCTTTCCCATCCTACCACCACTCCCCTTTTCCTAATGTACTGTCCTTATTTCCGTAACAGAAGAAAATGTCCTAGAAGACCAATATTGTTTCCCACCCCATTCCCCCATCTTTTTTTTTTGTCTTTTTTATCCTTAGTTCCTAAGAGAGGATTTCACATTTCATAGGATAATAGATTTAAAGCTAGAAGAGACCTTAAATGACATGGATAATGAGGAATCTCATTTTCTTATTTTGCAAATGGGGAAACTGAGGCTCAAGGAAGTTCTGGGACCTGCCCAGGTCCACACAACTAGTAATGATCTGAGGTAGGATTTGAACTCAGGTATTCCTGACACCAAGTCAATGTCCTATCCACTATGCTATGGTGTCTCTAATATGTGCTAAATTATTTGATATGGTGAAAAGCCAGATAGCTAAGCATATGAATAAATGAGATATTCATTCAGAGTCAAAGATGTACAGCTTGAGTTTCAAAAAGCCCTTCCTAGGAAGGGAGTGCTCCCTGTAGACTTTGTGTTGACTGATTTGGACTCCAGACACTTCCCCATTTGACCTAACCCTTTTTCCTATATCTTTTTAAAATTTTTTTATTTAATTTTTAATTTATGGAATGAAAGTCATTTCCATAACATGATATAATTTTAAAAGATTGCACATGAAACTGCAAATCTATTATGTACAAGTTGCTATTCCTTTTAAATATACAATAATCATATAATTTTTTTAATTTTTTCTCCACTACCACAGATGGCTACCATTAGACACAAATATGTAAAATTATTCTATACATACTTCTGTTGATTAGTTCTTTCTCTAGATACAGATAGCGTCTTCTTTCATGTGTCCCTTTGTAGTTAATTTGGCTATTTATAACACTCAAGATTACTTCGTCACTTGAAGCTGCTCTCATTAAGTATTTCTGTTACTGTATACAGTGTTCTCTTGGTTCTGCTCATTTCACTGTTCATTATTTCATGCAAGTCTATCCATGTTTTTCTAAGATTGTTGAGCTCATCATTTCTTTTAGCATAGTAGTATTCCATCACAATCATATACCACAACTTGTTTGGCCATTCCCCAATTGATGAGCATCCCCACAATTTCCAGTTTTCATCCACACAAAGAGAGCTGCTATAAATATTTTAGAACACGTAGGTTCTTTTCCTATATCTTTTGAAGGCTTCATTTTGACATGAGCTTTATTCACAGATAAGCAGTATGTTATGGTATGGTTCCTGACCTGCAGAAGCTTGCAATCTACTATTAAGTAGAGAGCCAAAACAATGAAATAATGAAATTCACCTAAATTATTTGGTACTGACTGTAAATATGATGATAGTTGAGAACAGGGAAGAGAACTGGAGTGGTAGATTCAAGGAAAGGCTCACAGGAAGGAGGATGGAGTATTGTAAAGTGGATTGCATTGGGAGACAAGAGACATATAAACATCAAAAGAAGAGCTATTATGTACCCAGGTGCAAAACAATAACTTGCTATGTGATCACAGCTAAACAAATTAAGCCTTTTATGATGGAAAACAGATTAGTGGAAAGAAACTTGGAATCAAGAGGATTTAAGGTTTAGATTGGAAACGTAATGGCTCTACATGCAGGCTCAGACACAACACAGACCACTGAGTTTGACCTGCACCTGATCAAGAATTCCCATTACCTCATACAAAAAAAAAGGGGGAGTCATTCAGTTTTTCCTTCAAAGCTTCTGTTCTCTCCTGAGGCAAAATTTCTCCTTCTGGTTGGCTTTAATTATTAGAAAAAGTTTCCTTACATTGAGCTGAAATCAGTATTTGCAACTTCACATCATTAATCATAATTCTCGCTTCTGGAGCTAAGTAGAAATTCTTCTTCCATATGCTAGTCCTTCAAATGTTTTAAGATACTTATCCTATTTCTCACAAGTCTCTTTTCCAGGCTAAACATCTCCAATGTGCCTTCAAACAATTTTATACTGTGTCATCTCGAGATGCTGTACAATTCTGCTTGTCCTCATCTGGTCCCTCTTTAGTTTATCAATAACTTTTTTTAAAAAGTAGCACTTAGAACTGAATAGTTCTAACTCTTTTAAAGCTAGAAGAGAGCTTAAAAGATATGGAGTCCCATTCTCTTATTTTGCACATGGGGTATCTGAGGCTCAACGAGGTTCTGTGACCTGGCCAGGGTCATGAACCTAGATATAGGCTGATCAGAGCAAATTCTTGTCTTCTCCAGGTCCTACATCCCCTAATCTTTCAAATGACTTTCACATTGTATGACCTCAAGACCATTCACCATTCTGGTTGTCCTCCTTTAAACCCTCTTAGCTTATTAAAGTCCATTTAAAAATATGACACCAAGAACTGAACATAATCTATTCAATCACCAGAATGCAGCAAGATGATCACTTTACTGGTTCTAGATAGGATGCCAACAGACATTTGTTAAGCACCTACTACTTCAAGTGGGGAGGAGGGGGTGAAGACAGCTAGATGCCTCAGTGGATAAAGCGCTGGACCTAAAGTCAGAAGACCTGAGTTCAAATCTGTCCTCAGACACTTACTAGCTATGTGACCCTGGGCAAGTCACTTAACCCGTTTGCCTTAATCTCCTGGAGAAAGAAATGGCAAACCAGTCAGACACAACTGAACAATAAATTCCAAGTAGAGATGTCCTATAAGGTAATGGGTGTTCTATAAGGGGGAAAAAACTGTAGTACAGGTTGACAATCATTTATGTCAATTTAATAACATCAATAAGGACCAGGACCTGAACTAATCAACCAGAAAAACCTGGACCCAACAGCTTCTTTGTTCTCTGAGTTTACTCAGAGAACACTTCTTATGTCAACAATCCCAGATGGGGCTGATATAAAAGCATTCTTTCTTCTGTCAAGGATGAGACCCTGAGCCTGTGACACTACCTTGAATAATGCAACTTTTTCTTATCTTAACACTTTGTGGACATATACTATGTTATGGCATGTTAATGATAAAGAAAACACAGATGTTCTAGGTCGTAAACTCAATTGACACCTTATCGATTCTCTTATCTTATTAAGGAAATTCCTTTCTTGCAATCATAAATGTGACCCTGAAACATTCTCATCCTTTTGTTCAGGCAGTCAGAATTTAGGTTTTAGCTTCTTATATGAGGGAATAAGTAATATGGATTTACATATCACCTAGCCTTGTTTGCGTCCTTTAACCAAACTCTCAGGTTGATAAGGTAAAAACTCTATGGTAGAGATGCAGATTTGAAAGTCAGCCACAAAGAGGCAAGAGTTGAGGCCATGGAGAACGAATGAATTCACCAAGGAAATATGCTTAGAGTATAGAACAACAGGATAAATTGGGTCAAAGACAAAATATTGGGGGCATCTCCAGTAAAAGGAGAGGAGAAAGAGCATGTACCAAAAGAGAAGCCAGGAGAAGGGCATTTAGGAAATCAAGAGGAAAACCAGCAAGTACAGCATCATAGAAACAGAGGAAGAGGAGTTTCATAAAGCAAATGCCCAATAGAGTCAGGCACAACAAACTTTTTAAAAAATTAAGATAGAGAAAAATCTATTAGATTAGGCAAAAAGAACATGTTTTAAAGCAGTTTCAATAGGAATGGAAAACAGATCACAGGAGGTTAAAAAGGGAATGGATTAAGAGGAAATGGGTGAAATGGGCATAGCTCACATTTTCAAGAAGATTGGCTGAGAAAGGAAGAAGAAAGGGTGCACAACAGCCAAAATGGGAAATGGGTAGATGAAGGGGTTTTTTGTTTGTTTTGGCTTTTTTGGTAATTGTGAGAAGAAGAGATGATTGAAAACAGAAGGGAAGTCATAATCTAGTCTCTATGACTCTACCAAATGCATTTACCTCCCTTGGCAGCAATATTATTTCTTTGAATGTTCAACATATCATTGCACAGATGAGTAACTAGAGAGCACTTTCTTGGAAGTTGGGAACCTGTTTAAAGAAATTCCCTGTACTCCAATGCTTCTTTGCCATCTGTCCATGCGAAGCGTGGCAGATATCCCTAATATGCAAAGTTTCCTTTTCACAGAAAATACTGCCAGCCCCAACAATCTGAACGAAGGCCAGAGAAGTTATGAGCAATTATCCTTTACCGCTTCAATCTCTCTCTGTTACTTTTTACTACATGCCTGGTTGTTAGTTTGCAAGTGGGTCTTTCCTAAGCAGGCAAAGAAAAAGCCCACAAAATCAACTCTGTCCAGCACCCATGGTGGGATGCTCATTGTTCTGGGAGGAAAAAAACCCAATTAATTTCTCAAGACTGCAATGCCAAGAATATAAAAGTAATATTATTAGGGAGCTGGTTTCTTCTCACTCTCTAGTTTTTGACCTTTTGTTGTTGATTCATTCCTTCTCCATAAGATAAAGATGAAAGGTAAAACTCAAGTCAGACCACTGAATTCAATTCAAACATCTATAAAGCACTTACAATATGCTAGGTCCTAATAGGAAATCAAGTACAGGATAGGTAGATAAAGAACTGTAATTCACATTATACAGTGTTTGTTGGAACAAAATGTGTTTATACACATAATTTTTATTTATAAATAAAGGAGAGGTAGGAACAAAATCTGGGTCCATTGAAATCTCTACAAAAACAAGGGATAGCTCACTTCCAGACAAAGGGAGAAAGCATAGCTTTGTGAACCTGTTTTTAGCATGGAAGGAAGTTATTATCAATCTTTTTGGTGGGAATGGAGAAAACCAAGATGATTGGATTTTTAAAGTGAGACTGAGGAAGGTTTTTAGATTATATTTGAATGTCATTTGTCCATACTATATAATCCCCTTTTTTTTAAATTAAAAAATAGTTCTCTCTATCTTGTTCAGGTTAGAATTGCTCAGTCTCTTCAGTAGCTGCGATTATAGGTATAGGCCACTATGCCTGGCGTATCTACGTCTTCACTGGCATGGGTTATCTATTCTGGACTCTCGTTACCTTATTAGGGTAAAACTTGCCTAGCCTATCCAGCAAGGCCTTCCTAGTGTTATTAAATGTTACTCTGTATACTACAGAGAGGTTAATGACTGATACATAGAAGGTGTTTAATGAATGCTTGCTTATTGAGACTTGTGAATTATGATTTACCATGAGAACTTCTAAAGTCTGTCTCCTTTCTTCCACAAAGGAAGGTTTATATTTTCCTCCCAGGTTTCTAAAAATAGGAACAATAACAAACTTCGCTGAGAAAGAAATCAAGAAGTGAATTCACTATGTCTCATTTAGAAACAACACATTTCTCCCAGTCCAGAGATCTGAGCTAAACTCTAAAAACCTTTTAAGGTTTAGAATGGTTTCCTTGAATGGTGCAAGCTTCTGAGTCGAAAGAAAAAAATAACTTTCTGAAAAAAAAAAGATCCAATGGCCTGTCACATGTCTTACCAAAAAATATTTAGGCAAAAAAGAAACAAAAGTATTTGTATAATCTTTCCAGTTTTCAAAATGAAGAAAGAAGAGGGAAGTAGGGGGGGAAAGGTCCACAAAAATATATTTGTAATTTTTTTTTAAATTTCATTCTGAGATTGATTTTTCTTTTTTAAAAAAATTGACTAACATTCATGCCCTCAGGAGTTTGCACAAAAGTGGCTATGTGAAACTGTAAGATCTATCAGAAAATTTAATTTCATCAATGTCTTTGTTTTGGAGAACAAATTTTAATTAGGCAAATTTTAATTTTAATAAGAAAATTTTAATAAGGAACATTTTTAATAAGGAAAAAACATCTACTGGGAAGCTCAAGAAACCAGGCCAAGATAATAACACTGGTCCCTGGAGCCCTGGGGGCATAAGTCACTAACTAAGGATAGATTATTTATCAACTCTGTAAAAAAAAGATAGCTAGCCATTGGACCACATAGCAAAAGAGGCAGCAGGATATCTAAGAAACACTGAAAACAGAGTCAGAGACCTAAATTCAAATTTTCTATCTGCCACTGGCTACCCTGAATGACTTTGCACAAGCCACATGACCACTCTACACCTCATCTATAAAATGAGGAGGTTAGAGATGATGCTAAGGTTCCTTCCAGTTCTAAATACTTTGATCGCATCCAAACAGGCACTGACTCCACATTAAAAACAATAACCTGAGCTTTAAAACTATGTCAGGTAAATTCAGTGCTCTAAAAGTAAAGTGAACCTTACTGTCATCACACATCTCCAGGGGTGTGCTGGAGCCCCCTGATACTGACTGGTGAGAGCTGATTGTTAAATTTTCCATGTGAGCATTCATACGTTAGGAAAAGCTACAAGTCAGGACTTAATTTTTTGTTTTGTTGGTTTTCTAGAATTAAGAAAGTAATGTAAAAATTGTTAACAAGCAGATTAAACTCAAAAGTTCATCATGAATACACTACTCCACCCCACCTGCCTAAAGAGCCAGTTGTTAAACATTTAGCAGTATACCCCCTACACACAAGAGTAAGAATTTTTTTCAATCCCAAAAGTTCCACTTAGAGATTTATACTTAATATTCCTAGAACATGTTAGAAAGAGGGTATCAAAAAATTCTGAGATCACTAAATATTTACATATATAAATATGCATTACGGCAAGAGACCAAAGTTGGCCAATGCTCTAAGCAGGGAAAAACATTCATAAATTATCCTGGTATTTATACCTCAGTTTGAAGAGTTAAGTGTTAGTGTAAGTCATGTTTTCTATCTTGAAAAGAGGCATTTCCATATGAAACTGCTGACTATGTGAGTTTGGCTTCACAGTGTCACTTGGAAGGCACCAGAAACTGAAACCTATGTATGAGGTAAAGGCACAATTCATTTTTAAGTGAACACCACATAGCTGGGAGGAAAAAAAAATAGTAAAAGCTTGTAAGCTGAGAAAAAGCTGTATTTGCTCATCATTATTTGTTTCAGACATTGAGGTCATTATATTATGTCTTTAGGATTCCAACATTAATTTCTTACAATCCTATTTATTTTCTTCTAGTCTAAGTATCTGTTTTAACTGACCTGTTCAATGTCACACCAATCAAAAAACCAATAAACATTTATTAAGTACCTACTATGTCCAAGGTACTGTGCTAAATGCTGGGAACACATAAAGCGACAAGAGACCGTCCCTGCCCTCAAGGAGCTTACAGTTTAAGGAGAGTGGGGGAGAGAGACAACATGCAGAGAAATCTATGAAAGGGAAGAGACTACGATGAAGAAAGTTTAGAGAAGGTTTCCTATTTAAAAGGCAGGATTTTAGTTGGGACTTAAAGAAGGCCAAGCAGTTGTTGTCCACCCTTCATTTTCAAAGACCACCAATGACATTGGGAAGTAATGGGTAATGGCTCGTGTGTGTACTGGATTTAAGGGAGGCAGAGTCTTATCCAGAGAGTAGTAGTCAGTAGTCAGTAGTCAGATCAGGAGAGGGAAAGCATTCCAGGCATAGGGGACAGTCAGAGAAAATGCTTGGAGCAGAGAGATGGAATTTCTTGTTGGTGGAACAACCAGAAGGCCAGTGTCACTGGATCGAGTAGTAAATACTGGGGAGTAAGGTGTGAGAAGACTGTAAAGCTCTAGGGCGCTAGGTTATGAAGGGTTCTGAGTGCCAAACAGCATTTTGCATTTACCTCTGGGGGCAATAGGGAACCACGGGAGTTTATTGAGTAGGGGGTGACATGATCAGACCTGTGCCTTAGGAAAATCACTTTAAGTGGCTGAATGGAGAAGGGATTAGAGCAGGGAGAGATTTGAGGCAGGCAGATGTACCAGTGACTAGAATTTAAGAACCTAAGGCCTTGGAGCTAAGGAGAGACTTTACAGGGTAACAAGCCCAGCCTCCTCATTTTGTAGATGAGGAAATTCAGGCTTCCAGAAAGCAAGCAACGTGCACCAGAAAAAAATGACTTCGAGGAAGAGAAAGGAAAAAATGAAAATAATCTAACTCTTTACATTAAGAGAATCATATTGACTCAATGAATAATCTCAATGGATGACATTTGTAAATGAAGGCCTAAGGTCTTACTTAACCTAACAAATTATTACCCATGCCTATCCAACTTTAATTCACGAATCTACCTATTAATATTCCCTGCTGTGGCAATTAGCCTCTGTTGTGTCTTTATCCATGATGTGTGTGTATGTGTGTATGTACAAATTTATCTTTTGTGTTGAGAAAGGGCACAAAATATTGTTCCATAAAAGTAGTTTTGTTTGAGTTCTATCCAATTTGCTAATATAATGCCAATTAGTTTTCTTTCTACAATACATTAAATTGTCTCTTTAATAGAATATAACTAAAAAGAGCTTACCCAATGAAAATGTAGCTTATGACATAACTTCTATCTGTATTGCCAGTATTGCCATATTGCTGGTATTGTAAATTCTCACAAAAATTTACCAGATATAATCATTTTAAATATTAATATATGCCACACTTAGCTTTAATTTGAAAAATTAAATGTATATTTTAATTCATCTTACTATGTTTACTCCCAAAAGGACCACTATGTAAAAAGAAGAAATTGGTTACTAAAATGCAAACTGTTGCCTTAAAACAGGAAAATATAGGGAGTCCAAAAGTATACAGAACAGAAAGAAATTACGTCTGATTACCCTTAGCAGGGAGACTTTCAAAGATGTAATTTTTAATATATTCCATCAGAACAAGTACCCCTGCTTTCCTTCAGAGGGACCTTCTTGCCAATATATTGATAAGCATTTATTAAGTCTTTATTATATACCAATAATGAAAGAATAAAGTGCAAAAAAAGCAAAGAGTGTTGCTTTAAGGACCCTCATCTTCATAGAGGATTACTGAATGTATGTACAAAGATGACTAAAAACTATGAGGGGAACAGCTGTTCAATCTAGATCCTACCAGTTCAATTCCTGAAAGCTGGGTGACTAATTCTAAGAAATTTTAACTCTCTTCTAAAGTGGTTGTATCTGTCTAGTCTTATCTCAAGCAATGTGTGCATAAATTCCAAAAAAGCTCAGGGAAAGGTAATTTCACAGTGGTTCTTTGAATTCTAGACCAAAATTAGAACAACATTCTAGTTTAGGTAAGACTAAAGATGATGCAGGGATGGGGAACCTGTGGCCTTGAGGTTGCATGTGGCCCTCTAGGTCCACAAGTGCCCTCCTTGACTGATTTAGATTCTGTCAAAGGGCCGCACTTGAGGACCCACATGCAGCCTTGAGACCTCAGGTTCCCTACCCCTGAGGTTTGCAACAGACAACCTTAGGCTTCTACATACAGAGTGGGAAGCCTTCTCTCTCAATATATAACTGAGGAGTTTTTCATACCGGCCTTCAGGGATTGTTTCTCAATTGGGCCAAAGCCGGTCTTAAGCAAAATTGTAAAATTTATTTTTAGCCAATCCCTCCTCTCAGGATTCATTTTCCCCTCCCTTCTGAGCCTCCAAGTGTGCTTAGAGGCAGCTGAGTTGTGCAGCAGATAGAGCACTAGGTCTCGCATTAGGGAGACCTGAGTTCAAATCCAGCCTCAGACACATATTGTCTATGTGACCCTAGACAAGTCACTTAACTTCTAGCCTCAGTTTCCTCAACTGTAAAATGAAGATAACAGCAGCACCTACATCACAGGGCTATTGGGAAAATCAAATGGGATAATAATTATAAAAAATGTATGCAGCACCTGGCATGTTGTAGATACTAAATAAACACTTACTTATATCCTCTTTTCTGCCTCACTGGTCTTAGGCTATTGCTTCCTCCTAGAAAGAGCCCCAATTTTAGCATTTCAAGTGACAGAATAAAAGATTTAAGGCATATTTATAATCCAGTCTTCAAATATTCATAGGGTTATTATGTGGAAAAGGAATTAGGTTTGTTTTGCTTGGGATTCAGAAAGAACTAAGATCTGCATCAAGGTATAGGCAGGCAGATTTTGGTTTAACATAAGGAAAAACTTACCCACAACTAGAGCAGTCCAAAAATGGAGCTGGCAGCCTCATCAGGTGAGTTCCCTGTTAACTAAGTATATTGAAATTGAGCTTGGAAAAATACTTTTCTGGGATATTTATAAATAAGCTTCCTTATTTGGATAAAATGTTAAAATAAATGACTTCTAAAGTCCCTTTCATTATTCAAAGGGAGACATAATTGAAGAAAAATTCTCTTCTAAGGAACTCTCCCTACCACCACCTCATTTTGTTCCATCTTCTTTCTATCTTTATATTCTTTCCTTTAAAATTGCAGAAGGTAGAAGTTATAGGAGCTTTCCATTAAAAATGGAATGTTATACCTAGTTTGGGTATTATAGCTCCATAGACTCTGTAGCATGGATCCTAACCTGTACTGAACAGGAGATAAAAAAAAAAATCTTACTTTATGCTATCAAAGTTATGGAAAGTGACCTACATTTTAGCCATTCTCACATTATTTTAAAAAAAAAATCCAGAAACCAAGGTTAAATGACAACACAAATAATAATGATGATTTATATAGTACTCTAGGACTCGCGAAGTCCTTTACAAATAAATATTACTGCGTTTTATTCTCTCAACAACCCTAGGAAATAGGTGGTAATATTATCACATTTTAACAAATGAGAATATTGAGGTAGGCAAACCTTAAATTAGTTAGCATGAAAGAATCTTTACTCTGAGTCACGAAATCTCAGAGTTGCAAAGAACTCGGGGCTATATCTAAATCAAAATTCCCTCCAAAATGACCACTAGCTTTTACTTACAGACTTTCCATGATGGGGAAATTACAACTTCCTGAAATAGCACTTTTAAATTTTTTGGTACATATAATAACTATGAAGTTTTTTCTTGAATCAAATCTAAACTTTCCTCTTTGCAGCTTTCACGCATTCATCCTAGTTTGGCCACATGGGGTGCAAGAGTTCGAAGTATTTAGCTTTAACTCATCAGTTCTAGCCTATAGAGATCTTTTGGGATTTTGACAATGTCCACTTCGGTATCTTATCTTCCTAGTTTTACATCCCCTGCAAATCTTGCAATCTGGGCCTTTATTCAGATCCCTGATAAAATTGAAGTTAAACATTTACATCATTACCTGAGGGGACAAACTCATTTGAAGCATTCACATGCCCCTATCTACACCAGGTCAGTTACCTTAAAATAAGACAGAAACTTAAAAAAATGCATCCCACATATATACTCATATGCACACAATAAAAGCTTAAACTAACGTTTTATCCGTTAAACATTTTTTCATTTTTTTGAGAAGTTATTATTTTTGTTTTCTTTTCATGAAATTACATACATACCTTTAGTATCTCAATTTTACTCCAGAACAGCTGTCTGTACACACTCACGTGTGTGTGCATGCATGCACGCACACAGGCACATGAATAACAAGAAATGTTTAATCTTATCTTCATCTGGCTGGTCTTAAGAGGAAAGTAAAATCAGACCCATTTATTTTTTACCACCTGGACTTCTATTTTTCCCATTGGAGTTTATCTCACTAGGATTTATAGCACTGAGCATGGTAGCCCATGCTTATAATTTCTGCTATTAGAGGAAGCTGAAGTCAGTGTATCAGCTGATTTTTGGAAATTCTGAGGTACACTAAGGCTAAAGTCAACATGGTGGCCAAACTAACTCCAGCATTTAAGTCCAACACCAGGAATCTGGGGCCAGCAGGCTTACTAGAGAGTTACAAACCAGCTTATACCAGAAAAAAAGTCATTCAAAGCCTCCTCAGTGATCTGCATTAGGGTCAGCTATGATCATCTATAGTACTTGCAACCACATTAATAAGGAAACAGAAAGGAAGGGAGAGGAGAGGAGGCAGAATTTGCAAAGTCTGTGACCTTGAAAACTTCTACAAACTTCAATCAACTGATCAATCACAAGTTATTAAGTGTCTATCATACTCCTAGAGATGTATTAGGTACTACTGAAAGCAAAAGACAAAAATCAGACAGTACTTGCCCTCAAGGAGTTTACATTATACCAAATGATCTGAATGCATACAAGCCAGAGAATCTACTTACTTTTAGTTGCACTAAATGTACATCTACATGCTTGCTCTCAGAGTCCTGCTGGACTGAGTAGGTCAGATCCCTGACCCTCTCCGAAGTCATGCGGAGCCATGTCTCAATTTCAGGCAGGTGGAGGACAATCTTCCAATCTGCTCCCGTATGGAGTGGGGGCGGCTTCTCGTATCGTTGGTCCGAATCCATTTCCTTCATTTCATCTTCTCCCTCACCCTGCTCCACTGTAGGGGTCATATTGATGACCATTGGAGAAGCATCAGTAGCCATGGGATCCAATTCCTGCGACCTCATGGGGGACAGGGTTACACTCATGGTTAACATGAAGAAATCTAAACCATACTCCTCTCCAAAAGAGCTAAAATGTAGAAAGAAAGGATAAGACATGAGTTAGATAAGACTGACAAATTAAGAAATCATAAGTCATTGTATATGCACATAGAAAGTAAATTTTCATTTCTTTTCACGATAAACAAAAGTTTCAGCGCATGACTTTAATATTATACACTCAGCTATCATCCTAAACAAGTTAACTAGTTGCTTAAACTTTGGAACTAGTTACATATTTTTATTTCCTTTTCTCCCTCTTTGGGCACCAATTACTTGGTAATTGTAAGCCTTAGTTTACCTTTAAAAAGGTAATAACATACCAAGTTTTATTCTCAAAAATAAAATATTAGTTTCTAGTTGTTAGGTTTTCTTTTTCAAGAGGCTTTTTGATTTCTACCCCATTAAAAAAAACTGAAATATCCATTTGCAATATATGGTGAGATTTGGTTAATTTTTAAGATAAAGCTAACCAACTTCTATTTCTGCAGAAAGTACCTATGATTCTAATACAGAATTCTCGTCCCTAGTGTCCTATATTTAAAAAAAATACATTGTTTTCAGTTCTAAAAGAAGGTAATATAATGTAGAGGACAGGGCACTGAGTTTGCAATCGGTGAGACCTGGTTTTAAATCCCATCTTCTTGGGCAAATTGCTTAACTATACTCTATGTTTCAGTTACTTCATCTGTAAAATGGAGGGGCACTGGCGTTGATGATTTTCAAGGTCTCTTTTAGCTCTAAATTTATGAACTCATGAGAAACTCTCCTTATTCAAGACAATGCACTTCTCCCACCCCAGTCCTGTCTGGCTTTTTTTCTTACTCTACAAATTCAAGCAGTTTCAGATATGATATATATACATATAGATAGATAGATAGATAGATAGATAGATAGATAGATAGATAGATAGATAGATAGATATGTAGCAGCTCTTCTGGTGGCAAAGAATTGGAAATTGACAGGATATCCATCAATTGGCAAATGACTGAACAAGCTATGGAATATGATTGTGATAGAATACTATTGTACTATAAGAAACGATAAGCTAAATCCTCTCAGAAAAATGTGGAAAGACTTACACAAACTGATGCAAAGTGAAATGAGTAGAACCAAGAGAATATTATACACAGCAAGAGCAATATTTTAAGATGATCAATTGTGAGCGACTTAGCTATTCTCAGCAATACAATGATCCAAGACAATTCTGAAGGACTTCTTATGAAACTGCTATCTCCAGAGAAAGAATTGATGGTGTCTGAATATAGATATAAGCATACTCCTTTTTTTTTTTTAACTTTCTTTACTTTCCTTGGGAGTTTTTAGGTCTATGTTTTCTTTTACAACATGACTAATACAGAAATAACTTATAACCTATAACAAATTGCTTGCCTTCTCAATGAGGAGCAAGACAAAGGAGGGATGGAAGAAGGGAATTTGGAACTCAAAATTTTAAAAACAAATGTTAAAAATTTGTTTTTACATGTAATTGGGGGAAAATAAAATACCAATTTTTTTTAAATTTAAAAAACAAAAATACTTTTCACTGATAAGATTCTGAATAAATCAGGAAGCCTAACCACTTCCCTCTTGAAGTATGTCCTGACCTCTATTATGGTCTTTCTTTGACATTTCATTCTAGTGTGGAGATGAATCTCAGTTCTAGACAAGAAAAGCACAAGCCCTGGAAGGTCACACATATGGACTTAGCATTATACTGTATGTCTGTTGTCCAAGGACCAGCCTAACTATGTCTGGAGAAGTCCATCACTAGGTTGACCCTGGCAGAGATCAGAATTTGGGCCACAACAGGTCTCAAAGACCATCTATATTGCAGAAGGGTTGTGCCCTGCCTCAGCATAGAGAACACCAAGGCCAACGAAACTGCCACCCCTGGAAACAGGATAAGCAACTTCCCTTAAGGACTGAAACAAAACTACCAGGAAAGGATACTTGAATTGGAAGAAACCTGAAGAGTGAAATTTTCCTCGTCACCATTTTATTATCTCAAATATTGATGAAATCTTCTTTCTAATACTTCTAAAAAGTCTTCGAGTTTTACTTTTTTCCTCAAGGTCAAAAGCATTTTGACACAACCATTTCCATAGCAACATATTGGGATATCAAACATTGGTTTACTGGGATTTTATTTAAAAAAAAAAAAACCAGTATGGAGGAGATATTGCAAGGGAATGGTGATATAAATGTATTTTTCAGGCGATTCATCTCTACCTTATTATCTCCTTATATTCAGCTAATATTGAATGGCCTTCTTGTGTCAAGTAAGTAAAAACCTACTAATCACATCTTAGCCTTTACCATTATGTTAGAAATCAATAAAAGTGGACCTGGTTATTTATGAATGAGAAGATAATTACCATTTCATTTTGAAAGTTAAAAAAAAAACCCACCAAGGATAGTCCATCATGCCATCTCTTTGGGAGTACAAATCCTAATACTTAACAAAGTAATCAATTAATCAACCAGTAAACATTGATTAAGAGCCCTTACTGAAGAATGCTATGATGGTGTAGGTATTACGTACCTACCCCTAAATCTGGCTGCCTTCTCTAAGACACACACCCTCCTTACTACAGATACAGCAAAAAAGCAAATAATTATTTTAATGATATTTTTGCTTAGTCTTTAGAGTTTCAACTGAATCCAGTATTCTGTGGTCAGCACTCACAATATAGCAGCATTTATTTAATAAGGCGATTTATCCAGAGATTTTAAAATCATTTCAAAAATCTCTGCTCATTCTATGACTTTAAGTGGATCATAGGTATTATTTTCCCATTTTATAGATTTAGGGAAACAAGATTACAAAAATGTTGTAGAAGTTAGTGGATAGAGTCATATTCTTCATCAAAAGCTGGGCATTGTGGGAAAAATCTACTGTATTTAGAATTAAGGAGAGAGAGAAGGATTAAGTACCCACTATGTGCCAGGCATTGTGGTAAGCACTTTACAAACATCTCAATTCATCTGAGGCATAGGAACTAAGGGGCTTTATCACTAACTACCTGAGTGACCTTGGGCAAGTCACTCCTCTCTAGGTCTCAGTTTCCTCATCTGTAAAGTGGAGTTGGACTAAGGTCTCTCTCAGTTCTAAATCTGTGATTTTAATAATCTATATGCATGTGCTATTAGATTAATGTATTACAGTGAGAATGATACAGAATCCCCACCCTGTGACACCTTTCTCTGTCAGAAAGGTAACAACTGAAAAAGTGAAAAGATATGAACACACCAGAAATAGAGCATCAGACCAGTAAGTACTTGATAAGTAAAGGTCTTTCACATATATATATCAAAGGCAAGTGAATGCTGGGGGTAGACAGAATCACTTATCAGTATCCTCCTAGGTCAATCTATTAAATCAAACTCATCCTAATTAAAAGTTAACCAGGGCTTACAGTTTTTCATACCTAAAAAGACATAAAACACAAAGAGAAGACAAAAAATAGTGAATCCCAAAAGGATACTCCTTAATCATCTGCTCTCTATTCAGTTTTCTCTTTTCTACACCTTTACAGCTTCATGCCATGTATATTATTGCAGCTGAACAATAAGAGTGCAGAAATAACATTAAGTTCATTCATTAAACATTTTCATCACTAACACCAAAATCACCAGTACAAGTGTCTCAAATCAAAAAATGGCACACACGGCCACTTTCAAACTCCAATGTTCCTGTAACATTGATGAGGAACATTTTGCAACTAAAAGAAAATGTTTCTGAATATGGAGGTTCATAGCAACACCCATTTTTTATGTATATATATACATTTTTTTTTACAGTCATTACCAAGTTGCGATGCCTTCTGGGAAAGTTAATTACTCTTCTTTGATGTGATCAGAGTAGGAAATTCAGCCCTGGCCTATCGGCTGTACTAGGTTCAACAGACTCTCCCATCCAGACAACTCAGCTTCTTACAGCATGACTTCTCTCCAGTCACAAAGCAACTGAAGCATCCGGTAAATAAAAAGGCTTCTGCGCAAGAAAACAATGGCATTAACCCAAGTTCACGTAGGATGCAGGCCAAATTACAGCTCAGGCTGTAAGGCAGCTGGTGAGTTAGTGCTCATCAGCTTGTAGGAACCCAATGACCCCCTTCTGTTATCAAATGCTTGAATCCGTAGGCTGCCTCTCCAGTATTAGCGATAATACCCACCTTTATCCCAGCTGCTGTTAAAAATAACATCCATTAAATCCTTTTCTTTCTACAAAGCCACAGCAAGATGCAACATTTGGAGTGTGAAAGCTGAAAAGCTTAAAGCACTAACAATTTTAAAAAGCTGTATTTGGGGGGGAGGATGGGGAGGAGTCCCCAAAGCTCTCTTTTCCAGCTCTGGAGAAACAAGGAAAACATACCATGGATTGCTTACTGACAAGGAGCGGGTTTGCTATCACTCTGACAGCTTCCAAAGAAGGAGAAACTGATGCAGATGAAACTAACTTGAAACTAACATCGAACTGGCTCCAGGAGTCTGCCCTTTAGCCAAAGACAAAAGCATGATTCCCCCGCTACAAGGTTACCGAAACCACCCCGACTCTCCTGTTTCTTGCTTTTTTTCACTTAGAAACAAACTGGAATCAGTGTTTTGTACTCACGGTAAGATCTTTTGTCCCTGACAGCCACCCAGGACCAAGTACTCCTTCCTACTCTTTCCTCTTCCTCCTCCTCTTCTCTTACTCTCCACCTCCAGGCTCCAATTTTCTTTTGTGGCAAAACAAGATAAACTCCGGAGCCCATTCTGTGCCCTGCCAACAGGGCACTGTAAAGTCTTTGGGGGACTTGTTTCATATGCCCTTATTAGCTTGCAAATGGGATCGCTTAAGTACTCAGCTACTGAATCCCCTATTTGGAGGAAAATGAATAGACACTGCAAATGTACAGTAAGGGGAAAACCTTTTGCAGACCAAACAGGGATAAGTGATTTGAGAATAAGGAGACAGTTGCCAAAACAAGTATCGCTACAGAAAACAGTGTTTGGGCAGACAGAGTACATCATTCAGAACAGAAAGAGAACAATACATAGCTGTATTAGAAAGTAAACCAAGCAGTTCCCATAACAGGGAAATTTCAGCCATACTATATTAATACAGGCAGCTGATGGAGCCAATCAGAGCCAAGTATATCGAAGCCCTGTCATTTCTTGGGAAGAAACCGTTCCTTCCAAATAAAAGTATTATCAGTTTGAGGACAAATATAGCCATAAAGTAAATCATCTCCAAAACCAAAATAGAGCATTCTAATTCTCTCTTCTCTCTTTTTTTTTGCTTCCTTTTTTTTTTTTGCCTTTATCTTTTACAAGCCATCCTGTCTCAGACACTTGCTAGCTAGACAAGCGACCCTGGGTAAGTCATGCAAACCTCTCTCAGCCTCAGTTTCCTTATTTGTAAACTGAGTGATAATAATAACAACTAACAGGGTTGTTATGAGGATCAAATAAGACAACAAACCTTAAAACACTATGAAAATGCTAGTGATTATTATTGTTGTTATTGTTACTTAAGACAAAACTACAGTGGAAAAATTAAGCCAAACATCATCAGGGCTCTTTTGCTTCTTCCTCACACACATACCCGTTAGCATCAGCAGCTGCTACTCAAAGAGTGCCACCCTGCAAGCAGTTCACTGCCAGGCTTACAAAGGGGAAGGGGGTGGGGGGGGGGGGTGTGATTCAAAAATTACATGAGGAAATTGCTGGAGATTTCCCTTAAATTCTAAATTTAGCTATTATGTCTTGCATTTGTTAAGGAAAAGAATTAAAAAGTTAAAGGGGAACACCTGTTTCATGTGAAGCTCCATCAATTAGGTTCTATAAAAGAAATGCAAATACAAAAGAGCTCTCTAATAAAATGCCTAATTGAGCTCTTTGGCCAGTCCCGAGGATGAGGAGCCATTTACCTCCCCGATTTTAAATAAGTCATTCTGCTTATTTCATAGTATTGCCCTGAGGTCAAGAGAGTTTATGAAGTGTGAATGGCTTTATGCTCTTAAGAGAAATGTCAATAAGTAACTGCAAAGCATTATGGTCAGTTATTGCCAAAGAAAGCTATTGCCTTTTAAGAAGAATCTAGGGAAATTTCTAGAACTCGTTTCCAGAAATCTCTTCACCTCATGCTCTCCTGTCCCCCACCCTCTGGACACACATTTCTCTCTAGGTCTTAGTACGGCCTACTCACTTTTTAATCTCTGGATAAAAAAACAATCTGGGACTGTAAGCCAATAATGAGGATTATTTCAAGGGAGTGAAAAGGAAAAAAGGCATGTAGATGGTGCAAGTTGTACAGTTTTAAAGAGCCCTTTTGGCATTACCTCTGATTTTTTTTCTTTTCTCTTTTTTTCCCCATTTAACATCTCCATTGTGCATTGCTTATCCTCTGAGCAGATGGCTGATTGCCTTTCTACTAATCACATCGACCACTGACCCACTCCCCTGGTTTCCTCACTCAATCACTTGCTAACTCCATCACACCAACCATAGAATCTGGGTGTCGGCCAGAACACACTTCATCAATCATGTCCTGCCCTCAAAGCTGCCTCACACTGCTCTTTGCTTGCTGCCTTCAGATGATTTGGATTCCTCTTGTTTATTAGAAACAGTCGAAATTCAGCTACCTAGTCACCACAACAGCCATGTTTTCCCTACAACAGCAGTTGGTTCCTGCCAAGCAAAGATTCATTAAGCAGTTTAAGTCAGTCAGCCAACGGACGGTCCAAACATTGATCAGTGGTGCAGACACTGGACTGAGTGAATATTAATGATATTTTCATATTCCTCATCCTTCTCTGTCATATATTAGTTAAAAACAAAATAACCTCCAAGAATGAAGTGGTTACTTCCCATTTAAGATAGTTTTCCACCTAAAAAAATTCATTCAAAAAGTTTGGAGGCTTAGAAAACTTATTAAATAGCTAACATCATCTAATTGAGGTATATTGCATACCTACACATGTCTATTTCACCAACAAAAGAGGACAGTGGATCAAATGAGACAGAAAACTTAAGGAAAATATTTTAACTTAGAGAAAGAGGGAACAGATGGTAAGAAATCAACATTCCTCAGGAAAAGTTTCTATTTGACACAACCTCAGCTTTCAAGGCAAAGGATTCACTAATGTACAGTGTGGCATAGAAAAAATATTTATACTCTGGAAAAATTATTGATTTTGCAATTTACAGGTTCTATCCAATCTTAGCAGTGCTTTGGGTCTTTTTTTTGGGGGGGGGGTTGATGAACTAATTTATTTGTATTCTACATAGGCATTTCTTTGTCATTAAAGAGGAAAACCAGCCTCTATTTCTCTATTCTTCACTGACATTTTCAATATTACTGATTCTTCTACCAGGTCCTAAAATTCATCCTTGAAAAGCCTCCAGTAACCTTCTAGTCATCTTGGACACTACCATTTTCTATTTTTTTTGTATGTGAGTAAAATAAGAGCAGCAAATTCTTCCAAAATCTATTCTGCTATGATTTCTTGATACACTCCACCTGGTAAAGAAGAAGCATGGTATTAATGGAAAGAACACTGTTTCAAAAGTCAAAGATCTGGGTTCAAATTCTGCCTCTGCCTATTACTTGTATGACATTGGGCATAACTAACCTCCCATAAGCTTTCAGCTTCCTCATCTAAAAAAAGAAACAGTTGGGCTAACTAGCCTCTGGTGTCCCTTTAACTCTGAACCTATGATCCTATGATTCCTCTTGACTTGAGTTTATATGCTCTCATTAAAATCCAAGAAGTAGAGAAAAAAGGATCTGTGCTGTTTGTCTTCTTACCAGAGGCACTGATGTGTGCTAAATATAAACTGATTTATCTGTTGTGGAAAGATGAGAAAAGACTTGAAGGATGCCTTTCTATTCCCTGGATTACAGGAGAGAATGGAAAGGATGGAAAAAATTATCCATGAAGAAAGCCAGAAAGAAAAAGCTTATGAAGATTTATATAGATACAATTAAAATGCACTCCTTACAGGAATAAAGGAAGACTTGAATAACTGGAGATACAGCCACTATACTGCCTGAAGTAATTTATCATTTCAATGTAATACCAACTTAGTAGGGTGTTTACTTCATTGAACTGAACAAAATAATAATATTGATCTGGAATAACAAAGTGTCTGGAATTACAAAGGAAATAAGGTAATAGCAATAAAGGAAAACTAGCACTAGTAGATCTCAAACTATTATAAAGCAGTAAACTTCAAAACTATTTGGTATTGGTTTTGAAAAACAGGAAAGGGGGCAGCTAGGTGGCACAGTGAATAGAGCACTGGCCCTGGAGTCAGGAGGACTTGAGTTCAAATTTGACCTCAGACACTTAACACTTACTAGTTGTGTAACTTTGGGCAAGTCACTTAACCCCAACTGCCCTGCCTTCCCCCCTCAAAAAAAAATGAAAAAATAAAAATAAAAAATAAGAAACCAGACCAGTTGATTAGATTAAATAAAGAAGACCTTTGTTGTGATGTTAACCTTGAAAGAAAATTAACACATCTTTGTATAGTCCATAAAATCTTTTTAAAAGTATTTTATGGGGCAACTTGGTGGTGTAGTTGAAGAGAGCACTGACCCTGAAGTCAAAAGGACCCAAGTGCAAATGCAATCCCAGATATTTACTAGCTGCGTGACCTTGGGCAAGTCACTTAACCCCAACTACCTCCAAAAACCAAACTAAAAAAGCATATTATGTACAGTGAGATAATGGATCCTATACACCATTAGGAAAGCAGATGTCCAATTATTACCTCTATTTTAACAATGAGGAATTCAAGACAAATAGCTAGCAAATCTTTAAGAGATGTACAGCGTAACTAACGACAGTCAGTTCTACTCATAAGACAGTGAGGAAGAAATGAACAAAGGGAGAGGGAAGGGAATATTTAGTCTTTGTGGACAAAGCAGCATATGGAGATCTTAGGATCACAAACCTAGAGGCAGAAGGATCTCAGAGGTCACACAATCCAACACCTTCATTTTATAGCTGAGGAAACTGAGACTCAGGGAGTATAAGTTACCTACCCTTGGTTACACAGGTAACAATAATCAGGTTGCAGAGGTGAAGAAGGCAATCTAAATATGGGAACAACAAGGGCATTTGGGAGTTCCAGTGCTTATTCCAAACCTGGAGCCAGCTGAGCAGGATCAGCTGAGGGGCTAAAGGTACCTGACCAAAACAGAGATGGGAGCTGAAACCATCTGGTGCACCAGGCAGAGTCTGGATGCTGCAAAACCAAGATCTCAGATGGGTACAGCCAGGGCACACTGATGCTGCAGCAAGCAAATGAGTCACATTCCCAAGGGAAGCAAGCATGAGGGAAATGTGAAAGCTAGCACCCTAAAGTTTTCAACTCCACTTACATTACTGGGACTTTTTCTATTTATGTTATGATTTTATGTTGGGACAGGGACAACCTGAAAAAAGAGTGGTTCTACCTATGTCTGCTCCATTGCTAACTGGAAGTCAGATACAAGTCCCATTTTTGTTCTTTACGTGTGTGTGTAGTCAATAAGCATTTATTAAAGGTCTACCATGGACAGTTAGGTGTGCAGTGGATAGAGCACAGGCCCTAGAGTCAGGAGGATCTGGCTGCAAATCCAGTCTCAGACACTTACTTGAGATACGATCCCGTCCAAGTCACTTAGCCCTGTTTGCCTCAGTTTCCTAATCTGGAAAGTGAACTGGAGAAAGAAATTGCAAACTACTCCAGTATCTTTGCCAAGAAAACCCCAAATGGGGTCACAGAGGGTAGACAAAGCTGAAACAACTCAACAACAAAAGCCATATGCCAAGGCTGTGCTAAGTGCTAGGGATAGCAATAAAGGTAAAGAAACCAGTTCCAGCTCTCAAGAGCTTGCAGTTTACTGCAGAGGCTACATGCAAACAGTTTTATAGAAGAAAGATATATACAGTGTAAATGGGAGGTGATCTCAGAGGGAAGATGCTAATTTTAAAGAGCACCAGGCTTTTTGAAGAAAGTGAGGTTTTAGCTAGGACCTGAAGGAAGACAAGGAAACCAGAAGGTAGAGACAGAGAGAAATTTGGGCATAGAGGACAGCCAACAAAAAGACCCCAGGTCAGGATACGAAAGTATCTTGGGAGAGGACCAGCAGGGAGGCCACTGTCATTGTATTGTAGTGTTTGACAGAAAGAAGGGAAGGGAGGGCATGGGAAGGGGGGTGGTGGAAAGGGGAGTGCACTAAGGGACTAAAATGTAAAAATACTGGGAAGATAGGAAAGAGCCAAGTTTTGAAAGGCAGTAAAAGACGCATGATTTTACACTTGATCCTGGAAGTAATAAAGAGCCACTGGAGTTTCTTTAATGGGAGTGGGGAGGTAACATTATGAGACATGCACTTTAGGAAGATCACCTTGACAAATGAGAGGATGGACAGTAGTGAGGAGGGCCATGAGGCAAAGAGACCCCAGAAAGCTACTGTAATAGTCCAGATGTGGAATGATAAAAGCAGGAAAGAGGTGGGGTAGTCAAGGGAGGGGGGAGGTGCAGTATCAGAGGAAAGAAAGGGGCTTATGAAGGATGTTTTTGAAGGCAAAAACAGCTGGACTTAGCAATACACACGTATATACACACTTTATGTTCAAAAGCTTTCAAGGTGCTTATTGCTTGAGACAGGGCCCCTGAATACCCTTAATGGAGACTTTTAAGATATGAGCCAATAATTCAGATATTCCCAGAGGTAACTTCTGTGTCAAGACAAACATAAGCCATATAACTGTTATTAAAGAGAAGTTTCCCCAAGATCGAACCTGGTCTACCTATCAAGAATAAAAGGGTCTAGGTGCCCTCTCTTGGCATAGTAATTACATTAATAGTTAAGCAGTGTATAACACGATCAGGAAGATCTGCACTCAAATCATGCCTCTGACATTCCCTATCTATGTGAGCATGAGCAAGTCACAACTTTTTTGACCCTCAACTGGAAAAAAAACCAACAAAACCAGATAATATCTGGTGGAACTAACTCAGAATGTGATTAAAAGGCTCAAAGGAGATGATGTCTGTAAAGTACTCTGCAAACTTTAAAGCATTATATAAAGGTTAGTTATGATTTCTGATCACAAAATCATCTGAAACAATCAGGTTTATTCTTCTTATTCCTGAGCTTAAATCTTCTAGGGAAGCCGTTTATTTCCTTCTAAAGGTCCCTTGCCTCTGGAAAATGAAATAGAATCTAAATCTGGGATAAAAAGACACATTTTTAAAAAGTTGAGTAGATACTTCGTGTTGCCTTGCATTTAGGATACTGTTAATGAACTTTGGCTTGGAATTTGTTTGACTTTTCACCTTCCACATCCAATTAATCACTAAGGGCTGTGGATTCTATCTTTGTATATCTATTCTTTGGTCTCTCCTTTCCATCTCTCTTTGTTTTACCACCATTATCCTAATACAACTCCACATTACTACCTGCCTGGACAATTGCCATAGACTATTGACAGTCCTTCCTGCCTCTAATTTCTTCCCTAACCTCCACCAAAACCGACAAATTAAATTTTCTCTATGCATGAATTTGAATGTGTCTCTCCTTTATCCCAGATCTTCAGAGGATACCATTGCTTAGGATATAGGGACAGGGACTTAATCTATGATTTATTGGTATAGGGAATCTAGGTAAGAAAACTTCTATTTAAGCAAATTAATAAATTATAGTCTTAGAGAGTTATCTAGAACATGGAGAGATTAAGTAATTCATTCATGGTCATACAACCAAGTATGTGTCAGTGATAGGGTGTAAACCCAGGTTTTCCTGGTTTCTAGGCCATTTCTCTTGTCTATTAAGCCACACTGCCTCTGGATACTGTTTAAACTCCTTTGTGATAGGTAGCAAGTCCCCCAGGAAAAGATTGCTGGAATTGGAATCCAAGGATCTGGGTTAAGTATTCTGGTTGTACAATTTCCTTAGCCTGTGTGACTTTAGATAAATATCTGAGGCACTATGTTATAGTTGTTCGGAGATGAATTTTCTTTTTTCCTTTTTTTCTTTTTTTTCTTTTTTGCTTTTTGGAGGGGGGAAGGAAAAGAAATTGGGGTTAAGTGACTTGCCCAAGGTCACACAGCTAGTAAGTGTTAAGTGTCTGAGGCTGGATTTGAACTCAGGTCCTCCTGACTCCAGGGCCAGTGCTCTATTCACTGTGCCACCCAGCTGCCCCTGGAGATGAATTTTGGGAGATTTCACGTGATTTCCAGCTTTACTTCCCTATCTTGGCTATTGGAAGTTGGATTTTAGACAAATATCTTAACCTATCTGGAATTCAGTTTTCTCATCTCTGAATAATAGGATTGGACCGGTTGGTCTCTAAGGTCCTTTCCAGTTTTAAATCTATTCTCTTAGACTGGCATTCAAGGTTCTCCACAATCTGGTACTAACCTACTTTTCTGGTCTTATTTGATAGAATACTCTCTATTTACTCCTTGCTCTAAGCAACCTGGACTACTATTGTCCTATATAGAAATCCGTAATTCTCATGCTCCGTGCATTTTGATCATTCTATTCCATTTGTCTTAGACCACTCTCCATAGCTCCAGCCTTCTTTCTGCCTAATGAAATCCTGTCCATCCTTAAAAGCACAACTCAAGTACTCCTTTTCCATGAAGCCTTTTCTGATACTCCCAGCCAGTAGTGATTGAACGAGTGGGTGCCTGAAAGAAAGAAGTAATTTTCTTGGTCACTCAACTTCCCAGCCTCCTAAATAAATTGAAGCTTTTCTTTTGGAAGACAACAGGGTCAAGTTGAGAAAAAAACACACACAACTGTACTATACTCCTTTAAACAACAGCACATCTGGTTTGCTATTTATGCGGCATCTTAAGAGGAAGCAAAATGCTTATTCTCATTGCAGTTCTTTTGTAAACAAACAATAAAAGGCTCTGAAAGGAGGTGACCCACTAGCATGAAGGTCTGGATTTTCAGAACCATTCTTTCCTACTTACATCCTCTCATCCTACAAAGGGTGTTTGCTTTCCCAATACTTTGATGTCATCAAAAGTAAATAAATACTGATGTCTCAGGCACTGAATTTCATCTCTTCATGTATTCAATAGTATATTATGAGCAAGCTTTCTTCTGAGTATCCCCTGCTCCAAAGAGAATGAGAAGAGCCTTCTGGCATGCCTATCTTTAAAGGATACAATGGCCTCAAAGGAAGATGCCAAATCCTAAACCATTTCATAATGGTTTAACTTAGAATAGATCAAGGTTAGACTATCAAGCATTTCTAGACAATTTATGACTATCCTAATAGAATACTTGATGGAATATTAGAAGACCTTGCAAACATAATGAGCAGAATACCACAATGGGGCTGGGTGTGGTGGTGTATGAATATAATCCTTGCTTCTTGCTACTAACAGGCTTCTTGCTACTGAAGCTGACAGATCTTTAGAATTCAGGAGATTTGAGCTGCAGTAGGCTGAGCCAATTGGGAGTTTACAGAAAGTATGGCATAAACATGGTAAGCCCTGGGGAGGATGAGGGCAATCAGGTTGCCTAAGGAGGCTCAAACCAGTCAGAAAGTCAGAAGTCAGAAAATAGAGCAGGTCAAACAAAGCTCCAGTAAAAATTCAAGTGGGACCAGGTCTGTGAACTGCCCCAGCATTTACAGGAAGATCCTGTCTCAAAAGAATAAACAAACAAAACAAAACAAAAAAACCGTAGTGGATAAGAGTTATTGGAGTGAAGACCTGAGTTCAAGGTCTATTTGGCATATACTGGCTATGACACTGGGCCATTCATTTAGCCTCTCAGTGACCCAGACAACTCTTTAAGAATATAAGTTGTAGAATAGTTGCTGATTTGAACTAATTAGCATTAAGCAGAATTAATTAAATTGGGGGTTTCCTAAATGAAATCATGTTTCAGATTTTTAAAAATTACACATACATCTAGAGGTCAATATGGCCATTAATCCCCCTTCAGTTCAACTGAATTTGTCTTCTTATAATTAAGAAGTGGATTTTTTAAAAATGGCTTTGAAATTAGGAAGGCCTAGGTTCAAATTTTATTTTTGATACATTACCCAATGTATGACACTAGGCAAGTTAAGGGCCCAAGATGTTCTGTAAGAATACAAGTAACAGACAAGTGGTTGACCTGTGTAGGTTGAGGGAGTTCTCCCCACTCATAAAATCACAGGAATGAAGTGAAGAAGACAGGAGAGGAGAAAGAGAAAGGAGGGGAAAGGAAGGGAAAAGGTGGGAGGAGAAAACAAATTAAAAGCAGGTGTCTGATTAAAAATGAGAACTGGCCCAGTTTTTGTCTTTGTACCACCATACCTAATACACTACCTGGTATATAGGAGATACTTGCCTGTTGGGTAATTAATTGGTCCACTGTGGCATGTACTGAACCCTAATAAGCCAACCCTAATATATTATTTTTATAAACAATTTTTGGAAAGAAACAAAACTTCTTGTAGCATAGAAGACTGAGGTTCAAAGAAAAATAAAAAGTTTATTTCTCACTTAAGAGGTTATAAATGGGACAAAACCCTGAGTTTTTTCTTTGTTCTATTTATACTTACAGATAGTAAATGTAAGGAACATGAAAGACTTCAGCACAAACTCATTGTGCAATGCCTGTATGTATACAGACATATATACATACATATATGTATATATGTGTGTGCATGCACACACATACAAATGTATACATATGTAAACACAAACATATATGCATGTGTATATGTATGCACATATACACACACACTGCTTCATTGAACAGTAATGATATGAAGTGCTGAGTAGTAGTAACTAATGATTCAGCTGCCTTCAGGGAAAAGGAATGGGCGTGGGAGGAAGTAGCAGATCTTCATCTATGGATTAATCATTATTAAGTCCTCTCTGAAACTTTCCTAGGTCTCCCTATCAGTGAGGTAGATAATTTTTTTAGATGCACCTTCTAAATCACAAAAAGGGCAAAGTCCTTCGTTCAATTAACATCCTTGTCTCTTTTCACTTCTCCCCCACCCCACCATGCTACAAAAAATGCTGAAATGTCAGCTGGAAGGCACCCTAAGTTGGAAGCTAATAAAAATTATGAATGGATGATGTGACCTCTCAAAGTCCTTTCTGGCCTTATGATCCTATGACAAATCACAAATTCCAGGAGAACAGTAGTAACCACTTTCTCAGGGATCTCCCACTTTCCAAGTCTTTGACTTCATGCCCCAGTTAAAAGAATGCTCATCAACGGCCACTTTACCCACAAAAATCTAGACAGTCATACATATCATGTGAGATAAGTTGAAATCAACAAGTGATGATTCAGAGGGTTATAAACTGAAAAAGTAACTCAACATTTAAAAAAAACCAACAATTCTTTATTACTAAAAGTTACTCAGAGCTGCTCTGACATTCAGAAACAATAAACTATTTTTAATTGTTTCTAAAAAGTCACCAGAATATAATGTCGTCAATTAAAACTCCTTTGGGTGAAAAGGTCATCACCATTTCTTTGAAATGGAACAACCACTCTTCTGTCTTCATGATTTCCCTATTATTCTGAATCATTTATTAACAAAAGCAAGTAGATCAGAAATATTTTACTTATCTTAGGCTATTTATTCCATCATTTTAGCCAACTCTGTTTCTAAAGCTGATAATGGAGAAGAGTGGTCCTGAATTGCACTTTGAACAGTAGGGTGGATACTCTGCCCAGCCTAAGGTGTTTGTTAAATTGATTCACATTGAAAGAAATATATCTGCCAGGTTTCAAAGCAATGAAGAGATGCCACAGAGAACAGGCCAGTAGCATCACCAGAAGATATTAGCAGCTCTGGAGAATCATAGGTGTGAATTGTTCCATCCCCCACCTGGTTTTCCTGGACATAACTTCCCCATGGATGTTTGTCCCATACATGATTCCTATCTGCTCCTTCTAGAGCAGTGGTTCTCAACCTTCCTAATGCCATGACCCTTTAATACAGCTCCTCATGTTGTGGTGACCTCCAACCATAAATTTTTTTTCATTGCTACTTCATAACTGTAATTTTGCTACTGTTATGAATCATAATGTAAATATCTGAT
>CM053582.1:409659374-409689314 GCA_028627135.1 Pseudochirops cupreus
GGGCGGGGGAAAGACGGGGAGAAAAGATGTAACTCAAAAAAATTTAATAAAGAATCTCATATCAAAAAAAAATAAAATAAAATAAAAAACAAGTATCAGTTTTTATATAAGTCTTTCCAGGTTTCTCTGAAGTCCTCTGGTTCATTATTTCTTATAGCATAATAGTATTCCATTACATTCATATACCACAATTTGTTTAGCCATTTCCCAATTGATGGGCCTGCCCTCAATTTCCAGTTCTTGGTCACCACAAACAGAACTGCTATACATATTTGTGTGCGTGTGGGTCCTTTTACCATTTTTATGATTTCTTTGGGATACAGGCCTAGAAGTGGTATTGCTGGGTCAAAGGGCATGTATATTTTTATAGCCTTTTGGGCATAATTCCAAACTGCTCTCCAGAATGGTTGGATCAGTTCACAGCTCCACCAACAATGAATTAGTGTTCCAACTTTCCCACATCCTCTCCAACATTTATCATTTTTCAGTTTCATCATGTTAGCCAATCTGATAGGCACGATGTGGTACCTCAGAGTTGTTTTAATTTGCATCTCTCTAATCCATAGTGACTTAGAGCATTTTTTCATATGACAATAGATAGCTTTAATTTCTTCCTCTGAAAACTGCCTGTTCATATCCTTTGAACATTTATCAATTGGGGAATGACTTGTATTCTTGTAAATTTGACTCAGTTCTCTATTTAATTTAGAAATGAGGCCTTTATCAGAGACACTGGTTATAAAAATTCTTTCCCACCTTTCTGTTTCCCTCCTAATCTTGGTTGCATTGGCTTTGTACAAAAACCTTTCAATTTAATGTAATCAAAATTATCCATCTTGCATTTCATAATGTGCTCTATCTCTTGTTTGGTCATAAAAAAGACATATGAACTGATACTAAGTGAGGGGAGCAGAACCAAGAGAACATTGTACACAGTAACAGCCACAGTGTGAGAGGACTGATTTTGATAGACTTAGCCATTCTTAGCAATGCAGGGACCCAAAACAATTCCAAAGAACACATGATGGAAAATGTCAGTCATATCCAGAGAAAGAAGTATGGAATCAGAATGCAGAATGAAGCAGACTATTTTCTTTTTTGTTTTGTTTTGGTTTTTTTGTCTTTTTCTTGGGTTTTTTTCCCATTTGTTATAATTCTTCTATGCAGCATGACTAATGTGAAAATGTGTTTAATAGGAATGTTTATGTAGAGCCTCAATCAGATTGCATGCTATCTTGGGAAAGGAGAGGGGAGGGAGGGGGAATAAAATATAAAACTTATGGAAGTGATTGTTGAAAACTAAAAATAAATCATTTATTTTTTAAAAAAAAAATATCAGGTTTTATTATATCAAAATTTAATCAATCATTTGTTAAGCAATTATTGTGGGCCAGCCAGTCTATTGTATGTTAGGCATATGACGATTAAAAAAATGACAATCTGACCTCAAGGAGCTTACTTAAAAACAATCAGGAGAGACAATATGCCCATAAAATTGACTTTAGAAATTATTAAAAAGGGTGAAAAATACTCATATTTTCCCCAATACAAAATTGTCTTGCACAATAGATCTTAAAATACAATTAAAACAAAATCCCAAGAAGCGATCAATCACTTTGCCCAATCAGGGAACTGGAAAGGACAAGCTCACCACCTAATGAGGTAGCTGGTGATGCAATGCTAGATTTGGAGTCAGGGAGATCTGGGTTCAAATTTGACCCTGAGGTCACTTAGTAACTGTGTCACCCTGAACAAATCACTTAGCCTCTGTTTGCCTCAGTTTCCTTAACTGTAAAATGGGGATAATAACACCTCACAGGGATGTTTGAGGATCAAATGAGATAATATTTGTCAGAAAAAAAAAAGCACTTAGCACAGTGCCTGGCATATAGTTAATGCTTAGTCCTTTCCCTTCTGTAATGTATGAGTCTTCCTCCTACCCCCGAAATAATAGAAGGTCATCTGGATTTTGCTTCAATACCTCCAGGAATGACAAGTTAAGTTCATGTTAAAGCAACAAATTCTATTGTTGGGTAGCTCTAAATATTAGAAAGTTCTTCCTGAAGTTGAACCATAATTGGTCTCCTTCTTCCTCTTTCCACCCAATGAACCACTCAGAATGAATCCATTGCATTTCAAGAGATCCTTGCTCTTACTCTATTTAGTGCTTCTGTGAATATCTGATTGTAGGGCAGCCATCTGTGGGAAGGAGGGCCCAACTTTTTGGCAATTCCCAACAGAATACAGACATTGTAATGTGCATATCTTAGTCACTTAAAACAGGCATGTATCTCTGCTGACTTCCTCTGAATGAATTCAAGGTAATTCGAGACTTTGGCATTAAAGGGGAGGGAGGGAACAATCTATAACTGTATCCCTTATTCATCCTACACAAACCCAATGCCTTTCCACATTGAGCATCCCCACTGTGTGAGAATTTGTCCAAAGAGGTATGGTCAGAGCTGTAAATTAGCAATTTTTTAAAATTAGAGTTAATAGAGGAAAGAGGTTTACTTACAATGCAACCCAGGGGTATGTTCCAGAATGCTTCTGCTGACACCAGGAAATTTCCTTCCTTGTGGCAAACCCCCAACGTCCCACACCCTAGTTACATTTCTAGTTATGGTGTTTTGGAGCCTCTGCCAAATGCCAAACTACTCTCATCCTAATCATGTTTCTTTTCCAAGAACAAGAGATCACAGGCACAATATTCATCTTTTTTCCTCCCTGACATATTCTTGGAAATATTTAAAAAACAAACCCAACCTATAATTAATAGCTCTGATCAAGATAAAAGGCTGCGGCTGAATCATGCTTGATTAACACTTAAATCTAGGGAAACACTTCTACAGAAATACCCATGTTCTTCTTACTATTGCAGCAACTAATCTACAAACTACATTTCACTAAAAAAGGCTTCCAATAGCTACTATGTCACATTGGAAAGTTTAACAAACACTGTTGCTAATCTGAGGCTTATTCTTTCTTTTAACCAGTCTCTATTCTCCATCCTCATTCAAGTCAATCACTTCAAGACTTAATTTGCAAAGGATACAATGAGTCCTTTACCAGAAAATACAACATTTGAGGCTTTATTCATTTTAAAAATTATACTTCTCAAAAGACATTTCTTTACTCTTTGTCTATCATCCTAATTATTCAAATAATTCTGATTTCTTTCCAGTCAAAGACTTTACTCCAGAAGCCAAGGGATGGTCCATAAGTCAATCCTGCTGCTGTTCCTCTTTTCTCTCCAGTTTATCCTTACCTGTGTGTAGATGCATTTCAGCAAAACCAAGACAGTTAGAGGGAACTCAAACCTGTGAGCTAAGGGGACCAAAGCCTCACGTCCCAGGAGGTCCCTCATCTTTAGTCATTTCCCATCACAGCATCAGGAATTGCATATAACCTGTAATCTCTTGTGAATTTCACTAACATCATTTGGATGACGGTTAGGGATAGGCATGGAAAAGAGACACAAGATGGTTCTGGAGTCTTCAAGGTTTCTAAAGGATTTGAGTCCAGGATGGGTTGTTCTCAAGGTAAGCTTATAACTACCCAGAGGGCTTCATTCATTGGCATCCTCTGACTTGGATGTCTAGGAATCAACTGAACCTTTGAGGAAAGAATTATAGGTTTGGAGACTGAGTACTACAAGGGAACTTAAAGGTCATCTAAATCCAATGCTCTTATTTTAAAAATGAGGAAACTGAGGCAAAGAGGAAACCGAAATAAAATGCCTTCACCAATGTCACATAGATAGTAAGGGGAGAAGCAGGATTTGAATCCAGATTCTCTGATTCCAAGTCCAGCACTTTTTTCCACTATACCTGCCAAAGGTTCAAGTGCAAAGCCTAATCTGCTTAGGTTTTGCCCCAACCAGACCCAAGTTAGATTTTGGTCCAACTAGGAGTAATTTGTGTTAGAGAAATTACAAACCAACCCCATGCCCAACTTGTAAATGAAGATAGTCAAGTGACCACCATGCCAAATCACAATCATCCCAACCCACAGCCCTGGGCTAGACAGGAGTGCTAAGCTAAAACAGAACAAAGTTATTATTTACTCAATATCATTTGGCATACAAAATCAGTTACAGTATGAGAATAAGAGGAACACTGAGGACTCTGTGTAATTAGTCAATCAGTGACAAGCATTATTTAAGCACCTACCATGTCTGAGGTACCGTATTTAGTGCTGGGGATACAAAGAAAGATAAAAGAGAGTCCCTGCCTTCAAGAAGCTTACAATCTAATGGGAGATGGGACAAAAAGCAAATAGCTACAATTTATTTATGGGATAAATAGGAAATAGTTTACAGAAGGAAGGCATCAGAATTAAGAAGGGTTGGGGAAAACTTCCTATAAAAGGTGGGGTTTTACTTGGGACTTAAAGGCAACCCAGGAAACCAGGACATTGAGATGGGGAGAAAAAATACACAAGGCATTGGGGACAGCCAGAGAAAATGCCCAGACGTGAGGGATGGAATGTCTTGTTTGAGGAATGGCAAGCCAACACCACTGGATTGAAGAGTGTGTGGTAGGCAGTAAGGTTTAAAAAGAGTAAAAAGATGGGAGGGATCTAGATTATGAAGGGCTTCAGATGCTGAACAGAAGATTTTGTATTTGATCCAGATTTGAAATCAGGAAGATGAGTCTTCCTGACTCCAGGCTTGACACTCTATCCACTGCTCTATCTAACTGCCCTGGGAAAATAGGTACACTAATAAACTGTTGGTGGAGTTGTGAATTGATCCAAACATTCTGGAAAGTAATTTGGAACTATGCCCAAAGGGCTACAAAACTGTGCATATCCTTTGACCCAGCAATACCATCACTAGGTTTTACCCCAAAGAGAAAAAAGAAAAAGGAGAAGGACATGTGTACAAAAGTATTTATAGCAGTTCTTTTTTGTAGTGGCAAAGAATTGGAAATTGAAGGGATGCTCATCAATTGGGGAATGACTGAAGAAGTTGTGGCATATGATTATAATGAAGTAATACCATACTATAAGAAATGATGAGGGTAGTACTTTCTGAAAAAACGTGGCAAGACCTATATGAACCGATCGAAAGTGAAGTGAGAAGAAACAGGATATCACTGTCCATAGTAACTGCGATGTTGTAATGGTGATCAACTATGAAAGACTTGGCTATTCAGACCAATACAGTGATTCAAGACAATTCCAGAGGACTCATGATGAAACAATGCTATCTCCACAGAGAGAACTGATGAACCCTGAGTGTAAATTGAAGTATAATTTTCTCACTTTACTTTTTTGGCTTTTTCCCTCAACAAGGCTAATATGGAAATATGTTTTACATGACTGTACATGTAAAATTGATATTATTTTCTTGCCTTCTTGGTGGATGGAGGAAGGGTAGAAGAGAAGTAGAGAATGTGGAACTCAAAATGTAAAAAGAAAAGAATGTTAAAGATAAATAAATAATAAATTTATTTTTTAAAAAGATGTCTAATAGGCAGCTGGAGATATGAGACTGGAGGTTAGCAGAGAGGTCAGGGCTATGTAGGTAGATTTGAGAATAATCAGCATAGAGACAAAAATTGAAGCCAAAGGAACTGATGAGATCACCAAGTGAAGTAGTATAGAAGAGAAGAGAAGGGGGCCCAGGATTGAAGTTTGTGGGACATTAACAATTAGTGGGATGACCTGGATGAGGATTCAAGCAAAGGAAACTAAGAAGGAACTTTAGATGGGTAAGAGGAGAATCAAGAGAGACTGGTATCCCAAAAACTTAAAGAAAAGAGAATACCCAGAAGAGGGTGATCTCTGCTTTCAACGACTATAGAGATATCACAAAGAATGAAGGTTAGGAAAAGGCCATTGGATTTGGCAATTAGGAGATCACTAGTAACTTTGGAGAGAGTATTTAAAGTGAAATAATGAGGTCAGAAGCCAAACTGCAGGATGTTAAGAAAAAAGTAAGGGGAAAAGTAGTGGAGGCATCTGCTGTACCTCGTCTTCTCAGGAAGTTTAGCCACAAAGGCAGAAAACACATGGGACAACATAGAGGAGGGAAGAATCAATGATTTTTTGTTTTTCTGGATGAGGGAGACACAGACATGTTTACAGTCATCTGGGAAAGAGTCCATAGATAGAGAGAAACTAAAAGTAAGAGAAAGAGTGGAGATGAAAGAAAGAGGGAATAGATAGGATGGAATGAGATCCCTGGTACAAATAGAGTGATTTGCCTGGCCAGAAGTAGGGACATCTCTTTATGTGAGACAGGAGCGAGGAAGGAGATATTGGCAGAAGGCAGGTAGGACAAGGAAGAGGGGAAAAAGAGGATCTAAAACCCTTTCTAAATGTTTTTCTTTGGGAATGTGGGTAGAACAAAACCTAAGACCATTCTTAAGAAAATGCACCCATAATCTTGTAGCCTTCCTCTAAGACCTAGGGCTCTGGTTCTAGGACCCACCTTTCTCCAATAAGAAAAGATCAAAATACAGGTGAAAGGCAAAGACTTCCAGTAGCGAGGGAAGTGATTCTGGAAACTTGGTTACTCAGCATTATAGACTATTAACTAAGACTATATTCTAAGATAGCTTTTCTTGTCTGTAATTCTTATAAATGTTACCTCAAATCATCTCGATGCACAGAGTAAGGTCAGAAGAAATGTCACACTGTGCCATTTTAGATTTCTTTCTCTCCAAGTTAGAAATTCTCTTGTATTAGATTAATGTTAAATTAAATGAAATTGTTTCTGGTGGACTTCAGACTAAAAACAGAGTAAATAGTACATATATGTGTGTGTGTGTGTATACATATATATATATATATATATATATATATATATATATATATTTGTGTGTATGTATGTGTATATATATATTTTTTTCTTCAACAGTTGGTTTTTTTTTAATGGTTTTTATTGTGTTGCTATGGAAGGTTCAATGGGTGCAAACAGGAGTTGAAGTAATATACAGAAGGCAAGGCAGGGCAATGAGCATTTATTAAGTGTCTACTGTATGCCAGGTGGGGAAGTTAATTGTCACAGTGGATAGAACACTAGACCTGGAGTCAGGAAGACCTGAATTCAGATCTAACCTCAGATACTTACTAGCTGTGTGATCCTAGACAAATCATTTAACCCATTTGCCTATGAGGCAGCTAGGTGGATCAATGGATAGAGCATTAGGTCTAAAGTCAGGAGTATTTGAGTTCAAATTTGGCCTCAGACTCTTACTAGCTGTGTGACCCTAGGCAAGTCAGTTAACCTCTGTTTGCCTTAATCCACTGGAGAAGAAAATGGCAAACCACTCCCAGGATCTTTGCCAAGAAAAGCTCATGGACAGTATGGTCCATGGGATCCCAAAGAATCAGATATAAATGAATGACCAAGCAACAACAATATGCCAGGAACTGTGCTAAGAATTGGGGATATGAAGAAAAGGAAAAATAAAGACAATCCCTACCTTAAAAACAGTACATTCTAGTGGGGAGAAAAAAATACACAAAAGGGAAATGAAAAGCTTTGGAAAGAGGTACCCTAGTAGGGGCTTAGTCTATAAAGTCAAAATAGAGCTAGAAGGGGAATAAAGGTGGGATAGCCTAGCTCCCTCCCCAAAATGAAGGGCCCAGAAGGAACTTGTCAATGGGAAAAGGGAGATGGCATGAAAGAAGGATGTTCCACAAAGAACAGGTACTAAAGGAAGTTCTGGGGTGAGAAGGCAGCTAAGGAAGGCATGGTGTCAACATCTGGAAAGTCAGAAGCAGAGCCAGGAGGAGAATGAAGGTTCTTTTAAAAATTAATTTAAAAAAAATTAAGGACGTATTGACAGAAGAGGGTAAAAATCTAATTTTCTTCCAAAGAAATGCAAGAAGAAAGGTATTTGACCTCAGAAGCTTTCATCAGATGCACAGACTGGCTTGGAATTTAATTAATTCATGTAATCAACAAGTGTTTATTAAATACCCACCATGTATCATATATGCTATGCTAGATCCTGGGAATACAAAGACAAAAATGAAATAATTCTACTTTGATCACTTTTACCATATTGCAGACTCAGAAGATCAGAAGATTCATTACAATTTGCATCTGTCTTACATATTCTCCTGGGGTGGGGGTGGGGTAGTGGTGGAAGTTCTCCATGAATTTTACTTTGAGATGTTACTCGGATAAATGGTTTTGGTTGCATGCAAAAATTTTCTGTCTCCTTAAGTTTTAACTTTAGATGCTCTCCAAATTTATACATGACATGGCAGAGATTAACTTTCAGAGATGCCTCATTCCATTTGTCAGAAAGGCATAGCTGAAAGAATTTAGGATTTGGGTTTGGCATCAGACAACTTAGGGTAGAGTCCCAACTGTACCACTTACTATTTTCATGACCTTGGGCAAGTCTCTTAAATGCCCTATGCCTCAGTTTCCTCATCTGTAAAATGTGGAAATGGGAGAAAATCAACGAGAGAGCCTTTGAAGCCCCTCCCATCTCTGTATGACCCCAAGACTTACTGTTTCACTTGATACATGGAACCATTTCCTTTATCTTTTGCCTACAGTTACGCACTGTAACTAAGTATTTTTTCATGGAAAAAGAGTGGGAGTTGAAGAGAGCATGGGAATGGCAGCAGAGCAGAAGGAAGTCCATCTGAGTGGGGGTGAACCCTGTCCCCTCACCTTTTCCCACAGTCTCTATCCAGCCTCCATTCCTTTTACCTCTTCCTCCCCTAGATGTCAGTATTCAGGGCAAAACTCTGACTTCACCACCCTAGTTACAGCTCTGCTGTTGCCCCCTGCAATATCCAGGGCATTTCCTTGCACATAGATGGAAAATGTCCTCTGATATTCTTTGGTTGGAAATCTGAAGCTACACAGGCCTTCTAAGTACAACGGAATTTGTAAGATTTGTCTAATTCTTTTGAACATAAAGTTGGCAGGGGGTTCTCTGTGTTACCAGGCAACTGAACCCTCTGTCAAGAGCATTTTCATGAAGGCTTTAAAATCTTTTTTCCATAGATTACCATAAAAGTTCCCACAACAACTCTACGTCTGTTTCTGTGGAGAGAGCAGAAGGAAGCAATGCCAGCCAAGAAGAGGGAGGGGCAAAAGACATAGCAAATCCAGGAAGAAGTGGGAGGCAGACTGTATGGGGGCACCCCGGGGGACATGATCATCAGGATTATCTTCAAATGGCATTAAATTTCCTCAGCAAACTACAACTCTATGTATTTAATCCTTAACTCAAGTACTATGAAGTGGTATTTTGCAATAAAATGAAAATCATCTCTTAAAACCTTTACAGACAAATGCAAAAGCCTCATTTTATTCTCCATTGGTTGCTTATCCCTGGTGTACTAGGACAACCAGGGGACAGGGAATTAATTTTGTTGTTCAGTCGTTTCAGCCTTGTCCAACTCTTCATGACACCTTTTTGGGGCTTTCTTGGCAAAGAGACTAGAGTGCTTTACCATTTCCTTCTCCAGCTCATTTTACAGATGAGGAAACTGAGGCAAATAGGGTTGAGTGATTTGTTCAGGATCACACAGCTAGTGTGTAAGGGTCACATTTGAACTCAGGTCTTTCTGACTCCAGATCCAACACTCCATCCACTGCGCCACCTATCTGTCATCAGGGAATTGACACAGAGTCTCTAATGGTGGGATTACAGTCTCCTTCAGACAGACAAATAGGACTTACATGAAAAACGTTGGGAGAGGAAGAGGAATATAGGGGAGCTATAGACCAAGAAATGTAGATAGTAAGTGGTATGCCCCTTGACTTGTAAAGCTCTTTAATTTTTGCCTGTATCCCTATTCTGTATGGCGTTGCATTTCTGTCATGAATGGTCACATTCCTAGATTTCCAAATGAAAATAAAAGGTTGTAATTACACTGTGTCATTATAATATCCAGTCTTGGTGTTGGAGAAGAAATGACTGTCTCTTCTTCCATTTATCAGAGAGGTGGCTGTACGAACACTGGGTGTGGGGCGGGGCATCTCCCCTCACCCTCTTCCCACAACCTGCCCAGTCCCTGAACACCACCTACTTTCAAAAGGGTACATACAGCCCACTGAAGGATCTCTAGGCACAGAGACAACACCAGGTTGAAATATGGAATGTACTATTGTTTGTCAGATGTAATTGGTTGTATTGGTTGCTTTCAATTGTTTTACTTTGTTACAAGTAAGGTCTCACTTAGGGAAGTGGAGAAGGAGGGGTATAACTGGAAATGACTGTGATTATAAACTACAGATATAAAGAAAACTTTTAAAAATAAATATATTTATTTTTACTACTATTTATAATCTGTCCCTCCCATTTCTTGCCCCCCTCATTGAACTACAACAAAAATAAAATAAAATGAAAAATAAATAAAATATTCATCATAAACATGCATAGTCCGTAAAAACTGTCTTATTGGCCATGCCCCAGAGTGTTTATTTCTCCCTGCATTTTTAAGTTCATCATCTCTTCGGCAGGAGGTGAGTTACATGTTTTATTTTCAGTTTTCTGGGCTTGTGATTCACTGAAACTTTTTTACATTTAAATTGCCTGGGTTCACGGAAACTGAGTATTCCCTATTAGTTACTAAATAAAAGTTTCAATGCTTTCAGGACAAAGAAACCCAACTACTGATCAGGACTCCCCTGAGAAATCTTGCCACAATATAATTTGTATTAAGCATGCAAAGTTTACCAGAAATGCAATTCTTCCAACCTGTAAAAATCTTATTTGACAAATTACTTTGTTCAGAAAAAAACCACTTCATTATTTTGCCCTTTTTCAAAAACTAATGAAAACCAAGAGCTCACCAGCCAAGAGTTAGAACCATTTCTGCAAATTAAATGTATAGATTCTGGAATTTATCAAAACTTTTCATCCTTTTTTAATGGGATAATCCTAAAGCTAACGGAAAGTATAAATTCCAAGTAGTGATGACCTCAACATGCCAAAATCCCCTGAATTTCATACCCCTACTTTTACATTATCCCCCAAGATAACTATGAGTTTATTAAAAGCTTTCTTTGAGAATGGGAAGTCATTATTGTGCATACATTTTATGAAAATTTGGAAAAGAAAATCCAGGTTCCCTGGACTTTGCAACCCTGGGGATTTTTTTTATAGCCATGAAATGCTGAAAACTATTTACAAATCTGTGTTTTGCAAGATCTTAACCTCAGAGGGTTAAAGCAAACTCAAAGAAAAAAACACAAAGCCCACACACAAGCAAACATTTGCTATTATACTGTTTAAAGAGTGAAAGTACATAATCTCTACAGAAAACTCATTAACCTCGCATGTGATCTGAGCATCCTAATCTAGAAGAGACTCTAATGTACTGTGGGGCAGGATGAAAACAGAACCATAGCATGACTTATGTGTACTGGGGGAAATGGGAAAACCAGAGGGAATGTGGGTATGCAGATCATTTAGTGATATTACCTTAAAATGCTATTAGCTTAATAGGAATCCATAAATTCTATTTTGGTAAGAATTCCAAAATATCAGTAATATTTAGGCCTCAATTTCCTCATCTGAAATAATAGCTGGAGAGTCAGTCTTAAAATCATCAATAACTAGGTATAAGTCTCATTCTGACATATGTCAACTTTGTGATCTTGGACAAGACATTCAATCCTTTTAATTAGTGCCTATTGTGGTGCAGTGGATAGAACTCTTGGCCTAGAGTCAAGAAGACTTAAGTTCAGATATCTACTAGCTATGTGACCCTGGGCAAGTCACTTAACCTGTCTGGCTCAGTTTCCTCAACTGTAAAATGGGGATCATAATAGTACCTACCTCCCAAGGTTGTTGTGTGGGATCAAATGAGTTCTATTTGGCATATACCAGATCCTTAAATACTCTCTTCCTTCTTTCCTTGTAAGACTAAAAGTTATGGAAGAGTTGTTCATTTGTACTTGTAGAATAAATTTCTTCAATGAGAGTTCACTATACTGATAAATTATAGATGCAGATGAAAAGTAATAGCTAATGTTTGTAAAGGGCATATTAGTTTATAAAATCTTTTGCATACATTATTTCTTTTGATCCTCACCATTGTGAGGCAGGTAATATAGGTACTCTCCCCATTTTACAGATGAGGAAGTTGAGAGACAGAGGGAATATATGGTCTCTAAGGTCCTTTCAGGGATAAAATTCTATGATTATATGACACTCTTTTAATCTGCCCTACTCTAGACTATGAAAGTTCCCAGCCTTCCCTCAATCACTATAGGAGCTCTCACAACAGCAGTTTTGTAGGTGCTCCTATGGAAATTTGCCCTTCCCCCAGAATCACTGCCCCCTTTCCTGCAGATCACCTTGAAGCTGTGGCAAGTACACCTTCCAGAAGGAGCTCTGGGTCAACAAAATGAATGGAAAGAATTCTACCTTCCTGCTTTGGGTCTTGGGTGGCGGAGAACCAGTCACAGGATGAACACGCATGGCTGGGTTGCAATGTAAACCACAAACTGTCATTGTTCACCTGATTGTCGTCAATGATACCTTTGGTGCAACCTCAGTATCACCTTTCACTTTTCTCTCTTCCTCACCCCACATATCCAAACAGTTTCCAAATTTTACTAACGCTTTCTTCACAACATCTTTCATATGGTCCCCTTCTCTATACACAAATGCTACCACTCCAATTCAGTCTCTCATCACCTCCCACCTCCAATCCTTCCCCATACAGCCACCAGAGTGACTTTCCTAAGGTACTAGTCTCATCATGGCAGTCTCTTACTCAGTATACTCCCATGGGTCCCTGCTTATTCTAGGATCAAATATTTTTTCATCCTTATCTCATTCTTTTAAATTTCTGTTTTGGTATAAGTCTTATGATACACATAATTATTAGTATAGAATTACATATATATATTACATATATGTAACATTACATATTATATATACATATGTAATTTATACATAAGTAGCTATATACGTATTTGGGAATTGTGTGGCTTTTTTTTAACTGATGGGATATGCATTCAAAAAACTGTGGAGATATGTCTTAGATGCTTTCATGGGTTGCTATATTCTCAAAAAAAAAAGCACTGGGTCATAAATTTCTTTAAAGTTACATAGTGCAATAGTGGAAAAAAATCAAGATTTAGAATCAGATAACCTCTGTTCAGCTCCTGGTTCTTCCCCTTCTTACCCGACATCTTGAACAACATCACATGATCCCACAGGGACATCATAGGGTTATATGACCTTTTAGGATCCTACTCTTTTATCTACCTTTATCCCAACTCTAAATCTATATTCCTAATTCAACCAGTCCATGGCAAGTTCTGTTCTGGGAGCCTTCCCATCTTGATGAGAGCTGCCAAAGTTGTGTTCCTGTAACACAGACTTCAACAACCTTGATGCCTAAAGTGGACATCAGTGGAGATTGTATTTACTCAATAAAGCCAGTCAGTCCATGAACAAACAATTACTGAGTGCCTCCTGCATACAAAGCAGCTTACTAGAGACTCCCGATATTCCTGTCCTCAAGGATCTTAGGGAATTTGGAGAGAGGGGAAGTAGTCCTATGAGTTTGTTGAGATATGCAACTGCCCATAAGGAAACTCCTTCTACAAATGCAGATTCTCTATCAGTGAGGACACATCTGATTTCCAACTTATTGTCTTAAAGAATTACCTGGGGGCACTGAGAAATCTTTGTTTTTAAGTGACTGGTCCAGGGTCACATAACTGGTATATTTTAGATGTGATCTTCCTAACATCTAGACCAGCTCCCCTATTCACTACAGCACAGCTGGGTGCCATCACCTGGGGTAATAGCATTCATTTGCTAAGCATTAAGTAAGTGTTGTTACACGCAGAACTTTATGCTAAGTACTGACAGTACTAAAATGAATAATAAGTGTGATAAAAATTCACAGAACGGAGAAATCACTTCCAGCTATGGGATTAGAAAAGGCTTTCCAGAACAGGTGGAAGTCATTAGGTCTTAAAAGACATGAGATATTCACATATGGAGAAAAAACAAAAAGGGCCTTTTCCAGAAAGGCAGGATCCTCAAATATGACTCTTTTCTATACATAGAGTTGAGGAATATAGGAACGTAGGGTTAGATAAGGAAATGGAAAAGAGTTTAGGGCCCATCTAGTCTAACCAACTTATTTTGCAGCTGAGGAAACTGAGTCCCAGAGAGGTTAAGGGACTCATCCAGAGTCAGCCCAGAAGTAAGTGGCCAGGGGCCAGGATTCATACCTTTTTCACTGTTCTTTCCACTATTCTATATTGCCCTATGAAAAAACATTCAGGTCCTCTCCTTAATTATTAAGCCCCTTATCTTCCTTCCAAAATGTCATGATACCAGCATTCTTATCTCATCCTACCAAAATGGGTAAATGAAACTTTGGGAAGCCAGACCCACCACTTAAAGTCCTTGTCCTCTCTCCTGAGAAACCTAATCAAAATGTGACTTCTGTTTGTTAACTATGATAAGGATATCTGTCCATAGAAATTGGCTAGAGACCCTTAACTCTTTTCATCCCTCCTTGCCCAGGAAAACCATCAGATAATTTACTTTCATTCAGTGGGGCTCAGAGATAAAAGCCTCTGATTCTCATTAGCAATCCCAGGAGCTCCTCCTCCAGCATCCTCTTAACTCTCCTGTCAACAGTCCTTATGCTGGGAATAAAGAGGCTGTCCAAAGTGGAATTAAAGGGGGCAGAAAAGCAGCTCATTTTCTTTTGCTCTGCACAGAGGTGCAATGCGGGTAGCTCCCTCCCTGGAGAGCTCTCTTTCCCATATCATTGCCTTGGCAGTCCTTCTTGCATGACACAATTCAGGCATCCACTTTTAGCTGTCTGCCATTCTTTGGGGGGTTGGGGTGGGGAGGGACCTAATGGCAGGCAGACAGTGGCCTCATAGTAAACAGCTAGGTAGCTTCATAGCCCTGGGAGAATCAAGTCTGATTTGAAGGGAAAATCTGGGAAATGGATTTGAAATGTGACTGGAAACAGATTAAGTTTCCTAGTGACCCTAAAAAGCACCAGCTAGAGAAGCAAAAGCCTTTTAACAATGCATAAGATAACAGACTAAAAGCAATCAGGCTGCAACCCCAGGAATGCAAATCTGGTGCAAATTTAGAGGAAAGAAGAACTTCTCTTGAGGCGATTGTATTTTTGGCAATCTGGTGCCATAGACTAAGAGGAGGCAGGATCAGGGCAAGAGAAACTCAAAATAATAATAATTATTACTTTAACAGTAACAATAACCTCTAACAAAGCACTTTAAGATTTGCATAGTGGTTTACATATATTATCCCACTTAATCCTCACAATAACCCTGTGAGGCAGGTGTGTGTGTATATGTGTGTATACATGTATATGTGTATTGTAAATGTATATACACATATGTATATATACATATGTGTGTATATATATCTATATCTATATCTATATCTATATCTATCTATCTATATATCTATCTATCTATATATATATATATGTACACACACATACACATACACATATATCCCCATTTTCCAGATGAGGAAACTAAGATTTGGAGAGGTTTAAATAAGTTGCCCTGGGTCACATAGCTAGTAAGCTTCTGAGGCAAAATTCAATCTCCTATCTTTCTCATTCCAAATCTAGTGCTCTTGCCAACTGTGCCACCTAACTTCCATGGAAAGACAAATAAAAATGAGTTTTGAAACTTATCATAAGGACCAGGCATCCTAATTGTCCGATGGGGTAAGCCAGTGAAGCATAAAATGATCAATAAGGTAGATCTCTTCTACAGAATGAGGACATTAGGCTAGATGGTCTCAAAGCCAACACTCAGTTCTATATTTGTGCTCCTATGGTCTTTTCCTTCTGAGATTACTTCACATTTACACTGTATGCTTCTTGTATATTTGTATGATGTCTCTGCCACTAGAATGTGAATTTCTTTTTTTCCTCTCTTTTGTGTGTGTAAGTGTGTGTGCCTGTATGTGGGGGGTTGGGAGGTAGGGGTGGCAATTGGGGTTAAGTGTTTTGCCCTGGGTGACACAGCTAGTTAGTATCAAAGGTCTGAGGCTGCATTTGAACTCAGATCTTCCTGACTCCAGGACCACTGCTCTATCCACTGCCACCTAACTGTCCCTAGAATGTGAATTTCTTGAAAGCAAGGACCACACTTTAACCTTTCTTTGTATCCCCAATATCTAGCATGGCATCTGGTGCATAGTATCCACTTAATAAATGCTTGTTGACTAACTGAACTACCATGGGATATATTCTTCTTCCGAACTTCAGAACAGACAGCTCTAGATTCTTTGTAGAGTTCTATTGAGGAGGTAAGCTTAGACTAGAGTCTGATTAGATCAGCCTTGGTGAATTGGCTCTATAGAGGGCTTGCTTCTAGTGGGTTGCCTGAGGTATAAAGACTCATCTAAGTGAAATCTCTCCCATTTATTCCCTTCTTTCCACTAGCATGATGGCCGCCTTTATTCAGACTACTATTGCAAAAGTCTCCTAATTCAACTCAATCCTCTGGAAGAGATCATAGAATTACAGAATGACGGACAGAATTTAAGGGTTGGAAGGGACCTCATTGACAAGATAGTTCAACTCATACATAGAAGTTTTCCCCAACCCTGCCCTCAACCCTTAACATGCTTGAAAAGCAAGGATTATTGATTCCCAGCTGAAAGGGACCACAGAAACCATCTAGTCCAACCTCAGGTGAGGAATTCTCCAATCCATCCACACAGCTGCCAAAATAATCTTTTTTAATGATTCTGGTCATGTCACTCAACCTTGCAAGGACCTTCACTAGTTCCCTGTTGCCTTTAAGATAATATGCCAACACTCTAGCTATGCACCTTAGGTCTTTCACAGTCTGGTTCCAGTCTCTCTCTTCAGACATTCCACATTATTTCCCTTCATTCAATTCTGCATTCCAGTCAAACTGGTCCACATTATGTTCCCTGATTTTGACATTCCAAATCCCCATTGTGTGCACCTTTTCACAGATGGTTCCCCTTATTTGGAATAAACTCTCCCTTTGCTTCTCCCTATTAGAATCTTTAGCTTCCTCCAAGACTTATCTCAACTACCATATCCTATAGTGACAGTTTTGGATTATTGTTAATTCCATTTCTCTCCTTAAATTATGCTGTATTTACTTATATGCTGTGTCCACCAATAGAATGTAAGCTCCTTGAGAGCAAGGGCTCATCCATTTTGTCTTTGTATCTCTATTGTCTTCTGCCTTATAATCAGTGAAGATAAGTTCCCTGAGGGCAGAGATGGTTTCATTTTTGTCTTTGTACACCCTTCCCCAGAGGCTAGCATAGTGCCTTGCATGCAATAAGCATTTAATTTTATTTGAATTAAATTGACTACCCTAAGAGTACCATATTTATAGAGCCTTCCCAAGGTCTGTACTATTTTATAGAGCCCAAAGTCAATCAGGAATTTTTATTTGGATGGTACAGTGAACATAATATGAAATCTCTAAGAGAACCACCCTTGGCAGCATCATTAGACTAGAAACAAATTGAGACCAGGAATGACTTTCACTAAAGTGATTGCAGAACCAGGGGCTCCTAACCTGGTATCCCGAAACTTGCTTAAAATTATAATCCTATATATTTTATTTTATGCATTTAAAAAACATTATTCTGAGAAGGGGTGCATAGGCTTCCTCAGATTGCTACAGAAGTCTATTCATAATATAAAAACAGGTTAAGAACTCCTTTGCCAAGACACAATCATATCAGAAGGGAAGGCAACCCAGGGCCACAAAGAGGTGTCTTAAAATTTGTGGATCTGGGCCAGATGCCCCTATAGTACAGCACTATCAGTATCGTCACATGACCTGGGCAGTACCCAATAGCCATTAATACAGTGCCTACCCCACTGTGCCATGACAGAAATAAAGCTTCTGAGCGCCCTCTGGTGGATACCCAGTGGATGAACCTTGTTTTCAAAAGGAAAGAAAAACAAACACCCCTAAAGAAATTTTTCATCTCTTACAAAAGTCTAACAGCTCAATGTTTTCATTTCATGATATTTTAGCAGCATGAGCCAATTGTACTGAAAATGTTTCATTAATCAGCACATCTCCCCAGGACTTCTCCTCCTGATTCATTAAAGCTTTTTACACAACTGTTCCCCTGAGTGAAGAGTATTTTTTAAAGCTCGTTTCTAATGAGTTGGACAAATGTTGAAAAATACTCTGCCCACCAATCTTCCAGAAAAGCAGCCTGCCCACTAATCTCCCGCTATTTACATTAAGTCACAATTCATTTCTATCATGGGCGAGAGAGGGTGACTGGCTGTTGGACAATAATGAAAGGCTTCCAACGTGAGCTCATGCTAATGGTGAACTCACTCATTCCTCAAGTCCAGTTCCCTTCCTGCTAACTGTCAGAGCCCACAGCCTCTCCTCAAGTTTGTGAGTATGCAGAACTGTGGGAGTTGTCTGTGTACAGTAGAGCTGTCTGGAAAGCACTAGAACTGCCATCAAACAATGCTGGTCAAATATACTGGCTCTTGGCGATCCGTTCTGGGCCAAGTAAAAGAGTCCTCCTTCAGATTGCACATTGCATGACCAGTTTCACTGAGTCACCTAATATAGCACCACATCATAAGAAATGCAAAATGAGATTCACAGCAATGAACCAGCCTAAACTGACCTTCAATGAGCAAGCACATGGTTGAAAAACAGAGGGTTCAGAGAAACTGATCTTTGACGGTTCATAATTTTTCTCCCCAAACCATTCTAGTCTGAGACTACCTGGCTAATCTTAAGAGACCCCTTGGCTAGGTTCTAGGGATCTGGGGCATTTGACCCTCTCCCTGTACTATACCCAACACTTGTGGATTAGATTTGGCACTAGGGAAACTGAACTCTAATCTTTCTTTACACTCACAGATTTACTGACAACCCCCTGCCCGATCATCCTGAGGGCAATCCTCATTACATTAAGCTATGACTCACAAGTTGAGAGTTTGCCCAAAAGAGGAGACATAACAAAATCACTCAATGTACAATATGTACAAGTAATTTATTCATATTCATATAAATATGATAGGCATAAAAGAATCACAGGATGTATTAACAGAACTATTAGGATAGAATCCAGCCACTTTGTGGCCTGCTCCACACCACGCTGCCACACATGAAACTCCCTTCACACTTTCCAGTTCCTCTTTATGTGTTGTCCTCCCCCATAAGAATATAAGCTCCTTGAAGGCAGGCACTGTCTTGCCTGGATTTGTATTCCTAGCACTTACCACAGTAGCTGGCATGTTGTAAGGGCTTAATAAATGCTCTAAGAGAATCGATTAACCCAAAGTACAGATTGAATCATATTTTTTCTTTCCTTTTCTTGCTTTTTTTTTTTAAACATGGCTAAGTTATAAGCAGAAAAAATACAGAGAAAAATAACAGAAATCAACAGACAGGGCTTCTACCTGTCTGACCAAAGTTACCAGATTGAGAAGCAACAATATCTGGGTTTCCAAACCCAGGGGCTCCTTAATGGCTATCCAAAGTCTCACCTGGCCAGATCACACAAATACTCTTCCAATGAGTGAGCCCCAAAGCAAAAAGCTCATCTTAGAGTATATATACCCTTCTTCAAAGCCAGAGGGCATCACAACCCTTGTGACTCATGCCTAATTACAAAGTTAACAAAAGTTGTGGGCCTTCCTAGAAAACAAGCCTCCCCCTAATCAAGCTTCTCTTGTTAGGCTCCTTGTGAGGCCTATTAATGGGTGGGGAAGATCTTCAACTCCTATTCACATTACAGAAAGCCCTAAGAGGGGCAAGATTTGGGGATAGTGGTGTCTGCTGCACTGTTATTCTGTATGATGGATTTGACTTTCTGGTGGTGGGATTTCTGGTGTTTAAATAAATATTTTTATTCTGTCTTCCATGTGGAAAGTCTGTTATATTTTGTGAATTGGAATTACACCGGCATATTCATAGCCATCATATGTGCTGTGAATATCACATTGGCACTACACTTGCCTATTGCTCTAAAATACTATCTGGAAAATGTGACTGAGATAGTCTTATTCAAATGGATGTGGATTTCAGCACTGTAGGTATTATGTCCAGTGATTTAGATCGCAACTCCTTCTTTCCTGGCCATTCTATATGACTTTATTCCATGAATTACCTTAAGTTTGCCATAGATAATCTACTCAACATTTTGGGGCTTATTTTATTCCCCTTAACATCAAGAGGAAATGAAACACATAGGTAGAACATAGGTTTATTCCTCCCTCTTGCCATGAAATCAGCCCACCTTTTTTTGTTCAAATATTTTTGGTGACATCTTTTATTCTACTTCTTCATACTTCCCTGTTTGTAATATGCTTCTGATTTCTTATATTCACCATATACATCTCCACTATCCTCAAAGTCATTTGTTGTTGTTGTTTGGTCATTTTAGACATGTGTGACCCTGTGATTTCATTTGGGGTTTTCTTGACAATGATTCTGGAGTGATTTGCCATTTCCTTCTCCAGATGAGAAGAAGATGGGGAAACTGAGGCAAACACAGTTAAATGAATTTTCCAGGGTCACATTGCTAGTGTCTGAGGCCATATTTGAACTCAGGAAGATGAATCTGTCTGACTCCAAGCCTGGCTCTTTATCCACTGTGCCATCTAGCTGCTCTGAGTCAGAGTCAATTCTTTGGAGATCACAGCATTCCAGGTCTAACAGCCCTATAATAAAACCAGAAGAATATTGGAATTAAGACCTGTGAGTTAGGAATATTAATTTGGTAACAGTGTGGTAAATGAATTAGAGAGGAAGACAAATCAAGAAGTTACAATAATAGATCAGGAGAGAGGTGATAAGGGAATTAACTATGGTTGTGGCTGTATAAGTCAAAAGGAGATGCTTGTGAGATGTTAAAAGAATTTATAAGGCTTGGCAGTTGACTGGATATGATGGTTCAAGGGAGAGGGAAGTATTGAGAATGACTTTGAGGTTGAAAACTTGGGTGAATTGAATAACAGTGGTACTCTCATTGGAAATAGGAAGGTTAGGGAGAAGGGAAGGTTAAAGGTGAAAGAATGAATACCATCTTGAACATGTAAAATTTGAGATGACTATGGAATATTGGAGATGTCCTCTGGACATATCACAGTTGGACACATGAGGGTTGACAAATACACTGAAAGAAGCTGGAAAGAGAGAAGAGGGATTGGGACAGAGCCCTGAGATACATTCATAATTGGAGGAGATGGGGAAGAAAGGGGGATGGTAAAGGAGAAGGAATATGGATGATTAGTCAGCAAAGGAGACTGAGAAGTGGCCATAAAGATAGGAAAACAATCAGGAGAGGGCAGTGTCACAAAATCCCAGAGAGGAAAAAGGTCTAGGAAAGTAGTTTCAAACTCATATAGAAATAGGGGTCACTAATTTATATACCAGGATCACCTATAAACTGCATACTATTTTAGTTTTAAAATATAATATTATAGTTTTAAAATTAATATTACCTATGCTTTATTATATTTTCATTTATTTTAAAAATTATTTCCCATTGACATTTTACACTTATACACTCAGGTATATTGTGGGTCACCTATAGTAACTACAAGTTTAACAATCAAATGTTGCTAAGAGGTCAAGAAGTATGAGGACTGAGAAAAGACTATATTAGATCTGATAGAGAAGAGATTGACAACCTTGGAGTGATTAATGGAGGTGAAGTTGGATTGCAATAGGTTCAGGAGTGAATCAGAGGTATCTCTCCAACTCAAAGAACACTGATCTAAACCTTCATATATGTAACAGATACATAATCTGATTTGCCCCACCAAGGACATGACACAAATCTTTGACATAAGAGTCTTTGACATAAAAATAAACCTGTATGTCTTTGACATATAAATAAGGAATTCATTAGGGTTAGTAACTTCTCATCCAACTCAACTTTGTAAAAGTAAGATTGAGACTTCCCTGAGTTTCCTCCCTCCATTCTTCCCTCCTCTCTTTCTTTATCTCTCTCTCTCTTTCTCTCTCCCTCTCTCTCAGCCTTTTGTGGTCAATGGATTGCCTGTTAACACAGGTGATGGTGTAAAGATGGCTACAACTCAGAACTATACCACCCACAACCTATCACAAAAATGGTACAGAAATGGCATCAAGAAACCTAAGTCACAGAGATACAAGTGTCTAAAAGGCCAGACCCCCATTTCTGAGAAAGATGACATGCACTTTCTCAAGAAACACAACCAAAGAGGCCTAAAGAAGATGCAGTCCAACAATCCCAAAGTCATAAAGACCCAAGTAGAGATCTTCCCAGGCCAAGCTCCAGAGGCCCAAGATCCCCAAGATCAATGCCCAGTGCACTGGTATTAAGATGACCCCAGGTCCTGGGGTCAGCACCAAATACCCAGGTACCAGGATCATAGAGCCCAACTCTAATGTTGCCAGAACCACTGACCCATGGCTTCCAAGTCCACTAACCCCAGGGTCCCCAAGTCTGACCCCAAAGCTGTCAAGTGCCATCTCAAGATGACCAAGTCTGAGTCCTAGATCATGAAGCACAATGATTCTAAGGCTCCAAGCTCAGAGATTCCAAGACTGCTAAGCTACTCCAAGCCTGCTGAATCCACCAACCCTAAGGGCGCCAAACCCAAAGATGCTAAAGCTAAAGCTACTAGTCCTAAACTTTCCAAATAGATACTTCAGAGCAGAAGGACTTGTTTAAACCCTAAACCATTGCTTTGGGTTTGTTTAGTTTTTTCTCAGCCAGGGTATGATTATTTACTATTTTCTATAAATAAAGGAAATGGTGAGTCATATAAAAAAAGTAAGATTAAAATTAAATTCCCCCAAATGCTAAAAGTAGAAATAGAATTGTAAACATCATCCAGTTAAGAATACGAGTGTGTACATAGAGAGAATATATCTATACACATATACATATACATATATGTGTATAAATGCATATATATTTATATATACATACACACACATGCACTGGGAACTTATGGCATAGCACACTTCAGATGACATGGAATATGCATGAGTTACTATGAGAACAAATGACCCTTGCTGTCATTCAGTCACTTAGGACTAATTGTATCAGCAATCTCATCTCCTTGGGCTCTAGTTCCAATTTATTTTTATTCCTTGTCAAAGTTCTGGCCTTAACCTCTTCCATCTTAGTATGATACTTTTGCCAATCCAGAAACTGAAGAAACAGAGGTGATTTTCTTCCACCTCCCCACTGTCTCAATTTTGCCTCTTGCCTTTCTCCCTACTCTCACCATAAACACTTGCCTATATCCTGCAAATGACATTTTAATCCAAGGGAATTTTATTTAGAACATTAGCTCCAAAAGGACAGAAACTATATCCCTTGCGAATGGCACATTAATTGATGGTAATGGTGGGGAAACTACTTTAGGTGAAGGACAGTCAAAAGGTCTCCACTGAATAATCTCTCATCATGTGACTTCACTTACAAAATTACTCATCAAATGTGTTTCAATTTCATGCTCTGTTCAAGCCATACTTTTTCCGAATGTTACTAGAGTAATCAATTTTATACTCTGGAAAGCAGAACTGCTTTACTTGTGTAAAGCATAATAAATAGTATATTATAATTATATTATAATTTTTTATAATATTGTAATTTATATATAATTATACATTAGTATAAAATATAATAAAAGCATAATAAAGTATAATCTGCACCTAACAATGACCTAGGACATGAGCATATTTATTATTGTACTTGACCACATGGGTAGTCACATGGATAGAGTGCTGGGTCTGGAACCAGGAAGACTCATCTTTCTAAGTTTAAATCTGGTCTCAAACACTCACCAGCTGTGTGGTACAGTGGACAGAGTGCTGGGTCTAATGTCAGAAAGACTCAACTTCCTGAGTTCCAGTCTGGCCTCAGACACTTAGCAGCTATATGACCTTGGACAAGTCACTTAAGCCTGTTTGCTTCAGTTCCTCATCTGTAAAATGGGCTGGAAAAGGAAATGACAGACCACGCCAGCATCTCTGCCAAGAAAACCCCAAATGGGGCCATAAAGAGTCGGATGTGATTAAAATGACTGAACAACAGCCCTAATCTGTACACGAGGATCCCTGTGGGAGGGTAATGACTTTGTTTTCAAGTGTAAGGTCACCTGTTTTGTTGCATTTTTGTTTAGTGTGCCAAGTATTTTCCAATTACATTTCAATCTGGTTTTCTACAACTCAATCAAAAGCGTCTGTAAAGGAATTTGGGGTTTTTTTCTTTTCTTTGTTATTTTAAATACTTATTCTGCCCACACCTGGGACCTAGCACTTTGTATACAAAATACACATTTAAGGTGATCCTTAAATATTGATTTTTGATGAAATCAACAAAGAAAATACAGACCAAGGTAGAGCTTCAAGGACTGAAGAAACAATTTCTTCTTGTTTGGAACATGATTTGACGTTATGGTGCTATGGGATGGCATATAGGGATGTGACAAAGCAATGTTCCTAAGACCTGAAAGAGGGGATTCTTAGACTATGGGTTCTTCTTCGGATAGATGTATATGTGACATCAAAGATAACGCCGCTCCAAGATATTAGAATACACTAGTGATAATAGACTAGAATTTGAGTGAGCCTTTATATGGCTTTTCCTTGTCTTTTTCCCAATTTCATATGAGGCTTTCTTTATTCCAACAAGATAAGATTGAAAGACAAATGCCAAAGAAAAGAGACTTTAAAAACTATAACTCAATTCATGTGTCTTTTACCCAGGGCACTAAAATTTAGAGTACACACAGTGTACACATGTACTTACATATTCATGAATCAGGTATGTGGGACAATGTACACAGAGAGCTGGCTATGGAGTTATGAAATGTAACACTAGGTAATACATATGACAAATGTAGTAACTATAGGTATATAGGTAGTGTTAGTAAAAATGTTATAGATGGTAACACTCTGGGAGTCGAAGAAAGAGAGATTATTTCCATATGCAGTTGTTATGGAGCATCACAAATTTGTTTTTGTTAACTGTAGTCTAGACTCTAGAATCAATGGTTTTTATCATTTCCTAATGAAATCAACAACATAGCCATAACCAGTTTTGATTTGTTTTGTTTCTTCATTAATTAGAGCAGGCAGCATAAGACCTAATTCCAGGCCAAGCAACATGAAAGTCTCATTCAATTAAATTTAAGACAAATTCAGTGGAAATAGGGAGAGATACTAAAAAACCTAAGAAAAGGCAAAGTTGCACTACTCCTTGGGATGCAGTTCATCCCAAATCACACCATTTCATCTGGTCAATGATACTTCTTTCAAGTTAGACTAACTACAATAGTGCAGAATTTGAGTGGGTCCATGTATGTTGTCTCTCTATGCTAGCTTGGCCCATAACTATCCTTGCTAACTAAGTGCTGATTTCAAGAGTCTCTATATAACTGAAGGATGGCAAGTGTACTCTAAATTTTAGCACCCTGGGTCTAAGTCCAAGTTGCCCTACACTAGCTATGGCTCTGGTTAGCAGTATCTTCAGAATTAAACCAAAATGAAAAAGCATCAGTTCGGGGCAACTTAATATATTAGATATCTATAATTAACTTATGATTCTGCTTGCATTTTTTTCACAGATGAAAATAAAGAAAAAATGGACGTTACTAGTCAGTGAGAACTTAAAAGAATATTCAAAAAAAAATTCAAAATTGTACCTGCAGAATAGAAGAGTACTCATATTTTCCCCATCTTTCTGCTGCCTTACAGAGTATGTAGCAACAGCAGCAATAAACAGAGATAATAGATTTAGCTTTTGTCTTCAGCATTCTGTTAGGTAATTTGTTTGTTGCATTTTAGGTACTTTTGCTTTCTAGATATGTTCCATGGGGTTCTTTCCTTTTTAAATTTATGTAACAAACAAATTCTCCCTCATACCCATGCACCTCCCCCAAATTAGTAAGAAACGAAAACAAATTAGCCGATTCCTCAGCAAGAAATAAAAGGAAGAGAACAGAATAGCAACAAAGCAAACAGTTAATTGCAGAAAAGACTAAGGGCAGGTGTGGGGAACCTGCACCCTAGAGTCCACATGTGGCCCTCTAGGTCCTCAAGTGCAGCCCTTTCACTAAATCTAAAATTTGGATTAAAAGGGCCACACTTGATGACCTAGGTTCCCCAGCCCCTGGACTAAGGAAACAAGTCACAAATCAAGGTTAGTTAAAATAGAGCTGTGTATTAAAAAGCCCTGCCAATGAGCACGTCTGAACATCAAAGTAAAGGCTTACATTCATAAAACGTTCAAATGGTCACAACCGACTTTGGACACTCTAACTGGACCCTCACAACAACCCTGTGAGCTAGCTAGCACTTTCCCCTTTTATGGAGGAATAAACAGAAGTTGGGGCCCGCCCAGGTTCATACCACTGTCCGGCTAAAAAGGCTATTATTCTAAGTCAGCAGTTCTCAACCTGTGGGTTATGTTCAATTTGTAACAATGAAAATACATCCTGCATATCAGATAGATTCATAACAGTAGCAAAATTACAGTTATGAAGTAGCAACAAAAATGATTTCATGGTTGAGGGTCACCACAACATGAGGAACTGTATTAAAGGGTCATGGCATTAAGGAAGGTTGAGAACCACTGTTCTAAATCTTCTGCTAGTAGGGTAAAGGTCATCTGGTCTCCCACACTCAATGCCTTTTTAATCTCTATGACATGCAGGCAAATAAGTTTCTCTTTAAGTTTACAAGTCGACCCCTCCCCAACCCCCCAACAGCATGTCACTGACTTACTTCAGCCTTGATAACAATGAACCTTCCTATTTCAGAGGACACACAGGACCTAAATGATGGAGGCTTATCACAGAACTTCTGAAAAATGAACAGGACTTCATTTAAGGAGTATTCCTAACACCCAACAAAGTTCATTGAGCCTAACAGAATTATAGGACATCAGCAGTTGGATAGAAACAACTGAGGGACACCTGGGAGTTTCTAGAAACCAGCTGGCTGAAGGACCCACCATATCACTGGCAACTTTTTGAAAAATGAAAGTCAGGAGGGAGAGGAAGAAGGGTCCGGAAAAGAGCTAGCTCTGAAGGAAGAAACCAGGTGTTAAAGATATGCTTGACGGCTTGCTCTTCACCTTTTTCTCTAATGTCTCTCGGAGAAAGCAGAAAGGGTTTCTTTTTCCTTTTCCCTCCCCTCCCCATTAGCAATGGTGTCTGGCAGTTAAAAGCACATGATATGGGGACCAGCTGTGGAGTCAAGCTGTCATGGTAGGGAGAGAGGGAAGGAGGGAGAGAGGGAGAGGGGGAGAATGAGAGAGAAGAAGAGAGAAGGAGGAAAAGAGGGGGACAAAGAGGTGGGAGAGAGAGAAAGAGAGAGGGAGGGAACGAGAGAGAGGGAGAGGGAGAGACAGAGAGAGAGAAAAACAAGAGAGAGGGCCTAGAACCTGTAGGTTGGATCTTGCTACTTGAGAGACAGTTGAACTAAGACTACAAAGCAATAGATCTGGAGAGATTCCTGCTGATTCCTAGGGTAAGGGTTCTGGCTCTTTCTGGAGCCAATGGGAGCAATCCAAGGAAATCAGCCATCCCACAGCATCAGATGTGGAAGCTGCCCTTCCTCACATGTGCCTTAGCCATACAGGTTCCCTAATTGTGGGCCTTCCTACTTTTGAACTCTATGGACATCCACTGTTGCCTCTGACATGGAGCGTACTTGTAAGAGAATGTGCCCTAGATTTTTGGAAAAGATGTTTTGCATGCCATTCCTTAGCTTTGAACTAACTGTGTCCTCTGGATAACTAGAAATAAAGTAAACATGCTGGTAAGCATTATTTTGGAGTACAGGATACTTTGAACCTGAGTAGTTCTCACCCTGGGGCACCCAGCTCAGAAGTGGAAGTTGAAAGAGTATCTCAGAGGTACACTAAGATATGGCAAAGAGAGTGGAAGGCAAATGAGGAGCAGTGCTGTAACTAGGGCAGGGTGATCAAAGCTTTGTACTCTGTAACTCTAAACTACCATTTAGAGGTTGGCACTTTTATACCTTTCACAGATTTTTTTTTTAAAAAGGCAACGTTGCTTAGGATTTAGTTAACAAGATTAGTTAAAATAGGAAGCTACCAGATGGCCTTCTTCCTCTCTTTCCCCATAACAGTCATACTCCAAGTGAGCTCCTCCCTGGATCATCTTCCCCAGAAACAGTCTTGAAATATCCCCGGGGCTTTCTACTTGCAGAGGCTGCTATCCCAGGGTCTCTCTCTTCTACAACTGAATTTGTTTTCAAAAGTTAATTTGAGGGAGTGTTTTATCTTGCTTGCCCTAGATACATTTTGGGAAGCTTTTCCTAGGAGTCAAAATTGCAAATTTTGAAACATCCCTGATTATGAGTGACAAAGAAAACAGAAGATGATATGACATGATCTAGAACTTAGGGCATGCCCTTTTGATTAGTTTGAAGTCCCAGATTCTGGGCCAGTGAACCTAAGTTTCCTTAGGCTGAAGTGCCAGAGGCTAGCTTCTCCAAAATCTTGTGTTTTGAGCTTTGTTCATCTGTCAGCACTAATCCAAATTAACCATCATGCCCTGACCTTGACCACTCCCCCCCACCTCCTTTCATTTCAATTAAAGAAAAACAGTGATGATAACATTGAAGAGGCATTTCCCTTACTAGTAACACATCACGTGCTACATTTCTTCACCCACTTTCCTTCACTGGAATATCATAAGAGAAGACAAATTCAAGGGGAGTTATGATAGTAGAATTGACAGGACATGGTAACTGTTAGAATATGTGGGAGGGAACAGAGAGGAGAAAGTCAAAGCTAACACTGATTTTTCAGACTTGGGGGATAAGGTGAATGAATGATGGTGCCTTCAACTGAAGTGGGGAAATCAGGAGATGGACTGCTGGGGAGGTAGAGGAAAAGGCTAAGTGCTGTTTGGGACATTCGGGGATTGAAGGGCCAGCAGGATACTGTCTAGTGAGAACTGTGGATCTGGGACTTGGAAGAAAGGTTGAGAATAGAAAAAAGACAGATTGAGGAGCCATCTGCACAGAGACGTTAGTTGAAGCTGTGGGAGGGGATGAGATTGCCAAGGAAGAGAGTATAGAGGGAGGCAGCACTAATGAAGTTTCCTGTTTATCATAAAGCCCAGATAAGCCCTCCCCCCTCCCCATTGTTAGAGTATATGGTATTTGATCTGAAATATACACTTTGAAAAAATGAATGATTCACTTTCTTCGCCAAGAAGAGGAGTGTTGGGCTTTCCCCTTTGAAGTGATAGGTTTAAGGAATGCCACATGACATTATTCAAGCTAAATATGTGTAAAAGGGTTAGGAAGAATTTGTGTCAATACAATCTAAAAGTCTTATCATCCCTATATTAGGCATCTCACTTCTCCAGGAGCAGAAATGGAGATGAAAATTAAGGTACTCAGTATTCTGTCCTTAGTCATCATTTCTCCAGATATGTTCTCTCCCTAGACAATTTCTCCAACACCTAAGACTTCAACTATCCCCTTTATGAGGATGTTTCTCAAATTTGTATGTCTCTTCTGAGTTCTACACTGTATTTCACATGTTATTATCTGCCCTTCATTCTCGAAGAGAACCATGACATCAGGGAGGTGATGCCATGACATGCAAGTGAACTGCATTTAAGTGAAGGGAGGGCTGTGTAAAGTCACCAGCCTCACTTTCTCCTTCCGAGCAATCTGGGTCCAGTGGCCAGGTACAGATCAGGTCAACTGAAAATGGGATTAATTGATCATAGCAGTCACTTAATAAATGTTTATTGATTCAGTAAATGATTTTTCCAATTACCTTTTAGATATCTCAATGTACCTTGGGCACTGAAAACTCAAAATGTTTCCATCTTCATTCTTTGGGGTATCTGCTTGATGGTTCTTTCCAACTCCCCCCCCCCCCCCACTTCCAGGTTTGCAGTTATTCTGGTCTCAGAGGCACTAGAAGGCTAGTCCTTTGGTTTGCTACATGT
>CM053582.1:409689414-409710706 GCA_028627135.1 Pseudochirops cupreus
GGAAGAGAGGACACATCCAAGGAGACAGCTAGGCTTGTGAGTGTTTGTTTGTGGGAAGGCTAAAGGATGGTGTGGCTCCCTACTGTGCTATGGTATATTAACTTCTTTGTTGTTATGATGGATTCAGTTTCCTGGTGTTGGGATTTGGCTTTCTGGCGTCTGAATAAATGTTTTGCTTCTGTCTTCTATATGGAGATCTGTTATATTTTGGGATTGAGAACTATGCCAGCATATTCATAGTCACCATTGGTGGTGTGAATATTGTGTTGGTGCTACATTACACGGTGTAAGGCCCTCAAGGACAGAGACTGTCTTTTATGCTTGGGGTATTGTCTATTGTGCACATTGTAGTGCTAGACACATAGATGTGAATGAACAAATGACTGAATGAAATATATGCAGCTTACCTTCCTTTGAGGCAGCTAGTTAGCTCAGTGGATAGAGTGCTAGGCCTGGAGTCAGGAAGATCTGAGTTCAAATGTGACCTCAGACACTTACTAGCCACGTGATCCTGAGCATTTCATTTAATCTCTCTTTGCCTTTATCCATTGGAGAAGGAAATAGCAAACCACTCCAATATCTTTGCCAAGAAAACCCACAGACACTATGGGCCACAGGCTCACAATAAGTCAGACATGACTGAACAACTAAAAAAACACCACCACCTTACTTTAAGTCATGCATTCATGAAAAGTGGTAGCCAAATGGAATTTTTTATCAATTAAATCACATTTTAAATAGAGAAGGTGAGTTTGCTACATAAAAGAAATTTTCTATAAATTAATTGCTCCATAATTTAGCTATGTTCTAAGTTAAATTGCAATTATTTGGGGTTTTCTCAGATTGGGGATGAGTTTTCCTTACCTCATCTAGAATCTCAGTAGAAGTTCCATTTTATTCCATCTTCATTACCAATAGGTTGCCCAGGCAGGCCCATTTATTATTTAAAGCAATTAAAGCAACTGATAAAATTTCATCAAAAACTTTGCTTCTTGACTCTACACATTTAGATTCTGTGAATCACATCATTTTTTATTCAGGTAAAAACAATATTTGCAGTTGATATTTAATAGGATGTTAAAGGTTACTTAAACATTATCTCTCCTAATCATCACCACAACCCTGTCACAGTACCTGGAATATAGTAAAGGTTTGCTAGTTGACTTAACAATTGATACTATTATTCCCATTTTTCTGATGTGAAAACTGAAGTTCTGAGTGATTAAGTGATTTGCCCATGGTCCCTGCTAGTAAATGTCACAGCCAGAATTCAAACGTATGTCTTTTCTAATTCCAAGTCCATTGTCCTTTCTACTGTGCCACAGGATTATAGAATCCTAGGTTTAGAGCTGGAAGGAAACTTGTTGTTGTTCAAGTTATGTTGATTCTTTGTAGCCCCCTTTTGGGTTTTTCTTGGCAAAGATACTGGAGTGGTTTGCCATTTCCTTCTCCAGCTCATTTTACACATGAGGAAACTGAGGCAAACAGGATGAGTGACTTGCCTAGGATCACACTGCCAGTAAGTGTCTCAGGGCAGAAAGAACCTTTGGAAGTCATCTAGTACAACACCCTAATTTTGTGGATGAGAAAACCACATTGTTAACATATTTTAAGACCCTAAAACTCAATAGATACCTTAGAAAGTATCTTTTTTTTAATTGAAATTTAAGTTTATCTGCCTCCCTTTGTGCACAGAACACATATTAGTGCTAATCATGTAATCAGCTGCCCCAAATATACATACAACCATTTCAGGGTTCCTTGACCTAGAAATAGTGTCCTGCGCATGTTGCTATAGGTACATTTTTTAAGAAAAAAAAGTAGAAGAGAAGGATCCCATGTTTTTTTTTTACTCACAGTCCCTCTCCTCAGGTTCTTGGATAGTATTTAGAAGGAATTATAAAAGAAAACAATGCCTCAGAGACATAGCTTCCCTAACTTTATTGATCCTTGTTCTCAAAGGGAGGGCAACCAGGAAAACACAGGAATATATAAGATTATACACGTAGGGAGGGAGGAAGGGAAGGAAAGAAGGAAGAAAAGGAGGAAAGAAGGAAGCAAGGAAGGAAGGAAAGAAGGAAAGAAGCAAGGAAGGAAAGAAGGAAGGAAGCAAGGAAGGAAGGAAGGAAAGAAGGAAGGAAGGAAAGAAGGAAGGAAGGAAGGAAGCAAGCAAGAAGGAAGGAAGGAGGGAAGGAAGGAAGGAAGTTCCTTTACTCATATATCTTTGGGTCCATATTCCCAGCCCTGATCTCAGATCCCTGGAAAGTTCCACTACCCTCCTTCTGAATGTAATGGTATCTTTAAATGTGGAGAAGAAATTAGGCTCTCTAGAACCTATTACTGACTCAATGTGTAGCATGAATTTGGACAAATCCCATTTCCAAGCACTTTATAAAAACATGCCTCCTATGTACTCCTCTCTGCATCGTGAGAATTCAAATTGTGTTATCCCTGTATGCAATTTCTAGGTTACATTCAGCCCAGAGCAAAATTTTTGCAAGTATTGTAATTGTAAGTCACATTTCCAAGCACTGTGAACTGACTGAAAGCCTATGAGCTGCTCCAAGTCCTCTCCAAAAGAAAACACATACAATATCTGTTTGGGGGAACATGTCAGTCTGCAGAAACTAAAGCCATTTGGCCAGCTCAGGCTTTCAGCTGGGTAAGCCATGTGGAATAAGTCTTGTATTTATTGCCGCATGTTGTAAAGCCAGGCCATCCCCACAACAGTTATTTGTTAACAAGACATGCAGTACTTTTGAAACACAAAAGCTATTTAAATCTGTTGACATCCCCTACAAAAACATGGGCAATGCATTCATTTTGCTTGGCTGTGATAGAAATCCTCTTTTTTAAAAAACTCAACTAAATCACCATAAACATTATAAACCTAGCCTTCCAATAAGGCATACTTATCTCTATCTGACCAGGAATGGAAAGTGCACATTGTACTAGTGATGTCCATGCTTCCAACCACTATGAGTGGAAACAATTGGGGTTCCCAATACATCAAGACCTTGGAGGCTATCTTCTATTAATGCAGAGATGGAAAAGAATTTTGAAATTGGCAAGAATTGGAGGGAGGATGGCAGAGCTCTCGGAGACTTGTTTTAAAATGAAAAAACAATCCATTATGTATAAAATGTTTTAAATCCATTTACTTGTCTGATTCAGAAGTAGTGCAGAGATGCCAGAAGCACAGGGCAAAGTAGAAAAGGAAAAATAGCACTCAGACAATGGGGAAATTTGTGCTGTTTTGGAAACTCAGTTCATTATTATCATGGAAAGGAAAAGACAAGTGTGTCAGATTCTTCCCCGATGGGCTTTTATTTAAGTACCAGGCCAAGATATTTCTTTTTCCTTTCGTATTACTTATATTTCAGTCAAAAAAGAAAATGGAAAACTGTACTGTAGCATCTCCGAGACAATCATTTTCATGATCCCCTTGATCTCTTAAAACCCCATTGTTCCGTCTTTGCAGCTATTCCAATGTCCCAGCATTTCATGCTATATAGGCTTTATACTCAAGATTTGCACACATAAATCCAGCTAATAAATAACAAGAAATATTGAGCGGGAGTGTCTACTAGCCACCTAATATAGTGCATCTTTAGCTTTATGTTCCTACACATCAACAAGTTCAAATTTGGTAAACATTTGTTAAGCGCCTCTGCATAGAGCGATATGGAAAGTAAAGAGAGAAAGAGAGAGAGAGAGAGAGAGAGAGAGAGAGAGAGAGAGAGAGAGAGTTCAGATTAGACACAGTCCCCAAGCCCTGATCTCTCACTTGGGCTGTCTCAACAGCCCTGTAACAATTCTTCTCACCTCCACATTTCTCCCTGAAATCCATTCTCTTACCCCAATATCAGTTTCATCTTCTTCATGCATAGATTTGGTCATTTTATTCTTCTGCTAAAATATCTCTGCTGTTGTTTATTCATATCCAACTCTTCACAATCCTATTTGTGTTTCTTTTGATAGAGAGACACGAGTGCTTTCTTGGCAATGACACTGGAGTGTTTTGCCATTTCCTTCTCCAGCTCATTTTACAGATGAGGAAACTGAGGCAAACAGGCTTAAGTGACTTGCCCAGGATCACACAGCTGGAAAGTGTCTGAGGCTAGATTTGAAATCAGGTCCACCTGATTCTAGCTATCTGCAACTTCAAGTATCTTCAGTGGTTCCTTATTTCCAATTCAGTAAAATTCATTTTTTCCTGCCCTCCAAGATCTAGTGCTGTTCTACCTTTCCAGCTTTCTGATACGTTGTTACCCTTCACAATTCTGAACTCTCAACAAATTTGACTACTGGAAGTCCCCAAAAGATTGCCTGTGATATCCCATCCTAGTCAGTGCCTTTGTTTGACACAGTTCCCTTTGCCTGGAATGTCAGAACTAGAAGGAAACCTCAAGGTCATTTAGTCCAGCCCCTGCATTTTGGACTGGACTTGTGATTTCATTAACAGAAGAGCTCCCTGGTAAAGAAAGTGCCTGCACTAAGGCAGAAAAGCAGCCAATCAGTGATACTGCCTTAGAGAGCTCCTTCAGACACTAAGAGATAGTGCACAGTTACACAGGCAGTATGTGTCACAGGTCAGACTTGAATCTGGGTCTTCTGAGGTCATTTCACTATCTACTGTATCAGAGCGGACTCCAAACCACTCCACCCACTCTCCAAATCTTTTAATTTACATGACTGAAAGTAAAAAGGGACCAAAGTAAGCAAAATAGTATAATCAGGGAAGTTTGTCTTTAGAATTCCCAACTGTAACTTAATATCCATTTGATGGCAACCTCTTTCCCTTCCCTCAAGCATCCTGTAACTATCCATTCTATCAAAACAGGAAAAGTCTTCTGTATTTGTCATCACACTGATCATAAGGAATGGTTGAAATATCTCTCTCTCTCTCTCTCTCTCTTTCTTCTCCTCTCCCTCTTCAATCTCCTTCCCTCTCTCTCTCTCCCCTCTTCTGTCTCCTCTCTTTCCTCTCCTCACCTCCCCATTCTCCCTCTCCTTCCCTTTTCTCCCTCTCCTTCTTCTCTCTCCCCTTCCATCTCCTCTTTCTCCTCTCCTTCCCTTCCCTTTCTCCCCATTCCTCTTCCTCACCCCCTCCTTCTCCCTCTCTCTCCACAAAATACCCTTTCTCACCAAGGAAGGATAAGCCAGAGGGTAACCCAATGACTGCCACTAAAGGCTGATTCTTTAAAACCAAGGGGAGTCAGTCAGAGAAACATACATTCCATTATCATCAGCCTCTTCTAAGACCTAGAAATAATTCTACCCTTGCTTTGGGCTAAGACTCTTCACCAGTCTCTTTCCCTTTCCTGACTGGGCATAGGTCAGCCCCCTACCCTATAATCTTAACTACTCCATAGACTTTATCAAAGACTTTCAGGTATATTTTGTTTCCTAACACATCTAGAGTTATTTTGGTTACTATTTAATTCAAGAAAATGTGGTGTCCATGCATGAGTGGACACACCCACATACAGAGAGTTACAGAAGTCAATTCAAATATTTAATAAAATCCTTTGTTGTTGTTGCTCCACTCTTCATGACCCCTTTTGGGGTTTTCTTGGTAGAGATACTAGTGTGGTTCACCATTTCATTTTACAGATGAGGAAAATGAGGTAAACAGGGTGAAGTGACTTGCCCGGGATCACAGAGCTAGTGTCTGAGGCTTGATTTGAACTCAGGGCGATGGGTCTTCCTGGTTCCAAGTCCAGTGCTCTATCCACTGTCCCAAATCACTGCATTAAGTGATAGGGCAAGGATCATTTCACTGATTGTCTTTGCAAGCCCAGAATCTAGCAAAGTGTCTGGCTGGTACTTAATGATGCTTGTTGGTTGAATGGTAATTCACAGTCCTCCTGTTCACTTCCTGGTCTAGCAAAGAGAGATGACACATATACAGGTAACTATAATATAAATTAATACAATGCAATCCACTTTCACTGAATTAGAAAAAAAAACAAAACTAAAATCAAAGTACCAGGTAGAATGCTTAAAAGTTCTCCCCATTCTTACTTGGAACAACCAAGAATGAGAGTGCCAACAACTTTTAAAATATACAGAATGAAAGCTGCCCTCTGTCAGCATTCCCAGGCACATTCCTTGTGGGACCTCTGATAATCCACATAACACTGCAGTATCTGTGGGAAAGATCCTGGATGCCTCTGTGCTTCCCAAAGAAATTCTCCTTATCAAACTAAAATTTTTCTAGCATGACTCTTGAAAGGGTCAGAGATCTGGTATGTGTAGTATGATATGCCTATGGATATATTATATAATAATTAACCTTTTATATGGCACTTTAAGGTTTACAAAGCACTTTCCAAAAATCATCTCACTTTATCCTCAAAACAACCTTGGGAGGTAGATGTTGCTATTATCACCCTCACTTCACAGATTAGTCTCTCCTACCCACTATGCATGATAAAGCCAGGGCAAAATTCAGTCCAATTTGAAAGATTAATAACCTACTAAGTGCATAATAGTCTTGTTAAGTATTAGGAGACATGCATACTATTCAGATTAGACATGATCTTTGCTCTTATGAATTTTATAGTACATGGGGAATATAGGACACTACACAAATAACCATCCCACAAAAGGGTACTAGAAAAGTCTAAGCAAAGTGTTAAATGAGGTCTAAGAAAATGGAGAAGTCATCCCCTTTCCTGAGGGAACCTGAGAAAGTTCCCTGGGGGAGGTTACATTTGAATTGGGTTGTAAAGGATGGCTAGGTCTCATTTATTTATTTATTTATTTTTGGCTTTTTGGAGGGGCAATTGGGGTTAAGTGATTTGCCCAAGGTCACAAGGTTAGTAAGTGTTAAATGTCTGAGGCTGGATTTGAACTCAGGTCCTCCTGACTCCAAGGCTAGTTCTACATTCATTGTGCCACCTAGCCACCAATTAGCTGCCACCTTGCTGCCCCCCTGACATTTAAGGCATTTTTTGTTTGCTTTCTTTTTTGGACGGGGGAGAGCAGGGCAGTTGGGATTAAATGACTTGCCCAAAGTCACAAGGCTAGTAAGTGTTAAGTAAGTAAGTCTGAAGTCAAATTTGAACTCAGATCCTCTTGACTCCAGGGCCGGTGCTCAATTCACTGCACCACCTAGCTGCTCCTAGGAAGTCTCCTTTCTTTAACCCTGTGAATGTGGTAAAAGCATAGTACAGTGGAAGCAGAAATGGTTCCAAAGTCTGTCAGTCAATCAGTTAACATGAATAAAGCACCTACCATGGGCCAGACACTGTGCTATGTGCTGGGGATATATAAAGAAAGGCAAAGCCCCTGCTCTCAAGGAGCTTGCAGTATAATAGAGACAACATGTAAACAAGTACGAATAAACAAGACACATACAAGATAAAATGGGGATAATCAACAGAGGGAAGACACTAGCATTAGGAGGAATGGAGAAAGGCTTCTTGTAGAAGGGGGGATTTTAGAAGGGACTTAAAGGCAGACAGGAAGTAGAGATGAAGCGAGAGACAGTTATAGACATGAGGGATGCCCAGTGAAAATGCGCCAAGACTGGTGATGGAGGTCTTGTGAGAGCAACAGTAATGCGGCCATTATTACTGGATCTTTTGGTTGAGTAAAGCTTAAGAAGGATGGAAAGGTAAGAAGGGGGCCAGGTGTGAAGGGCTATGAATGCCAAACAGGATTTTATACCTGGTCCTAGAGATAACAGGTAGTCACTGAAATTTACTGACTGGGGAGGAGCGGGGAGGACAGGGTCAGACTTGTATCATGCACTATTTTGAGAGTGGAGAGAAGGGTGGACTGGAATGGGGAGAGACTTGAGGCAAGCTGACCCACCAGCAGGCTATTGAAATAGTCCAGACATGAGATGGTAAAGGCGCACATCAGGGTAATGGAGAGTCAGAGGAGAGAGGTGCATACAGGAAATATTCCCAAGGTAAAACTGACAATACTCAGCAGTAGAATGAATATGGGTGTGTCTTGGTGAGGAGCCTAAGTTTTGAGTCTGGATGACTGGGAGATAAATGGTGGTACCCACGGCAGTAAGAGAAAAGTTTGGAAGGTGGGGAGGGTTTGGGGGAAAAGGGTCCATTTTTGGACATGTTTAGTTAAAGATGTCAGATTCAAATCCCAGCTTTAAGGCTCATTGCCTGTGTGGTGTTAGGCAAGTCACATCATCTCCCCCAGCCTCAATTGCCTCTTCTGTAAAATTAGAGAGTTGGATGATATGGCCTCCTTCCCGCTCTAGATCAACCAACCTCCCCACTGTTGTTGTTGTTCAGTTGTTTCAGTTATGACTCCATTTGGGATTTTATTGGCTGAGACACTAGAGTGATTTGCCATTTTCTTCTCCAGCTCATTTTACATATTAGGAAACTGAGGCAAACCAGGGTTAAGTGACTTGTCTAGAGTCACATAGCAAGTAAATGTCTGAGGTCAGATTTGAACTCAGGAAGATGAGTCTTCCTGCCTTGAGGTCCAGCACTCTATGAACTGCACCACGATGAACCTCTAGGCTTCCTTTTATGCATTTGTAAAATGAGAGGTTTGGAATAGGGGTCTCTTAGGTCTAACTCTAAAATCTTATGACTCTCTAATGGCATCTTCCCCGCATAACAGCCCTACTTCTGGAACCCTAGAATGCTTCCTAAGGATAGAGATAGAGCCTAAACCTGTGATTTTATTGATGGAAAGAATTCTCAGGTGAGCAAACGCCCTCTCCTCATGCAGGTCAGCACATTCTTGGCATAGCATAGTCTTTGAGAGCTGCCTAGAGCAATAATCGCTCAGAAGTCTGATGTTAACCCACATCTTACTGCCTTCAAAGTGAACTTTTGATCTAGCGGCACCGCCCTATCTCTCATGAGTGAGTGGCCTTATGATTTCAATACCATTTCTCCTCCAGATTACCAGTTTCTATCAAAGAAGGATAAGACTGGGATTGGAATACATTTCCTTTGTTGACAAGGTAGTGCTCATACACTGAGCTCAATTGCATGAGTGGTTGGCTTCCACAACCCTTCAGTGGGCCTTCCTTAGGATGATTCCTGGGCCCCATTCCACAATCAAGGAATGCAGAACAATTGAGTTTCACTGGAAGGAAGGCAAAAATGCTGCCAACAGCTCTCCCTTCCACTCTGTGTGCTTACAGACAGCACAGAAAAACTGTGAGAAGCCAGGGTTGCTTTCCTGCTGTTGTAAATGTAGCGGTCCTTGAAGGACAGATGAAGGGAAGGAGAAATAAAGCCAAATGAGATCTCTTCACAGCAGAGGAGAATGACTGACTACATGAGTCTAGTTACCTGGATGGCTCTCCTCCCTGTGTATGCATTTTTGGCTGCCGTTCAGCCCTGGAATACTTTCTCTCCTCAAAGGTGGGATTTGTCATCTGGCTTTGTTATAAGACTCAGGTCACATCTCACTTTCTACAGAAGACCTTTCTCAATCTTCTTTAACATTAGTGTTTTCCCTCTGAAATTACCTTCTTCCCTCGATAGAATTATTTTTTTTTGATTAGGTAAAAGAGGCCATTCTTTGCTTCATTTCTTACCTATCCTTAATCACTGAAAGGGCATTGCCTCAGTCAAACTGAGACCTGGGAAAGACCTAAGCTTTAAAAGGTGATGATCTCCCACTGCTTCTGGACTCATCTACAGTCATCCTGATCTATATCTGGCCACTGGACCCAGATGGCTCTGGAGGAGAAAGTGAGGCTGGTGACTTTGCCCAGCCCTGCCTCACTTAAATCTAAATCATCACAAGTCTTGGCATCACCTTCCTGATGTCATGGTCCTCTTTGAGAATGAAGGACAAACAACAATAACCACCTTTCATTTACCTTTTGGTGGCTGTCATGAAATGGATAGAGCATTGGACCTGTAGTCAAACTCACTTTCCTGGGTTCAAATCTGGCCTCAGACACTCACTAGCTGTGTTACCCTGGGCAAGTTACTTCACCCTGTTAGCCTCAGTTTCCTCATCTATAAAATGAGCTGGAGAAGGAAATGGCAAAATGCTTTAGTATCTTTGCCAAGAAAACCTCAAATAGGGTTATGGAGAGTCAGATACAACTGAACAACAACAAAATTTTGTGTGTACATAGTTGTTTGCATGTTATCTCCCCCATTAAAATGCATTTTCTGTGGGCATAAGGAACTCCTTTTTTATCTTTTTTGAATCCCTAGTAAAGGCTTGATAAATATTTGTTCACTTAATTTGACTTGCATTCTCTTGTATTGCATGTTGAGCTGTGCTGATGGACTAACCAGTATTCAGGTACTGATGAGTTTGGTGGTGATAAGTCTGTGTCACCAGGTTAACAAAAGCAGCTTCCTTCACAACCACTTCAGGGATGTTCCACCTTCTCTTTGACACACCTGTGTCAGGGTCCCATAGACTTGTAAGTGGCAGAGCCATGGCAGAGGTTGTAGGACTCTGCCCCACCTGGCCCCTGCCTTTCCTTCCATCTCCATCTCCCTAATTTATTTAATTAATTAAAAATTTTTAATCAATGAAAATCTGTCTTCTTGCTCTCCCAGCCTATTCCTCCATAAGAAATATGTGTGTGTGTGTATACATATATATGTGTGTGTATATACATACATATATATATATATATATATACACATACACACACACACACATATATCAATATGTATAGTGAAGTGGAACAAATTACCCCACTGGCCATGTCCAAAAATATATATATCTCAATATGCAGCCTGAGACCATCACCTTTCTTTCAGGAAGTGGGTGACATGTTTCATCATGATCCTCTATAATTGTGGCTGGCCATTGCATTGAACAAAGATGCTAATCTTTCAAAAGGTTTGTCTTTAAAATATTGTTGTTATTGTATAAATTGTTCTCCTGGTCCTGCTCATGTCACTCTGCCTCAGTTCACACCTAACTTCCTAGGTTTCTCTGAAACTGTTCCCTTCAGCATTTCTGAGATCACAATGGTATTCCATGACCTTCATATAACACAAGTGGTTTAGCGATTCCTCAGCTGATAAGTTCACTCCCACAATTCCATATTCTTTGCCACTACAAAAAGAACTATATAAATCATGTCACTAGATTTCAATCTGGCACATACGTGAGTGTGTGTATGCATGTGCGTGTGTGTAGTCACAAAGTAATGGAGGAGAGCAGTACTGCTTGTATATTCTCTGAGCTCATGAGCCTTGTTTAGGGGTATGACCACAGGGTGATGGCTAAGTTTGCTAGCAACAACTCCAACATATGCATGTATGCACACACACACACACACACACACACACACACACACACACATACACATATACACATTATATATACATATATTACTACACCATTAAAAAGTATTTTAAAAAACCACAAGATCTGCTATATATACAAAAATATTAGGTGCAATTCTCCCCTTGAATCAGAAATAACTTCCATTTCAAACAAACATAGTTCAAAGGGGAGGGGGGTAAGGAGGGCAGAGTCCTTCTTTCTATCACTGTGCACAGCACTTCATAACACATTCCATGGCACTAAGGAGAAAATAAGGGAATAAGCACTCTTTTGTTGTTCAGCTACGTTCAACTCTTTATGATCCCATTTGGGGTTTTCTTAGCAAAGATTTTGGAGTGGTTTGCCATGTCCTTCTCCAGTGCATTTTATAGATGAGGAAACTGAAGAAAAGAGGGTTCAGGACTTGCCCAGGTTTGCACAGCTAGTAAATGTCCAAGGTCAGATTCGAACTTGGGTCTTTGTAGCTCCAAGCTACAAAGGAAAATTATCAGAGTAAATATTTTCTATAAATTCGTGTTTACCTTTATCCTGGGAGGCATTATGGTAGAAAGAAAACAATGTGCAAACACAAGACTTACATTTCAGACATATCTCAGACCACCAACTGTGGGCAAGTCATTTATCCTGGTGGTACATGGAAAACCAGCCTAAAACCCTTACTTGCTATGTATATATTCAGTCATTTAACTGCTGTCTTCCTCAGTTTCCTCAACTGTTAAATGGGTATATTAAAAGCACCTCCCCCCCATAGTTGTTATGAAGATCAAATGCAATATTAGTAAAGCGTTTAAAATTTAATGCCTTAAATTTAATAGGTACTTAATAAATGTTAGTGATATTCCTTCCCCATCTATAAAATATGAATAATAATCCTTGTATTATCTGACGTGCAGTTGTGAAGAAATTCACCTACAAATTGTAAGAAATTCTTTAAAAATTGTAATGAGCCATATAAATTCTTTTTTTTAATAATAGCTGTTCTTTTCTTTCAAAAAATAAGATAGTTAAAGAGGGGTGAGAGTTCTTATTAATCATGCTTGTACCCCACCTTCCTAGTCTCATCAGTTTCCCCCCCTCCCTCTCTAATGGTGTCAGGAAGCTGGGGGTGATTCTTGAAGAAAAAATATAATTTACAGCTGGACTCATGACAGGCGCCATGATGGGTAAAGCCCAGAAAAACTAGTCCCAAACTGTTTATCATTTCTAATTTGTTTCCAGCAGCTCATTCTAATGTCAAACAGATCAAAGTGCATGGAATATTCATGAGAAACCCATTAACTCCACATGCATCCATCATTGGAAGTAGAGTCAGTTCTGCAATTGTGCCTTCCATTATCATCACCATCATCATCATCATGCAAATAATTTTTTTTAAAGCATTGATTCCACATGCACACAATTCTGTGTCAAGTGCCAGAAAAAATCGAACTGACAGGCATGATACCAACCCACCGCCCCTTGTGTCTCACAAGCCAAGATAGGCAACACTGACACGGATTTCGCTCTTTCCTTTTCTTCATGGTACAGGAGGCCACTAGCAATCCTAATATAATCTCAGACCAGGGCAGGTCTCCCACATAGCAAGCTGACCAGATTCCCACTGTGCCAGGCAGGCTTCTGACTCCCTGACACCCTAAAAGTACGGGTGTTCTTTGGACTGAACAAGTTTCGTATGTGTGTAATAAAATATCATTGTACCATAAGAAAAGATGAATACAGACAGTTCACAGAAACATGGAAAGACTTGTGTGAACTGATAATGAGTAAGCAGAACCAGGGAAACAATTTCTACAAAGATAATGTAAATGAAAAGAACACTAAAATACTGTGTAATGTAATGACCCATCTTGGCCCTAAAAAAGCAATAAGGAGATGCCTCTCCCTGCTTTTCTTGCACAGGTGGGAGACGGTGAGTAGAGAACGTTGCATATGCTATCCAGTATGGTCTCAGGGTTGCATGATTTTGCTTAACTATTTTTCTTTGTTACAAGGGAAGGCTCACTGTGTTGAGAGATGGGGAGGGGCATAGTATATACAGAAATGACTATGGTATAACACCAAAAGGAAATAACGAAATTTCATTTTTTTAAAAACAAAGTGGGAAAAGTACAGGTATCCCATAGGTCAGTGATGTTCAAAGGGTAATATGTAGAAGTGTTGACCATTATTCTAGAATATAATAGGGCTGGTGCTATAGTGGGACAAGAGTGATAATTCTACTGCAGAAATCTCCAATATAGTTGGCTTTTGGAAATTACTATGGTATGTTGAGTAATTTTATTAATGAGATGAAGCCAAAGAGAAGAAAGGGAAAGAGGAAGAGAAAGTAGAGAGAGACAAGAAGGGAAAAAGTGAGGAAGGGTAAAAGGGAGGGAGGGAAAGGGGGTGAGATGGACAGATGATGAGACAGAGAGAGCAACACAGAGAGACAGAGAGAGAAAAGAGAACTCACTTGTTACATGCAGATGATATAAACAGAAAATTGAGACAATCTCTGATCTCAAGGCGTTCATATTGAGGAAGATAATACATATAGAAGAGTTCAACTGCAGGGCTGATGGAAAGGTCTAGTGCAGGGGTGGGGAACCTGCAACCTCGAGGCCACATGTGGTCCTCTAGGTCCTCAAGTGAGGCCCTTTGACTGAATCCAAACTTCACAGAACAAATCCCCTCAATAAAATGATGTGTTCAGTAAAATTTGGACTCAGTCAAAAGGCCTCACCTAAGGACCTAGAAGGCCACATGTGGCCTCGAGACCACAGGTCTCCCACCCCTGGTCTAGTCCTTACATTGTAGCATCAAAATGGATGTGAATGATGTAATGGCTAGAAACTTACTCTTGGAGTCAGAGGGGCTTGGATTCAAGTTCTTCTCACTTATTCCATGAACAAGACCCTTAACCTCCCCATGATATATACGTATGTATGTATATGTGTATGTGTATATGTATATATAATATTATCATATGTATTTTTCTTCTGTGTTGTGTATAGTTTATTTAATAAATGTATGACATATATATTACATATCTGTATCACAAAGCACTTTATTCATGTAGTAACACACTTATCCTCACAGTCTTGTGAGACAGGCAATATCTTAGCCCCATTTTGCAATTAAAGAGTGTGAGGCCTGTAGTTCACTCACAGTCACACACCTAGTATGCATCATATTTGAACCTAGATTGGCTGGTTCTAGGACTAGTATTCTTTTGACTCCACATGCTGACTTTGAACAGAAGCACTACATTTCTGCCAAACTCAGTCATAATATTAAATAAGGAGATGAAGAGGAAACCTAGCATAGTGCACAGAGGAATCATCTTGGAGACAAAAAGGTACAGGTTCAATTCCTGACTCTAACATATACTAGCCAGGAAACCGTGGGCATAGCATTTAACCTCTTAGACAATTGTCAAAGACAATAAGTAATAGATGAATCACCAATCTGCATGAGTCAAGGGAGTTCTCGCATTAGAAGTTCCCCTATACTGATGAACACATAGACCTCCAAAATAATAATAATAACAACTTATCAACTAAAGCTTGAAAGGCCCAGGAACAGTCACCATACTGTTGCTAGCATAGCTGTGTAATTACATACACCACTGGATCTAGGCTCAGAACCAAGACAATCCCAAAGCACAGCATGAAGCATGCTATCTGCCTTAAGAGAAAGCACTGATATTGTCTGAATACAGACTGAATCATGTTGTTTTCACTTTTTCTTTCTTTCGTATTCAAGTTTTCTTGTACAAAATGACTGATATGGAAATGTTTTATATAACTGCACATGTATAACCTATATCAGATTGCTTACCATGTCAGGGAGGGAGAAGGGGAGGAAGGGATAGAATTTGGAATTTATAACTTTTTAAAAAATTGTTTAAAAGTTGTTTTAACACATAATTGGAGGGAATAAATAGGATATTATAAAAAAATTTGTAAAAGATACAAGATAAGGAAAGCCAACCTTTCACCTCCTACCATGGTCACTCAGACACCATCCTCTGGGTTACTTGAGCACTCACACTACTTGGATGAGATAGGAGTTACCAACTCTATTCTTTGTAGTAAGACAGAGGAGCCAGGCCTTACCATCTTCCCTGTCACTGAATGCTAAGATTCTGCAGGCTTTGCCTGACTCTACGCCTTCCAGATTCCTGGGCAAAGTCATCTGATACAAATTAAGGACCTCTGAGCCTTCATCATCCCTGTCCTTGTACCCTTGGGAATTCCATCTGTATTCTTTTATATATTCTCTCCTCCATTGGAGTGTGAGCTCCTTGAGAGCAGGGACTTACTTTTCACACACACGTGCAGTATTTGACACAACAATTGGTACATATGAAGTGTCTGATATATGCAATTTCACTTATTTATTCATTTTCTTTGAAGAGTGGAGAAAAGGAGCCACTTAGGAGGAGGCCAAGAATGTTTCATTGAAAGATCACTTCAGACACTCTGGTCACATCTCTTCCCTTTCTTCTCCTCCCAGATTGATAGTTTTATGATGATAAATTGGGCCATCTTTTGTCTCAATTCTAAACTAACCCTTAGTCACTGAGTGTTGCTTCAGACAAAAGACATGGAAAAGACCTAATTTAGATAGGCCAAGCTCACCCACTGTATCCTAGGTCATCACCAGTTGTCTTGACTTTTGTCTTGCCACTGGGCTTTGATGATGTTGGAGGAAAGAGAGATGCTAATAACTCTGAGCAACGCTGCCTCCTTTAAATCCAATTATGTGCAAGTCAAGGCATCATCCTCATGATGACATTGGTCCTCTTCAAGAACAGTGGATGAATAGCAAAAACAATTCCACCTTCCTCTAAAGTAGGAAAGTCCAGAGTCCAGTTGCCAAAAGTATTATTATTCATGCAACAGTGACCCAGCTAATTTTCTTTATTGAAGAATAGGAGGTCCACACATGTCTATTCTCACATATGGACTTATAGACTGAAAAGTTGGGGAATCATTACAATTCACTGGACAAATACCCAGATGGAATAATCTAACACTGGAAGAGCCTTGCAGATAACTTCAAAGAATCATTGGCTAATTACAATATCACAAACGAAAATAACACTAAAAGAAAGGCAAGTTCAGATTGATTACAATGACCAATGTTGATCTTGGAGAACAAATGATGAAACATTTCCCTCCTCTCAACAGAGAAGTAGGAGACTACAAGTGAGGAATTTTGCATAAAACATCAGGCAAAGTCATTTTCTTGGTTAGTTTTGCTAAACTTTTTTTTTCTTTGCTGTACGTGAAGGTTATTTGGGAAGAAGTAGTTATCGTGTCTCTATCTCTTTATTTAAAAAAGAGGAGAGAAAGAGAGACAGAGAGATGGAGAGACAGAGAGACAGAAAGTGAAAAAGAGAGAGAGAGGAGGGAGGGAAAGAGGGAGAGGGAGAAATATATAAAATAATGGGTTTTTATTGAAGAAGAAAAGTCTGGACTATAAAATTTTTCCTAGTCTCTAAATCTTCAGGTGATTTATTCAAATTTACAATGCCATTTCCTCCACTGTTTATTATGCCCATTCCCCTCACCTAATAAAGTAAGACAGAAAATTATAAGTAGAGAAAGTTTACTTGCATCACAGAACAGTGATAGCTTAAAACAAAGGAAGAGGACAGGAAAAATCTTTTTTTTTTAATAAGCAATCTGAGGTCATTTAGTATACTAGAGGGTCAAACATCTCTATCTACATCAATAATCCTTGAGGATATCACAGTTTTGGAACTCATATTTATAATGGGTACCTAGAGTTATTAACTAAAAGTTAATTTATTTATTAAACTCCACTTGTGGGGTAAGGAAATGGGTAACACATTTTTGAAAGATTTCCATACCATAGTTTGCTGGTGGCCCAGTTTTAAATAGTTCAGGCTGACTTGTCCACAGCAAGCAACATTCTCACTTTTTAGTAGAGGAAAAATGACCAGAATTGGGAGTAGTGACTGAGACAGTAGGAGAAAATTGCTTTTGCTACTTCAAACTTGGCTTCTGTGAAAAACCTATTGTAAAGTCACCCTATAGGAGACTTAGTTCCCCCATCTGTAAAATGCCAGGATTTGGGTAGATGATATCCAAGTTTCTTTCCATCTCTAAAATCCTATTATTATTTCTAAAAAGTTTTTGGCATATTAAAAGTATAAATCAGTCATCTGAATTGCCTTTTTTCATTTTTTTCTCAATGAATTCTATGAATCGATATTGCTGACCGTCCCCCAGATCCCTTTGGATACCTTCTCCTAACTTGACTTCTATAATAGTGCCCTCTCTGAATTCTCCTCTTGCCTCTCTGATGACTATTTTTACTTCCTTTCAAAGCTCCTTCTTTTCCTAACCTCGATCCTCTTCTCTTCAAAGTCTCTTACATATCTTGTATCAATCCATAATATATATAGCATGTGTCAGGTTATTGTATGTATGTATATATATATATATATATATATATATGTGTGTGTGTGTGTGTGTGTATACACATATATGAAAACACACATGCTTATGTATAATATAAAGTATGTGCCAGGCATGCACACACATACACACATATATGGAATATGTGCCAGGCTATTTTATTTATATATGGACTGTATGTATGTATATATGTATGTATGTATTGACTCTATATACATACATATGTACACATATGTATATAAATGTGTGCATGAGAGACATAGAGAGAGGGAAATTGACTTTTTGTGCCCAACCTGTGGTAAGGCCTTCCAAGCTATATTCCAAGTCTGATCAGCCACAGCTGGACACACTGGATGTACCTTGACCCCAACATAGTGACGTCATTTAGATCCTCTTCAAGAAGGATAACGACCAACCAACATGTTCCATGCTTTAGGCTAAGTGTTCAGGTTACAAGAACAACATTGAAACAACATCTCTCCCCCTCAAGCTTACCCTGGGGTATGCAACAAGAACACAAGTGAAGAAATGCAAAGCAATTTCAAGAGGGAACGCTAAGTGACAAGAGAGGAGAGAAAGGAATCGTGTAGGAAATAACATCTAACTTGTGCTTTGAGACATCTCTTTCAGAATCATACCACCCTTTGGGTACTTCTCTACATATTTATTTAATACATTAGATTTAAATAATTTGTGTATTTCTTTTATCCCCCCTATTCTCTATTTTAAGGAAAGTACCAAGGCCAGTCATGTCTTCATTCCTCCCTGGCCTCCGCTTCTGACTCTCTGAACTTTCTCCTTCATGTCTCCAAGTGGGTGCCTCTCCACCCTTTTCCAGCTTCCTTTCATTAATTAAAATTGTTGTCTTCCCTTACTAGGATATAAGCTCCCTGACTTACACTCCCAGTGCTTAGCATTGTGCCTAGAATAAATAGATATAAATAAATGCATGCTGAATGTTATAACATCCTTAAGGGCAGAGACTGTCCTTTTTCATCGTTCTAGCCCCAGCTTGTGCAGTGTATGACATACAATAAATCCTTTGTAAATGTGGAAGTGCACCAAATATAATCAGCAAAATTCAGTTGTGCACAATAGTCATTCCCTGGCCATACTAGGTAAATGAGGTCTTCAATATGTCACTAATTTCAATTCGATCAATAAGTACTAATTAATTAACGACTCCTTGTTGAGCACTGTGCTAGACCTTAGGGATTTTTTATTGTTCAGTAATTTCAGTTGTGTTGCATCCTCAGGACCCCATTTGGGGTTTTCTTGGTAAGGATACTGGAGTGGTTTGCCATTTCATTCTCCAGCTCATTTTACAGATGAGGAACTGAGGCAAACAGGGTTAAGTGACTTACCCAGGGTCACACAGCTGGTAAGAGTCTGAGGTCACAGTTGAACTAGGGAAAATAAGTTTCCTGATTCTAAGCCCAGTGCTCTATCCAGTTAGTCTATCTAGTAGCCCCAGGCACTAGGGACACAGAGACAAAAAGCACGCTTGTCCTCAAGGGGTTTAAAATCCAAAAAAGAATAGTTTTCCTAGAAGTGTTTGAAAAAAAATTAAAACAATACTAGAGAGGAGTATATGAATATTTGCTACCTTGTTAACTTATTTTCAAATGGCATTAGACAATTGGCCTGACCGGGAGATTTGTTTGCATGGAGCTGAATGAATCACACACATTAGGGCACTTAATAAATACTAATTTTTTTCCAGCGATGAGGTCTGGCCCTCCTCCCCCAGCGGGCAGGCAATGCTTAGCCCCCCTCTCATCTGCTAGGCACAGAACTCCCACTGACTTCAAAGGAAGCTTTAAAAATGGATTAAGCAGAGACTGTATATTGACTTCAAAGGAGGCTTTTTATACAAAGAAGATATTATGTGGGGGTGGGGTAAGAAATAGAAATCATGCCTCATTTTATTACTATTATTTCATGGGTCACAAATACCACCCACATCCTGAGTACTGCCCAGATTCTAAGAATTCTTTCCCATTTGCAACACTTTTCCATCTAAACAATTGCATCAAGACTCGTGCAATTCTAGAAACAATTACGTGCTCTAAATATTTCAACACATTCACAATTATGCAAAACTTGACTATCATTCTCTTCCCATATGACAATAAGTGCCATGGTAAAAGGGGGTGATATAAATGTGAAATATGTAGCAACATGTCACCTTTCATATCCAAATTACCAGGACTTGTCAATTCTCCCTCTACCATACTACTCACATTTGTCCCCTTCTTTCTATTTCCAGGGCCACCACCCTAATACAGTACCACTGGGTTAGACCATTTCAATAGCCTCTTAAACAGGTCTTACCAGGCTCTGCTCTCTTCTCTGTCTCTTCCAATCCATCCATCATAACACCATCAGAATAATCTTTCTTATACACAGACATGGTCCTATCACCTTTCTGCTCAAGAATTAGGGCTTTCAGAGTGAATAATTTCTATCTCCAGTGGTTCCCAGAATGCTCTAAACTATGTACCACTGCAAGAATTCAAATTCAAACAACATTTGTCATATTAGCTTGAAGAAATTCCTCTGAAAATAAGGAAATCTATGCAAAGATACATTTTCCTTCTATATAAACAGACTCTAGGGCAATCATATAGCAAAAATTAAATCAGTCTTGGATTTAAATTAATCATGAGTTACTTTCTCTTCCACTGGTTTTCATGATAGTACTCTTTCCTGGGTCTCTTTCTTCTTGTCTAAGTAGTTCTTCTCTGTCTGTTTTACTGCACATGTTCTTCTAACTATAGGTCTCTCCAAAAGCTCCATCTGCCCTACATCCTCTTCAATTTTCTCTGTAAAGGTTCTTAACCTGGGGTTCATGAATTTTTTTTTGTAATATTTTGGTGACTGGATTTTAATATAATTGATTTATTTTAAGAGCCTATGTATTTTATATTTATGCACTGAAAAGCATTATTCTAAACAGGGGCCCACAGACTTGACCAGACTGCCAAAATTGTCTATCATATAAAATAAGGTTTAGAATATCCTCCACTCCCACTGAATCTCTTTGTGAGGTCCTCAGCTCCCATCTGTTTACTTGTCATTTCTATGCAGAGTAATCCCAAATCTATCTGTCCAGCCCTAAGTTGTCTCTCTGAGCTTCAGCCCTGCATTACCAACTCCCCAGATGTCCTGATAACATCTTAAACTCAACTTTTCTAAGAGTTGCCTTTCCCCTTAAACTTGACACTTTTGTGAATTTCCCCTTTTCAATAGAGGGCATCACCACTCTTCTTTCAGTTGTCCAGGTCCAAAACCTTAAAGTGATCCTTAACTTTTCACTCTCCTTTGAGTCCTACCTTCTTAACCCCTCATCCATTGCTGGTTGTTTTTTGTGCTCAAAGTGGACCAAAATGACTTCACTATGTCAGGGTCAATGTACGGTGTGTCTGACTGGCTGATCAGATCAATGTGAGCTCAGAATGCTCTACCACAGGTCGGGTACAAATAGTCCATATGAACATTTGGAGTGGAGATGTCTCTAAATTTGTACATCTTACATTTCTTTTGAGTTTCAGCAGTTCTGAGAGATGCCCCTCTATCTTCCTCCCACATTG
>CM053582.1:409711206-409738670 GCA_028627135.1 Pseudochirops cupreus
ATTTCCTGAATACTCCTCCCAATAGTGATCTCTTCCATATCCAAATTCCTACATGATTCATTTTCCATACTGCTGTTTTTCCCCCTTTATCACACATTATTTTACATTGCTATTTAACCATTTCCCCAACTTCTCTTTCCAAGACTCCAAAATCCTTGAAAGAAGAGACCCAATATTATTCTTTTTAAAAAATCTCCTCAGTAAATATTTGTTGAATTGGATTCTTTTATAGGAGACGAGAACAAGTATTTATTAAGTTGCCTGCTATAGACCAACACTGTACTGAGCACTTTACAAATATTGCCTCATATATTTGATAGTACATAGTAAAAGACACAACAGCTAATTTTCATGATTTCTGTAGTATGGCTTCCGTTTCCTCAAGTAATGTTTCTTTAGATTAGCAGTTCTCAAAGTATAATCCAGGTACCCCGGGGGTCCCCAAAACCCTTTCAGGGGGTCCACCAGGTTGAAACTATTTTTATAATAATACCAAGATGTTTTAATCTTTAAATTTTTAAAATTAAATTTCTACAATAAAAATACAATGCAAAAACACAATTTAAAAGATCAGTCTATATAACCCACAGAGGCAAAAGCTCTTTTGGAGGTTCTAGATAATTTGTAAGAGCATAAAGAGTGCTAAAACCAAAAAAATTGTATAATTGCTACTTTCAATGAATTGGAACCTGTTCACTTATCAATACTGTCACCTTGATTTGCAAATGCTTTCCCTCAAAAGGAATCATTAAGAGTGTATTCAAGTGGTAATGAAAGACTTTTCCCTTCTGTCAATGGAGAGGTGGGGAACTACATTTATGTTGGAAGATACTGTATTTAACTGCTTGTTTTTTCATTAGATGGGTTGGAAGGAAGGTATATCAACAAATGACTGGGATATTTTAAAAAAAAGGAATCAAAATACCTTTTTTTAATTCTTTTTAACATGATTTCAAACAAGAAAATTCACTGACACTATTAGACTAATCTCCAGAGACTAAATGGAGGAGTCATTCATGAGTCACTTCCATATTCCTTACACAAAGGAAAAAGGATGCAATTATACACAAAAAGCTCAGACATGACACATCACCATGTAATTACTCTCCTGGCCCTTTGCATGGGAGCTGCTTTAGAAAGCACGTGAACCAAAACAGTCTTGAGATGTTTATTTATTGATTTTTTTGAGATTATTTCTAAGGCTTGCTTTTCTCAGCTTTGGAAGCTTCCCAGACCTTCCTTGTAGCAAAAAGACAGGCCTTATGCAAGCAATTCAGATCTTGTTCTGTTTCACTAGTGCTAATAGAGATACCAGCTCCTTCTCAGATTAATCAATAGAAGTAATTTATTGCTAAAACCCACTGCTGCTGAGCTGGGCTAATGGCTGAGTATCATAAAAACAGTCCTTATCTATAGTGAGTCAGGACTAGTAATTATTTTTATTCTTTACTGGTTATTAAGCATTTATATAGTGCTTTCCATTTGGGAAGTGTTGTATACTCTCTTATTAGCATTTGTCATGGCAACCCCAGCAAGTGCTGATTTATAAGCCACATTCCCCCTGTTTTCATGAGGCTAAAAGGCCACAGTGTGATTGAGTGACCACCTTGTAAGGTGACAGAGGAATGATACCAAAGAAATGATAGAAGAAAAATGCTTTTTTTGTGTGTGGAGATGATGTTACTGACCCACCACTAATAGAGGATGTCCTTTAGAGTTGGGTTTTTTTTCAGGAAAGGTGATGGTTCTATACTGATTGGTCTATATGATTCTTCCTCTCTACCCCAGCCCCATCTCCCTTGTGATCAATAATGTGCACTTTCAGAATGGCTACCCAGGATTAGGGCCTTAGAACAGAGCAAAGCTAATTGGCCCTGAAATGGCTATCGCCTATAGACACTGATGAGAAGGTTGCTCAAGGTCTGCATGATTTAAAGGGACCCAGGGAAGGGCTAATGGAGGGGGAAGCTCCACAGATTAATGGAGAACACAAAAACCAGGCTCCTGGACCCACTGAAAAAACCCAGAAAGGAAATCATTAACCACACACAGTTACAGCTATGCCTCTCCCTGGAAGGAAATCCCTGGTGGTCCAATTGTGTATCAATGGACCAAATTCCAAGTGTTGTTAGTTGCAGATACACTAGCCTTCTTTGGCATATTCCCTGAAAACAAGAAAATCTAAAACAATGTACCACAGGCTGCCAGGAAAAATTTTAAAAATAATAATAATAATTCAAAGAATCAGAGAACTGAATTTTTTGAACAAGAAGAAATCTTAGAGATTATTAGTGCTTAGCACAGAGCATAAGAATGCAGCACTAACATGTACATATGTATACCCTGAACTATTCTCAGTGGCAAGAACATGAACTTTAGAGTCAGAGACCCTAGTTCAAATCCTACCTCTGAAGTTTACTGCCTGTGTGACCTTGAACAAGTCACTGAGCTTCCCTGGGCCTCAGTTTCCTCATCTATAAAATGAAGGGTTTGGACTAGATGGACTCTGAGGTGCCTTCCAGACCTAGACCTTTGATCCTATGATTATACATCCCCTTATGTCCTTTCCTGGGCAGCTAGGTGGCAGAGTGGATCAAGCACCAGGCCTGGAGTCAGGAAGACCTGTGTTCAAATGTGCCTCAGACACTTAGTAGCTGTGTGACCCTGGGCAAGTCACTTAACCCTGTTTACTTCAATTCCTTCATATGAAAAAAGAACTGGAGAAAAAAATGACAAGCCACTTCTGTATCTGTGCCAAGAAAACCCCAAATATGGTCAGGAAGAGTCAGTCAGACACAACTGAAGTGACTGAACAACAAAAGGTCCTTTCCATCTGTAATTCTAGTATCCTGTTGTGACATGAGATTATCTGTAAGATTCCTTCCTGCTCTAAATCCCAGGATTCTACAATTTATAAACATGGATTCCACAAACACAACCAAGCCAGGCTTAACCATTTCTTTGTGTCAGATTCTTAATCCAAGTCTCAAATCACCTATGTCAAAAGACTTAAAAAAAAAAATCAGTCCCTTTGAAAAGACTCAGAGACAAACAATAGAGAAGTGTGCTCTCTTGTCCCGGTGATTCCAAGGTACAGGGAAACAGATTTTTGACATTGTCTGGGGTATCCAGTAGGCCACCCTGCCTTCAGCAGATCTTGAAAACAAAAACAAAAACAAAAAAAACCCAAAACCATGGTTGCTGTTTTCAGAAAGGGTCCCAATGTATGTGATGAATAATTCATGCACTGAATTTGGGAGGCATGATGTAATAGAGCCTGCAGTGAATATCATGGTACTCTTTATGTGGCTCTACAAAGCAGACTCCAACAGAACACACCCTTTAAATACCCTCTATTGAGTCAGAGCCTAGGGAGGGCTGTCTAGCAAGTCAAGTAGAACACGTGCTCAGGGACCTAACTCCCTTCAGTATGACCTTGTATAAGAGAGTTCTGCCCTATGCAGAGACAGATCTAAAGACTGAGACCCTCAAAGCAGAAATAAAAAATAAGCACAGATGCTATTTATAACTGTTATGCCAGAAAAGCCTTTATTGCCTAATCCAGCATGAGACTGAATTCAGATTAAAATTTTTTAATAATAACAATCCTGGGCAACTCACTTAACCCCTGTTTGCCTTAATCTGCTGGAGAAGGAAATGGCAAATCACTCCAGGATCTTTGCCAAGAAAACCCCATGGACAGTATGGTCCACAAGGTCATGAAGGGTTGGACACAATGGAACTAAACAATAATAAATGGTAATAATAATAATAATTTGCTCCATAGTGAAGTGAGAAAACAAGGCATAGATTATATGATAAAATACTAAGGAACAAAGGGTGACAATTCAACCTGAAATTAGGCAATTAGATTCACAGGGATAATGTGTCTTCCCCTAGTAATGGTTTTCTAGATATTTAGAATCCAAGTAAAAACACTAACTGCAAAAGATCACCACCCCCTTCATATCCTAAACTCAACACCAGGAGACTATAGGAAGTGGGTGAAGCTCCATTCCACTCTTAGTCAATTTCACCAGAGGGCTATTGTGCTATAGCCTCTATTGCAAATATTCCCTGCCCTCAAGGAGTTTACATTTGGCAGCATAGTTTATAAATGTTGTGAACTTATTATCTCCTCCTATATAATGAGAAGGTTTCATTGTGTCTTTAGCTCCTGACATGGTTACTGGCACATAATAGTTACTTAGTAAACATCTGTTGATTGATTGATGAGAAGATGAGATGGGTAGCTACCACTGCTACCCCAAAACAGCTATTACCCCTAAAAATAAGCTCAAGATCCCTAAACATAAAGTTTCTCTTTTTAGTCATGTCATGGGTACAACAAGCATGGGAGAGACATCTCAAACATTTTGATTTCAGGTTATTAAGATTTTTTCAGATCAAATTCAATCTAGACACATGTCAAAGACACTTCTCAATGAGCCAGTAGGCGGTATATTTTCACTCCCTCTGAGTTACAAGGTTTTTTCAGTCAATTAATGTAGCACCAATGCAATATTCACAGTGCCCATGTTCACTATAAGTATACCAACCACGACTATAAATACTCCCACATGGTGCTCCATTGCAAAATATAACAAAGTCTCTGTGTAGAAGACAAAAGCAAAATATTTATTCAGACATCAGAAAACCAAATTCTAACACCAAGAAACCAAATTCATCATAGAAACATAGAAGTTAATGCACCACAATGTAGCAGAGAGCCACACCATCCTTCAGCCTTCCTATGAACCAACATTTGACCAATATTTTATCCACAAGCCTAACTGACTCCTTGCCTGAGCATCCTCTCTCTCCCACCATCTATCTGGCTCCAACTCCCAGCTTCCTGTGGGCTCTGCTCCATCCTTCAGCAAACTCCTCCCATCACAGGTTCCATGTTACTACATTCATCCAATTAGGGGGAAGAGTTTATTTTCAAAGCAGAGGGTATTCAAATTCCCCTAGGCTTATTAAGGGGCAGGGAAGATCTTCAAATTCCCATTCCCATTACAATGAAGCAGACAAATAATGAGGATCTACTATCTGCAAGGCTATGTACTAGGCAAGAAGGGAAATGAAGAATGGATAAAAGTGAAGTAAGTCAAGTCAGGAAAGCAACATATACAATGTCTACAATGCCAGTGTAAATGGAAAGAACCACCACAAAACAACTATAAATGGATGTTATAAAATTATAAATAATGAGCATGGTCTAAAAGAAGAAATAAAAGAAGACACTTCCCCCCAATCTTTCGCAGAGGTGGGAAGCTTACAGGTGTGGAACAATGTATGTATTTTTTCACTGTATTGATTAGTTATGCTGATATTTTTTCTTTCTTTTTTATTTTTCCTATAAAAAATTATTTGTGTATGGGATGGTTCTCTGGAAGGGGAATGGGTGAAATACAGAAGCAAAAATTTAGGCAACGTTAAGGCTACAGTAGACAATTAGTATTTATTAAGTCCTTACTACGTTAGGCACTGTGCAATAATATAAAAAAATATACAAAATGTATTAATAATGATGATAACTAGTGTTTACTTATCTATTTCAAGGCTCAATAAACTATAGCCCAGGGACCAAATCTGGCTGGTCTGTTTTTGTACCATCTAACATTTTTTAATATCATAAAACTCATTTTTAAAATGGTCATATTTTGTCAGCCTCTGCATCAGTGCTTCAAAGTCTCAAAAGTCTCACTTTATCCTCACAAGAATCCTAAAAGTTAGGATTATAAATATGGAGTGATATAGCTATTATTATTCTCATTTTTTTAAATGGAGGAACTAAAGCTCAGAAGAGACTTGTGCGGGGAGACAAAGGTATTATCAGGGCCAATACTTTATCTACTACAGTGTGTTCCACCTTTTAGTCAACTCAACTATCAAAAACTGAAGGGAGAAAAGTACAACAGGATTTGGGTTTAAAAGAGCAAAATAAGGGCCTCTAAGGTTAACACTAGGCAACTAGGTGGTGTAGTGGAAAGAGCACTGGGCTTGGAAATAGGAAGACATCTTTCTGAGTTCAAATCTGACCTCAGACACTTTGTAGCTGTATGATCCCGGACAAGTAACTTTACCCTTCAGTTCTTCATCTGTAAAATGAACTGGAGAAGGAAATGGCAAACCATTATAGTATCTTTGCCAAGAAAACCCCAACTAGGATCATGAAGAGTGGGGTATGACAAACAACTAGACAAGAAGAAGAGTTAAACCTATTCCAAAATTTGCAATAAGGAAACATATTCTAATCCAAAGAAAATCATTCCTGCATAAACTTCTTGTCTTATCATTCTCCCAAAGTATTTTCTTTTGGCCAGTCTGTTCATTCTCTCAGCTGTTTTCAACCCAATGACTAAGTCAATCAACCAACAATGAAGGGATGGATGGACGAACAAATAAAATCTGGATGGATGAATAAATAAAAAAGCATTATGATGTGCAAAGTATTTTATTAAGGGCCAGGGAAATAAATACAAGCTAACAAAAACATTCCCTGACCTCAAGGAATTTACATTGGGCAACATAGTTTAGAAATGGCCAAGAAGTTATGAGAAGATCTTGGTTCTAGGCAAGATAAGGTGTAAAAAACAAACAAACAAACAAATAAAAAACAACTCACCTATCAAAGCCCAGTGACCTATGGTCAGAGTCCATGACTCTGGAAAGAGAATGATGAGGATTGTTGGAGGCAATATAGTTTGAAAATAGCCAGAAAATAAAGTAGAAAAAGAAACCGAACAAGCCACCCATGAACTCCCTAGAAAAAAAAAAATCTCCAGGGCCAGATGGATTTATAAGTGAATTCTATCAAATATTTAAATTGTTTAATTTATAAAATTATCAAACAATTAATTCTAATACTATATAAACTGTTTGAAAAAATTGGAGAAGGAGTCCTACCAAATGCTTTTCATGATATAAATATGGTACTGATACCTAAACTAGGATGAGTCAAAAAAGAGAAAGAAAATTATAGACCAATTTCCCTAATGAATATAGATGCAAAAATTTTAAATAAAATATTATCAAAGAGATTATGGCAACTTATCTTGAAGATAATATCTTATGACTAGGTAGGATTTATACCAGGAATGCAGGACTGGTTCAATATTAGGAAATCTATCAGCATAATTGACCATATTAACAACAAAACTAACAGAAACTATGTGATTATCTCAATAGATGCAGAAAAGAGCTTTTGACAAAATATAATACCCATTGCTATTAAAAACTCTAGAGAGCACAGGAATAAATAGAACCTTCCTTAAAATAAGTAGCATCTACCTAAAATGATCAGCAAGCATTATATGTAATGGGGATAAGCTAGAAGGATTTCCAATAAGAACAGGGTGAAACAAGGATGTCCATTATCACCACTGTTATTCAATATGGAACTAGAAACATTAGCTTTAGCAATAAGAGAAGAAAAAGAAATTGAAGGAATTAGAAAAGGCAAAAAGGAAACTGAGTTATCACTCTTTGCAGATGATATGAAGATATATTTAGAGAATCCTAGAGAATCAAGTAAAAAACTACTTGAAATAATAAATAACTTTAGTAAAGTTGTAGAATACAAAATAAACCCACACAAATCATCAGCATTTCTATATATTACTAACAAAGCCCAATAGAAAAAGATAGAAAGAGAAATTCCATTTAAAGTTACTGTAAACATAAAATATCTGGGAGCCTACCTGCCAAAACAAACCTAGGAACTATATGAACACAATTACAAAATACTTTTCACACAAATAAAGTCAGATCTAAATAGTTGGAAAAACATCAGTTGCTCCTCGGTAGGTTGAGCTAATGTAATAAAAATGACAATTCTACCTGAATTGATTTAGTTGTTCACTGCCATACCAAACTACCAAAAAATTATTTTATAGAGCTAGAAAAAATATTATCAAAATTCATCCAAAAGAACAAAAGGTCCAGAATATCAAGGGAATTAACGACAAGAAATGCTAAGGAAGGCAGTCTAGCCATACCTGATATTAAATTGCATTATAATGCAGCAATCATCAACACTGCTTGGTACTAGCTAAGAAATAGAGGTGTAGATCAATGGAATAGGTTAGGTACACAAGTAGTCAAAGATTGTAGCAATCTACTGTTTGATAAACTCAAAGATCACAGCTTCTAGATAAGAACTCACTATTTAACAAAGGTTGCTGAGAAAACTGGAAAATAGTATGGCAGAAATTGGTTATAGACCAACATCTGACACTATATACCAAAATAAAGTCCAAATGGGAATATAATTTATATATAAAGGCTGATACTATAAATAAATTAGGGGAGCAAGGAATAGTTTTCTGCCAGATTTATGGAGAATGGAGGAATTTATGACCAAACAAGAAATAGAGAATGTTATGAAATGCAAAATGGATACTTTTGATTACATTAAATTGAAAAGATTTTGCACAAAGCCAATGCAACCAAGTTTAGGAGGGAAGCAGAAAACTGGGAAAGAATTTTTACAACTAATATCTCTGATAAAGGCCTCATTTCTAAAACATACAGAGTACTGAGGCAAATGTATAAGAATACAAGTCATTCCCCAATTGATAAATGGTCAAAGACATGAATAGGCAGTTTTCTGAGGAAGAAATTAAAGCTATCTATAACCATATGCAAAAATGCTCTAAATCTCTACTTATTAGAGAAATTCAAATCAAAACAACTCTGAGGTACCATACCTATCAGATTGGCTAACATAACAAAACAGGAAAATGATAAATGTTAGAGAAGATGTGGGAAAGTTGGAACACTAATCCACTGTTGGTGGAGATGCGAATTGATCCAACCATTCTGGAGAGCAATTTGGAACTATGCCCAAAAGGCTATAAAAATGTGCATGCCCTTTAACCCAGCAATACTACTTCTAGGTCTATATCCCAAAGAAATCATAAAAATGGGAGAAGTACCCACTTGGACAAAAATATTTATAGCAGCTTTTTTTGTGGTGGCCAAGAACAGGAAATTGAGGGGATGCCCATCAATTGGGAAATGTCTGAACAAGTTGTGGTATGTGAATGTAATAGAATAGTACTGTGCTATAAGAAATGATGAACAGGAGGACTTCAGAGAAACCTGCAAAAACTTATACGAACTGATAATGAATGACGTGAGCAGAACCAGGAGAACACTGTACACAGTAACAACCACAGTGTTTGATGATTGACTTTGACAGACTTAGCCCTTCTCAGCAATTCAAGGACCTAAAACAATTCCAAAGGACTCATGATGGGAAATGTCATCCATATCCAGAGAAAGAACTATAAAGTCTGAATGCAGAGCAAAACAGACTATTTTCTTGTTTTGTTTTGTTTTCTTTCTCATGGTTCCTCCTATTTTTTCTAATTCTTCTATACAACATGACTGATGTGAAAATATATTTAATAGGAATGTATATGTAGAGCTATATCAGATTGCATGCTGTCTTGGGGAAGGAGGAGGAGAAGGAAGGGGAGAAAATGTAAAACTTATAGAAGTGAATGTTGGAAACTAAAAAAATAAACAAATTAACTTTTAAAAAAAGAAAAGAAAGTAGAGATTTTGTACCAAGTAAGATAAAGTGAAATCTCACTTCTCAGAGCATCCGGTCCCAGGACCAGGATCCAGTTTCCAAGGGGAGGAGAACAAGGAAGATTAAGACAAAGGCCAGAGTGCAGGTGGCAAGGTTTGGAAACATATTCCCTGAATAGAAACTATAAGCTTGCTCATCTAAATGCAGAAATAGTGTATGACAATGTTCCTGACTTCAGAGAGCTTACACCCTCCATTTGGAGACAACAAAACTAGTACATATGAACCATTAGCAAAGAGTCGCCTTTCTTCTTTTCTAAGTGAGGAAACAACTGCATTCTGGTGAAAATAGCACTGGATTAGGAGTCAGGAAAATAAAAGTTCTAATCTTAGCTCTGTCAATAATTCACTGAATGAACTTGGGCAAGAAAATTGAGCTCTCTGGACTTCAACTATCTTATCTGCAAAATAAATGGGCATGGGGAAGGCATGAGCTATACAATCTCTAAGGTCACTTGGTAGCTCCAATATTCTATGATTCTATCAATTAACTGCAAAATTATGTGATCATCATTAATCCTACCAATGGAAGAAACAAATATACCAAATAAATCTTCAATCAAAGTTCTCCAGCAGCCTAAAACTTCTGGTTAGTAACCACTAAAAATAAGATGTTGGTTGGGGAATTGCTAGGAATCTCGTATTTTGATCGTCATTATGTTATCAAAGTTGACTAGGGAGAGAAACAGTTTGTGGAACCTGGTATTCCCTAAGGTCTTCTCCTTACTGGGTATTCATTTGCAACTCGTAGGCTCCCCATTTCTGTGAAAATCTCATTTACTGAATCCTGAATTTTCTACTCAGCCAATGGGGTGCAGAAAATGGGAAATATCAAACAATCAAAGGAAAGAGAAAATATGTCCCATGAGTAAAGGATTTAACATAGTTTAAAGACAAGGATAAGAAGCGACTTTCTATTTACTCAAATAATATGCTCTCTTTTCTATACACAGATTTTTTTTTTCTGATAAGAGGAAAGGGAGGGTAGAATAATGCTATGATGCAGATTCAACAGCTCTGAATCCAGCTAATCTCAACTATAATTTCTCCCTGCTGGGAAGCCTATTTATCAGTATCAACAGTCCTCTGGTTAATCAGAATTTCAAAGGTTCCTGTTACTCATTTAAATGTAAGAGGATTTTACCTAAAATTGCTGTCTTAATAACTAATCCATTCCCCATGTCAGAGACATGGAGTAGTTTTAGACTTTATTCTCATTCCTAAAGGAGAGAAAAACCAAATTTCTTCCAATTAGGAAGAAAATTACCAAGATATACTCTACCTGTTCAATTGCTTCAAACCAGCCTCGGGAGAGAAAGGAAAAGAAAAGGTAGGGGAAAGAAAAGGAAAAAGGAGGGGGAGGAGAAAAGGGAAATCAAAGGGGAGGAAAAAAGGAAGGGAAAGAACATTGAAAAAAATCAGGGGAAAATACGTTGTGTGCCATTAACATCCACTGAAGAAACATGTTGGCAGCTGGACTTGATTCCAGGAAAGGCCAGATTTCTTTTATCATCTTTGAGGTTTTACTAGCTTGTGTGTGGTCATGAGCAATTCACTTAAGCTCCAAGGGAGGGCCTCATTTTCCATCTTCCATAAACTGGAGATAAAAATGCATCTGTATGTAGTCCTAGTACACGAGGCTACTGTGAGAATTAAAGATAAAGTATCATTATTCACTCAAACAGCACCTCCAAAGCAAGCATAACAGGGCCTTTCTGTATTGATAGCTGTAAAGCTATTGTTTGGGGAAGTCGTGGCGGGCAGAAACCTCACTTTTTGGGTGTAGTATATCATGATTATGGCAATCATAAGTTTGATGTCCAGTTGTCTTTCAGGTGTGTCAGCCTCTTCATGACCCCATTTGGGATTTTCTGTGCAGAGATGCTGGAGCGGTTTGCCATTTCCTCCTCTAGCTCATTTTACAGATGAGGAAGCTGAGGCAAACAGGGTTAACGTGACTTGCCCAGGGTCACACAGCTAGTAAGTGTCTGAGGCTGACTTTGAATTCATGAAGATGAGTCCTCCCGATTCCAAACACAGTGCTCAATCCCCTGTGCCACCAAAGCGAGTGAAATAATAATAAATGCCTTACATTTATATAGCATTTCAAGGTCTATGAGGCCTTTACATTCATTATGTTACTTGACTTCTACTAGACTGTGAGACCTGTGTTACTGTTATTTCCATTTGACAAGGGAGGCTCAGAGAAGGGTCACATGGCAAGCACCAGAAAGAAGATTCGAATCCAGGGCTTCCAGATGCTAAATCCAGACTGCAGGTCCGTCCATTGCTGCCCCGGTAAATTACAATCCTCTAGAAAATTCCAAGGGATAAATGACCAGCTATCATTGTCATCTTTATTCTAACCAGCTCATGAGACTGTTGCCCAAATGTGCTTTATAAATTTGAAATTCTCCGGAAGCGGGCAGTACCCCAGAGATCTTATTTGTAAAATGAGTAGGGCTGGGGCGGGGTGGTAGGGCATGAGCCAGGTATCTCTAAGGTCCCTTTCTAGCTCCAATATTCTATGATTCTATCAATTAGCTGCAAAAAATGTGATCATCATTAATCCTACCAAAGGCAGGAGCGTGCCAAATAATTCTTAAGTCAATGGTTCTCTGGCAACTTGAACCTGCTGGTTTTGTTGTTGTTACTGAGTTGTTTTTCAGTCATGTCTGACTCTCTGTGACCACATTTGTGTTTTTCTTGGCAGAGATACTGGAGTGGTGTGTGCCCTTTCCTTCTCCAGCTCATTTTATAGATGAGAAACTGAGGCCAACAAGGTTAAGTGACTTGCCCAGGGTCACACAGCTAGTAAATGTCTGAGGCCAGATTTGAACTCGTGAAGATGAATCTTCCTGACTCCAGGCCCAGCATTCTATCTACTGTGCCACCTTGATGCCCCAAACCTGCCAATTAATAACCACTAAAAATAAGATGTTTGGGGAAGTGCTATGAATGTCACATTTTGATTGCCATTATATTAACCAGAAGCAATCCCCAAAACACCAGCCACAGGACCACTTTCTCTTCAAGGGATAGAAAGAAAACCATTTTTTTTTCCTATTTTTCTTTTTGGAGGGGGGAAGGCAGGGCAATTGGGGTTAAGTGACTTGCCCAAGATTACACGGCTAGTTTTTTTGTGTTACTTGTCTGAGGCCAAGTTTGAACTCAGGTCCTCCTGACTCCAGGGCCAGCACTCTACTCACTGTGCCACCTAGCTGCCCAACAAAAACAGCAAGCTTCTTGAAAGAAAGAATTGAGTATTTTTGTCTTTATAGGCCCAGAATCTAAAAGTCTCTGAAACAGAGTAGGCATATGAGAACAGGGTTCAGAGATCAGGGAAACTGAATTAAAATCCTGTCTCTGACGTTTACTATTTGTGTGACCTTGGGCAAGTCACTTAACCCCAATTGCCCTGCCCCTAACCTTCCTTGGCTTCCATTTTCTCATGTGTAATAATAATAAGTAATAATAACAACAGTAACAACATCGGGATTTAAGGTTTGCAAAGCACTTTACATGTATTATCTCATTTGATCTGATCCTCACAATAACCCTGTGACTTCAGTGCTATTATTATGCCCATTTTCAGATGAGAAAACTGAAGCTGTGCATTCCAGTGATTTGTCCAGGGTCACAAAGCCAGTAAGTGTCTGAGGCAGGATCGAAACTCAGGTCTTCCTGACTCAGAGCCCAGAATTCTGTCCATCAGGGGATTGGAGATGATGGCCTCTGAGATCCCTTTCAGTATTCAATCTATGATCTCAGGAAATGTTGGGTCATCAGACCTGCTATAATTGGAACAAAACTCTGAGGCCATAGAATGAGATTTCCTAATTTTATGGATGAAGAAACTAAGGTCCACTGGCATAATTAGTGTTATCTAATTATCTAAAGCCTTTATTCCTGTTTTGAGATAGAAATCAGTTGTGTCCTATTCATTTTATTAATATTTTAATAGTTCCTTTGGCTATTGCAAAAATTGTATGAAGAAAATAGATTAAAAATGAAGAAGGGGAAGGAAGAGAGAGAATGTGCAGAAGGAGATGTTATAGGGATGTGCTGAAGCCATATCATTGTGAGAGTCAACTGTTGAATTTTCAGTGTGAGCATTTATACCTCAGAAATTGGCAAAAGCTACAAATCAGGGCTTAATTGTTTTATTGTTTATCTAAACTTAAGGAAGTGAAGAAGAAAATGCTAATAATGTAGGTTAAACTTAAAAAGGTTTTTTAAAATTTTTTTCAGAGAGCTGATTGTTAAATATTTATCGCCTCAATTATAATTTTCATGTTTATTAATGGATCACATAATGAAGATACTGAAAAATTTCTCTCTTATGTCCTCATTAGATAGGACATGACAAAATGAACTTCAGGAAAGCAGGAGATATACATATTTATATTCCCTCAAATTCCCTAACCTCCAGGTTCCTCTATCAGTCCATGATGGCCTCCTCCATTCCCTCTCTGATACAAAAGATGGCCACACCCTTGATTTTGCCATTACTCAAAACTGCTCTACTGACAAAATTAAAAACTCTGAAGTTCCTTTATTAGATCACAGTCTCTTATCATTCCATCTCTCCCTACGCCAAAGCCCTCCCAGATCCATTCTTTAGCATTCCCATGATCTATAATATCTCTTCCCCTGAATATTTTGCCAAGACACTAACCCTGTTCAGCCTATAATCTCCTTTCTTCTCAGTCTCAAACCCTTTAGTGACCCATTTGAACTCTCCATGTTCCTCTGTTCTCAAATCCCTCTTTCCCTTATCCTGTCACAACAAACTTCTTACCAAATTCCAGTCCTAGACTATTCCCATCATCTGCCCCTTTGCTCCAACTTAGGTGCTGATGAACAGAGCTTTAAAAAACATAGCCCTGCAAAGGATCTAGATTCACTGCAAATCTCTGTTATGTAATCTCAGTTGGGCCTACACTAAAGTGAGGTAATTCTTTTTTTCCTCTCTAATTCCCTATTCTACTCTCCAAAATTGTCATGCTACACCTTTCTTTTTTTTATCTCTCCAAGTCTCCAACTCTACCCTTCCCCCAACCTCTTATCTGAGGCTATAGATCCATGCTTTACTTTAAAAACTGAGGCTATATGCTGAGAATTCCCTATTCTCCAACCTCCGCACCTCACAACCCCAATGCCAGCCTTTACATTTTCTCCTTTATTTTGTTCTCTGTCAAAAAGGTGATCTTTAATATGATAAAAAAAGGAAAATGTTGGATGTTGAAGGGGATGTGGGAAAACTGCATCACTAATGCACTAATGCACTGTTGGAGTTGTGAACTGATCCAACCCTTCTGGAGAGGAATTTGGAAATATGCCCAAAGGGCTATAAAACTGTGCATACCTTTTGATCCAGCAATACCACTGCTAGGTCTATTCCAAAGACATCAAAAAAAAAGGGAAAAGCACCTATTTGTACAAAATTATTTATAGCAGCTCTTTCTGCGACAGCTAAAAATTGGAAATCAAAAGGATGCCCATCAACTGGGGAATGGCTAAACAAGCATACGATTGTGATGGAATACTATTGTGCTATGAGAAATGAGAAGCAGGATGATTTTGGAAAAACCTGGATTTACATGAACTGATGCATCATGAAGGGAACAGAACCAGAACACTGTACACAGTAACAGCAATATTGTTTGATGACAAACCTTAGCTATTCTCAGCAATACGATGATCCAAGACAATTCCAAATGGATGATGATGTATGAAGTATACTATCTGCCTTCAGAGCAAGAACTGATACTGTTTGAATACAGAAAAAAGCAGGCTATTTTTCACTTTCTTTTTTTTATTCGAGTCTTCTTATAAAAAATGACTAATATGGAAACATTTTACATAACTGCACATGTATAACCTACGTACGATTGCTTACCAGCTCAGGGAAGGAAGAAGGGACGGGAGAGAGGGAAGGATAGAATTTAGAACTCAAAACTTTAAATTAAAATGTTTTAAAAATTGGGGAAAAGAAGAAAAGAAAAGGTGGCCTTGTTCTTAATAAGGTCAAACTCTCTACCTGTATTTTTGATCCCTTCCCTTCTGTCTTCTCTAAGTAAATGACCCCATGTTATGGGAATCTGAAGATCTTCCCTGCCCCTAGGCCATTTGCCAAAGTGGCTACGTGACTCTGAGAACCTTCCCCTATTTGAAAGTATACTCTGCCTCTTAATAGGCTGGATGTGGTCACATGGAGCCTGTGGCGGGAGGCTTGTTTTTTGGGATTGCCCCAGCCTTGTTGCTTTGTGATTGGGCAGTTGGTCAAGAGGGCTGTGACATTCCCCGAGCCTAGAGAAGGCTATATATACGCCCTGATGTGAGGTTTTGCTTTGGGGCTCACTTTGAGAAGAATTGTGTGATTTGACCAGATGAGACTCTGGGAAGCCATTGAGGGCTCCCCCCCCCCCTTTTGAAAAACCCAGATGTTGATGCTTCCCTCTCTGGTAACTGGTTAGGTAACTGATGTAATGGTCAGATGCTGGAAGCCATCTGCTGATCTGTTTTTCTGCTTGTTTGTAACGTGTTTGTAACTTGTGTTTGCGTTCTCTGACGTTTAGGGTGCTGACTTTTCCCCCTGAACTAGGTAAATGATATATGTTTGATTAAAGTGAGACTGTTAACCCATTTTGAGTTGCTTTCCTTTAGAAAAGCAGATCTAAGAACCTGTGCTAGCAGCCATCCTGGGTATGCTAGGGTGCTTGCTGATACATCCCACTATTCCCACCACCACCACTCCTCATATTCCCTTTATCTACTGGTTCCTTTCTTGCTCCAACAAACACCTCCGATATTGGTATTATCCTCAACTCCTAATTCTCATACACTCATCCAATCAATTGGCAAATCTTGCTGTTCCTGTTTCCATAACGTTGCTTGCATCCAATCCTTTCTCTCCACTTACACATTCACCACCATAGGTCATGCCTTCCTCACTTCTCACCTGAACTACCATAATAAACTCCATTTTTATCTCCCTGACTCAAGGCTCCTCCAATTCAGCCTCCACAGAATGGCCAAAGTGATTTTCCTAAAATCCAGGTCTATTTATGTCATCAGCCTCTTACTCAACAAATTTCAGTGATTTCTTACTTCTTCTGGGATAAAAATATAAATTCTTCTGTGTCATTTGAAGCTCTTCACAACCTACCGCCTTCCTCTCTTACCTATTCTATTTCCCTTCTTGAATGCTATGGTCTAGCAGTACTGATCTATCACATTCTGTACACACACACACACACACACACACACACACACACACATTCTCTCTCTCCCTCTTCCTCTCCCTCTCTTTGTTCCATCTTCCTTCTCTGTGCTTTTACACTGGCTTTCTCTCATTACTAGAATGCATTCCCTACTCACTTCTGCCTCTTGGAATTCTTGATTTTCTTCAAAACTCAGCTCAAGTGCCACCTTCTACATGAAGCCTTTCCTAATTTCCCCCAGATTCCTACACTCCCTTCTAAAACTACATTGTCTATATTCTGTTTATACCCATATGCATATATTGTATCTTTCTCATTAAAATGTAAGTTCACTGAGGTCAGGGGCTATTTTGCTTTTGTCTTTTTATTGTCAACATTTAGCACAGTGCTTTGAATATAATTAGTGTTTAATAATACTTGTCAGTTGATTGACTGATTAATTCTCTTTTTTTGACTGATTAATTCTTGACCACTTGGATGATAAAAGACTGAAATGAACTACCAAAGATATGGTTGTCAAGTCTCTTCCCCTGGACATGTTACACAGACACAGACACAGACACACACACACACAGACACACAGACACACACACACACACACACACACACACACACACACACACACACACACACCCCTATCAATCCAGGGTCATTTAAACATTAATTTTATCTGTGAGTAGGGTGCTGGATCAAAAGTTCTCTCTGTGACCTGGCTAGTTCTACTATCTTGTGATCTCGTTCTGTATATACTGTTGTTACAAATAACATTTACTTTCAAGTTTTCAAAGCCTTTTATGCAGGTTATTTTATCAGATGCTCAAAGCAATCCTATGAGGTATGTACTGTATAATAATAAATAATAATGATAATAGCTAACATTAATAATAATAGCCACCAATGTTAATATAAAAGTCTTAGTCCCCAACTTTTGGGACCCCCTGTAAAGTTCTTTAAGGTTTTAAAAATATCATAAAAATACTACCTCCTTTTATCCTAACAACCACCTTGGGGGATAGGTGCTAGTATTATCTCCTTTTTACAGATGAGGAAACTGAAGCAGACAAAGGTTAAGTGACTTGTCCAGGGTCACATGGCTAGTAAGTATCTGAGGACAGATTTTTATCTCAGGTCTTGTCGATTCTAGGTCCAACCCTCTGGCTACTGTACCATGTACTAGACTCTAAGGTAATGCAATTATTATTATGCCCATTTTACAGATGAGGAAACAGGATTTGAGGTTAAGGGATTTGACTATGATTTCACAAGTAGTGTGTTTCACAAGTTAGAAACAGAATTCAAATCTAAGTTTCTTTAGAACACAGATTTAGCCTTCTTCTTAATATGCTTCTGTGCCTCTGTGATAACCATATGGGACAGGAAGGCAACCTTCCCTCAGTTTTGAAGAACATGGCCAAATATACTGCTGGTTCTCAATAACTAAGAGTGAGCAATCGGCTGAAAATAAATGATTACACAGAAATAAAATTACTTTAGCTCTAGCTTAAGTGGATTGGGGGTTTTATTGAACATAATCCTTAAGTGTTAAGCAACTTCAATAAAACCGGTAAGTTATTAGATTCTTATCCCAGATGCTGCCGGAAACATTTCAAGGAATCAGTTTTCTTTGAAGTTGGGGGAAAACTTTGAGGTAAGGAAGAGAACTTCATTTGTTGCTCATATCACATTTTCTTCAGCATTATCCCAAAGAGAGGAGTCTAGCTAGAATGCCGCTTGGCCTATTAGTGATTCGTGCAGTTACGGATACCTTCTTCAGAAGCAACAAACTTCACCACGCGTATATGTTAGATGGGATCAAACTGAATCTTTCTAGTTCCAGATAGAACAACCAGAAATTCAGGTAAATTCGGGAAGTTTGGCTTCATCTAGTAATATTTCCCTATTGGAACCCAAAGAATAACAAACTTCTCTGACCATATCATGCAGAGTAGAATCTATAACAGTTTAAGGAAGAACAGTTGAAAAATTGTAAATAGCAGTGTACCAGTCCATCAAAATTTCAAAAATGCAGAGAAGGCACTTTGCAGCCTACACCTCAAACAAATGGCGGGTCTAAAGTCTAACAACTGCCTTTAAAGTAGCGATTCTCAACCTGTGGGTTGCGACCCCTTTGGGGATCAAATGACCCTTTCACAGGGGTCGCCTAAGACCATCAGAAAACACATATTTCTGATGGTCTTAGGAACTGAGACACCACTCCTCTATCCGTCTCCAGGTGGGTCCACCCACATGCAGATATGCCCACATATTAGTATTAAAGGGTCACAGCATTAGGAAGGTTGAGAACCACTGCTTTAAAGGGACTGAAATCTTCTCCCTTCTGTTTCTTCCTTTCCATAAAACTCAATGCTTGACCATTTGGAAGAAACCTTCAGGTTTGGGAATAGCAATGCTCCCAGCATAGTGCCAACAGCTATGATCCTGGAAAACATAATTCCTGTGGAGATGAAGCCTGGTAAATCCTCCTTCAAGTGCTCCAGCCAAAGCTACTGAAGACCCAGAAAAGAAAGTTCTTGTCACCACGGTCTTTGGAATTGTCAAATGGTTCAATATCATACACTGATATGATTCTATCAGTAAAAATGGTATTCAAGGAGTATTTTAATCTATTTTGCTGCTGTACCCTAGGAATTATGGGACTATTCCATCTAATTTACAGATGAAACCTTCCATATGTGTGGTCTCCTCTATTAGAAGGTGTTTCCATAAGATCAGGAAATATTTTACTTTTTTTTATTGTGTCTATAGCATTTAGCATAATGCTTTGAACACAGAAACACTTTTTTTCATTCATTCATTCAGTCAATCCAACCCCTACCTGAACAAGAATGCCCTCTCCTACATACCCAATTAATAGCCATCTAGCTTTTGCTCGACAATTTTAGTCTCCCCCTTTAGGTTTTAAGTTTCTTGAGGGAAGGGACTCTTTGGCTGCTTTTTGTATCCCCAGTATTTAACACAGTGCCTAGTAAATAGGAGGTACTTAATAAATGTTTACTGATTGACTGGCCTGAAGGGATACCCACTACTTCCTCAGGAAGTAGCCCATCCCACTTAGGGATAGCTCTGCTTTTTTTAAGGAAGTTTTCCTCATATCAAATCTAAATTTGTTTCATAGAAGCTTTTCCACCATTGCTCCTAGTTCTGCTCTCTAGGATTAAGCAGAATAAAGCTAATCCCTCTTCCATGTGATAATCTGTCAAATCTTTCAAAATGGCTATAATAATGTGACCAATTTTGGTAGACTTAGCTCTTCTCAGCAATGCAATGATCTAAGACAATTCCAGAAGACTCATGACGGAAAATGCCGTCCATGTCCAGAGAAAGAACTATGGAGTCTAGATGCAAATTGAAGCAAGTGATTTTTCCCTTTTTTGGGGGGGTGTTTCTTGTGGTTTTCCCCTTTGGTTCTTATTCTTCTTTACAATATGACTAATATGGATATATGTTTAATATGACCGTACATGTATGGCCTGTATCATACTGCACACCAACGTGGGGAAGAGGGAGAGGAAGGAGTTGGAGAAAATTTAAAACTCAAAATCTTATAAAAGTGAATGTTGAAAACTAAAACTAGATGAATAAATAAGGTTGCTATCACGTCCCATAGAAGTATTCCCTGTTCTAGGCTAATGATTCTTCATTCCTTCAGTTGGACTCCATATGGCATGAGCTCAAGCACCTTCAATATCCTGGTTTTCCTCCTCTGGAAGTCCTCGGGATTATCACCATCCTTCCTAAAATGAGACACCTAGAGTGGAAAACAGATTTCTAATTTTTCTCTGACTAGGGCAGAGTGGAGAGGGATAGTAAGATTTCCCAAGTCCTGGACATTATGTCTCTCATCATTTAGCTTGAAATTGAATTAGCTTTCTTGACTGAAGTGTCACACTGCTGACTCACAGTGAGCTTGCTATTCACAAAAACAAACAAAACAGTCATTTTCCAGATGAACTTCTATCTATCTATGCAGTTGACTTTGAGGCCTCAGGTGTAAAACTTTATGTTTATTTCTAATGCACATCTAATTAGATTTAGCCCTATGTTTGTCAAGATCACTTTGGAACTCATCATCCAGTGTTTTGGTCACACACACACACACACACACACACACACACAACCCTTTGTCACCTGCACATTTGATAAGGATGTCACGACTATGCCCTTATACAAATCACTGATAAAAATGTTAACACAGGACCAAGCAAAAAATTCCTAGGGCACGCCACCTCCTTTCAGTGTGACAATCACCCATTAATGATTATTCTTTAGATGCTATATCAGTTCTGAATCTATTTCTATTATTATGTAGCCCATATATCTCCATACTTTCTGCAAGATTTTGTCAAAATACTTTGCTATAATGTAGGCAAACTATATCTCCATCACTCCCCCATTCTACCAGGTGTTTTGCAGATGCTGCCTGAACCAATGCAAAATGATACTTGTTCTTAGAAAGTTGCCTTAATTTCTCATCTGGAGCCAGTACATGTCAGAGGTAAGACTTGAACTCAAGTCTTCCTGACTCCAAAAATGAATCTACTGCGCCACAATCTGATTCTTGAAATCTCCAATTTCCTTCAAAACAGTTTAAATACCATCTTCTGCGTGAAGTCCTTCGTGGTCTCCCTAATCCCCAGACCAAACCTTTGTGGCTCATTGTTTAGGTTTTGATGGTTTAGAAAGAATGTTAACTAGCAATTGTTTTCTGTTCCAGCCACAAACTTGGAGGATGTTCTCCTCCCAGACTGATATTTTTGTGATGGTAAATTGGGTCATGTTTTGTCTCAATTCTTACCTAGCCCTTAGTCATTGAATAAGTGTTGCATCAGACAAACTGAGACCTAGTAAAGAATTTAGAAAATAATTTAGAAAGGCCAAGGTCACCCACTGTATCCTAGGCTGCTGCCAGTCATCCCAACTTTTGTCTTGCCACCAGACTTCAATGATTATGGAGGAGAGAATTAGGCTGATGACTGGGTGCAGCTTTGTCTCCCTCAAATCCAATTCACACACAGGTCAAGACATCACCCTAGTGATGCCATTGGTCCTCTCTAAGAACAAAGGACAAACTATAACAAGAGATACTAGTGTCACCTCTCCCAGGTTATTTTATGTCTGTTTTGAATGTTTTCTACATATCACTCCTCCATGAGGATGTAAGCTTCTTGAGAGGAGAGACTAGCATGATTTTGTATGTTCAGTGCCAAGCACGTGGCTTAATAAATGCTTGTTAATGCAAAATAAAATAACCTTGAGATATCATCTTACATCTATCAGACTGGCTAAAACGATTGAAGGGGAAAGCAACAAATGTTGGAGAGGATGTGGAAAAATTATGACGCTAATTCACTGGTGGTGACACTGTGAACTGATCCAATCATTTTGGAGAGCAATCTGGAATTAAGCCCAAAGAGTTATTAAACTGCCTATACCCTTTGACCCAGCAGAACCACTACTAGGTCTGTTTCCCAAGATGATTAGGGAAAAAGGAAAAGAGCCTATATGTTCTGAAATATTTATAGCGGCTCTCTTTGTGGTGGCAAAGAACTGGAAACTGCAGGGATGCCTGTCAGTTGGGGAATGGCTGAACAAGTTGTGGTATATGTGATGCAATACTATTCTGCTGTAAGAAATTTAAGCTTGGTGATCTTAGAAAAATATGGATAGACTGGCACAAAATAATGAAAAGTCAAATGAGCAGAACAAAGAGAATATTGCATGCAGTGACAAAAATATTGTTTTAAGAACAACTTTGAGTGACTAAGACATTTTGAGTGTTATAAATACCTAAATTAGCGACAAAGGAGATATAAAGATGCAATCTGCATCCAGACAGAGAACTGATAAATAGAAGTATACATAAAATGGTTTTACACACACACACACACACACACACACACACACACACACACACACACACGTGCCTAATTAGCCCTCTCTAGAGCAGAGGGAGAGGAGAGAAAAAAAAGGGGATGGGAGGAAAGAAGAAAGTTATATGATAACTTCCTTATATATTTAAAAGGAATAGCAAGTTGTACATTATAGATTTGCAGTTTCATGAACAATCATTTTTTCCTATTCTACTCTGTTATGGAGATGTTTTATTTCTTAAGTTCAGAATAAAATAAACAAAATTTAAGAAATAAATACTGATTGATACATCTCAATCTTTCAGTGGCCCAGACAATTCTCTAAGACTAAACCTTCTATATCAGGGTTTCCACAGGTCCAAACTATTCTTTTTTTTTTCTTTTTTGGAGGGGGGGAAGATAAGGCAGTTGGGGTTAAGAGACTTGCCCAAGGTCACACAGCTAGTTTTTGTGTTATGTGTCTGGGGCCAGATTTGAACTCAGGTCCTCCTGACTTCAGGGCCAGTGCTCTACTCACTGCACCACCTAGTCACCCCCTAGCCGCCCCCTCCCTGTTTTCTAATAGTTTCTAAGTGGGAACATTTTGGAAGGCTTCCATTGGCTAGTTTCTCCTCTCTACATCTAAAGGCCATTGGTAGTCTGCCTTTAAGTTAACTCAAAGTCATTTTAAAAGTTCTGAAAATATGACCTCTGTTACTAAAATGCTACATCTTGGCACAGTCATCAGCATCATACTATATGTATATGAGATATATATATATATACCATATGCATATATACTATATGTATATGATATATATGTAATATATATCATATACATATATACTATAAGTATATGATATATAATATATATACTATATTATATATAATATATTATATATGATAATATATAAATATAAATAATATATAATAAATATTACATATAAAGTTGTGCCATGTATTTATCTGTTCAGGTTCAACATAATAGTTATATTTTTCTGGATTTTATGTTGTTACCCCCTCCTAGTTATTCCGCAAGTACTGTGCATTGTCTCCAGACACTAAAGACGGTGCCTTCCACCCATCAGATCCTCATGGAGAACCCAACCCTCTTCTACCTCATGGATTTGTGCAGGATCTATAATTTCATTATTTGGACCAGATCTGTGATTCCATTGGCAGAGGGAACTTTAGTTAATTTGCTCTAAAATGTAAAGTCATAAAAAGTCATTTGGGACACTGAGAAGGTAAGTGAGTTGCCCAGAGTCACTTAGCCAGTATGTGGTCAGAGGTGCCACTTGAACCATGGTTTTCCTGATGCTGAGGTCAGTTCTCTCACCTCTGTAACTCTCATAAATTACTTTATAGCACCTTGGATTCATATTCATCAATTATCACATATTGACTTTTTAAGTATATTATGTTCTAGAAATTTACTAAGTATCAACTTTCTGGGAACAATGATGCATCTTGAGAAGAATTTATTTTCATCCTAAAGAATAGTTTTCTTATTTAAAAGGAAATTTACATATATATTGTCTTACAAGTTATTGGAGGAAAAATACCATAAAAATTTTAATAACAAAATTTAATTGGTCTCATCCATACTTGTATTTTTATATGTTAAATCTATTAGAGTTTTTTAATTTCCATATAGAGGAAAATGTAGAATACTACATACAATTCACTTGCTTTGTACACTAAAAATAGAAAATATAATGCTTTAACCAATAAGTATGACATGACAGATTATGCATAGTCCGTTGAATTTGTCTATCAGTGTATGTATGTGTATATAACATATATATACATGTGTATATACATGTGCATACATATATACATGCATGTATACATATTGATCTTGCACAGATACTTCAGATGGACAGTAAGTTGGGCCCTGAATTAAAGAAGTAGAGGAGATCAGGGTTGCTCCCATTTGGAAAACTGAGCAGCAGAATGATCTCAAAGGGCTCCCTGTTGTAAAAGCCCGTCTTTTTAACACCAACAATCTCCTCGAGATAATGGTATTTTGTTGCAAATCATGGAAGAGTCGGATCTCATTAGAAATGAAATGTCAGGTGGCCCAAAGGGCAATAGAATGACTCGTGTTGGGTGTAAGTAGTCTATTTAGCATTCTGTCAGCAAGGACATAAATGCAAAAGGAGGCATGAAAGATAGCATCACGGGATCATAGAGAGCTAGGAAAAGACTTGTAAACCACCTAGTCCAGATATATGTGTGTATGTATGTATGTTTGTATGTGTGCATATACATATCTATGTTGAGATATATATACACACATATATACACATACACATACACATATGCACATATGTGTGTATGTGTTTTCCTAGTGAGGAACTGAACTCCAGGGAAGTTGGATGACTTGTCCAAAGACACAGAGGTAATATGTAGCATAACTGAGATTCAAACTCAGGTTCTCTGATTCCAAAAACAACCCTATTTCTACTCTGTGACACTCCCTTGAGGTCATTTTTGACCAGAAAAGGAGGCCGACCAATAACATAGTAGAAACAAGAGATGGACAAAGGACAGTTACATTGGCATCCAAATTATATTAAAAACCCAGAAGAAGGCATCTAGCCTGTCAGTCCTTTAGGGGACTTAGGAAAGGTCAAAGGTAAGAACCAGACTGGAAGAGCAGGCATGGATGGGTATCTATGGCCTCTATTGTGGAGCGAGTACCTACATCCTTAAGGCTACAGATCTGTAAAGGTAAATAATCATATTTACTAATTGCTCTCCCCCTTGCTCCTGTTAATGAGATCACAGTATTTAGAGCAAGAAGAGACATCTATGATCATCGCCTCCAGCCTCTCCAATTTACAGATGAAGAAATTAAGCCTTGGAGAGTTGCCTAGAGTAGTAGGGTCAAACTCAAATAGAAAAAGAGGCCGCTAAAGTGTATGTAAGGATCCCTATGGACTGCATATATCTACTGAAAAAGTCACAAATTAATATTATCTGTTTTATGGAGTTATTATTTATTGTTTAAATCTCTCCAATTATATTTTGAGTTAGTTCTACAGGAGTGGGAGAATTGTGGGATGCCTACAGCATGTCTGCCATCTCTGGCCTGGAATACTGGTAAATTAAGTGACTTGCCCAAGATCATATAGGCAATTAGGATTTGAACCCAGATCCTTTGAATCCAAACCTAGGCCACACCTTAATATGTCTTCTCCTTCCTCTTAACCATTTGACAATGTGGGATCTAAGGGAAGATAGAGATCATCTGGTCTGTTACATGCATATGTGCATATACATACATATATATATACATATGTGTGTGTATGTATATATACATGTAAATATATATAAAATATATGAATGCATATATACACACATATACAATATATGTGTGTATATGTATATATGTGTGTGTGCGTGTGTGCGCACGTGTGTGTGTGTGTGTGTATATATATATATATATATATATATATATACATATAGTATTTTTTTTTTAGTCATTTTTTCAGTTGTGTCTGATTCTTTGTGACCCTTTCAGGTTTTTCTTGGCAAAAAAGCTGGAGTGGTTTTCTATTTCCTTCTCCAGCTCATTTTACAGAGGAGTAAACTGAGGCAAACAAAACTAAGTGACTTGTCCCAGGTCATACAGCTGGTAAGTATCTGAAGGTCACATATGAACTCAGGTTCTTCCTGCCTCTAGGCTTAGTGCTCTATCCACTGCACAACCTAGTCTCCCATACATGTGTACAGACAGACAGACATAAATATGTGTATGTGTTCTCATAGCACCCAAAGAATGTCTATACACCCATACATTGGAAACAGAAAAATAATATGAATTTCATTATCATGGCTACATCAACTGAAGACTGACTATATAGGCTTCTCAAAGGACTGTGGAATCCTGGCTCTGTCCCAAGGAAGTGCAAACAGTGGGAAAGGGAGAGAATTCACAATTACTTTTCAGTTTTTTTTTAAAAATCACATAATTTATACTTCAAAATCCCTAATTGCTGCCTAGAATAAATGAAGGACAGCATCAAACAGAGCAACAACCTATTTTGCAAGTTATTCCAAAAACTTTAAGGATAAACACAAGGATGCAAGAGTAGCGGGTGATCCCTTCTGTTCCACACTAGAATTTCAACCAGTTGGGAGAAAAAGGTTCTATATGACCTAAGAGAAGACAGGCTCCAGAAAGATTTTACCTTTGGTCAAAGCAATTTTCATGCCCTTTCATCTACAGTACAAATAATCCTGAATATAGGTAGAACGATAGCAGAGATGTTTGCAGAAAGAAGATGCTAAAAAAAATACTAGAGCCAAACATAAACTTCTCTGTTTGGCAGTTAAAGCTCTCTGAAACCCGGCCATATCCAAATATTCCAGCCTTATTATAGATTATTCTCCTGTATTCACTCCCCAGTCCTACCATATCAGCTCTTGCTGTTCTTAATAGGTGATACCACTGCCTTTGCCAATGTCTATGCTTTGTGACTGGACTGCTTTTCCTCCTCCCCTTTGCCTCTTAGAATCCCCAGTGTCCAATACTCAGCTGAAATGCCATCTTACACGAGACCTTCTTTAAGACTATCTTTTATCTATGATTTCTCTCTTCAAGACTACACGCTCGGGGGGCGGAGCCAAGATGGCGGCGTAGCAGCAGCAACACATCGCAGCTCTCACATAGCCACCCCAAAATACCCATAAAATAGGACTCTAAACCAATCCTAGAACTCCAAAACGCACACAAAGATACTTCCCACTAAAGTCA
>CM053582.1:409739170-409776687 GCA_028627135.1 Pseudochirops cupreus
GTGTAGGAACTTAGTACTTGTTAATTGATTGATACTAATTAAAATAATAATAGGTAACAATTATATAGCATTTTAAGGTTTGCAAAGTGCTTCACATATCATATCATTTAATCCTCACAACAACCCTGAGAAGTAGTAGTGGTGGTGGTGGTGGTGGTGGTGGTGGTGGTAGTAGCAGCAATAGGAGCAGTAGCTGTGGTAGTAGTCATAGTAGCAGTAGTACTAACAGTAGTAGTACTAGTACTAGTATCCCTATTAATTTAAAAAATTAAGTGACTTCCCAAGGTCACCTAGCTAGTAATTATCTAAAGCAGGATTCATAATCAGGTCTTCCTGACTCCAAGTCCAGAACTATCCACTGCACCAGTTAGCTGCCACTATTAACAGATTTATAACACTTTTGCCTTCCTGTACTCACTGGAATCCCCAATTATTTAATGATGGTTTTTTTCTCTTTTAACTAATTTTTTAATATTGGGGGGAAAATCAGCCCCATAGGAGTTTCAGTTTACTCATAATGCACATAACATTTTTTTAACCTCTTGATGGTTTCTCCATATAATTCCCATTAAATAATTTCCACTTTTAGGAATATTTTCTTCTCTATTGCACTCCATTCACCCTCATCTACAAATAAGTTAATTCCTCTAATCCTGTCCTTCACTGACAAATTTTTCAAGAAAAATTTGTGTTCTATATTGATACCTTCCCACCATCTTGTTGTCCCATCAAGATACTATTCCATTTTCCCCCTTTCTTTGAATTCCAAGTTTTTAAAGAAGTAGCTTATATTTACTGTCAGAACTTTCTCACTATCTATTAATTTATTACTCAATCACTTTCAGGTTGGTTTCTTTCCACATTCCCATATACCACTGCAACCAAAACTAATGACCTCCTAATGAACAAGTCCAACGGCTTTTTCTCCCTCCTCCATTTTTTCACATCTCCATGGTTTTGGACACCATTAACCACTTCTTCCTTCTTGAAACCCTCCACCCACACATATTCTGGTTTCTATGACACATCATTCTCCTAATTCTCTACCCCTTCTCCTTTCTACTTTCTCTTCTTTTATTGTTTTTTTTTTCTGACTACTCTTCATTTCCCAGCTCAAACATCAGTGTTTTTCAGAATATGTTCTTGGCCCTCTTCTCTTCTCTCTCTACAATCATTCCCTGGTGATTTCATCCACTCCTGTGGCTTCCACTACATGTTCCAATGCAGTTGACTTCCTACTCTATACCTTTAACCCCAACTTCTCTTACAAGCTTTGTTTCTTGCCAGAAGAGTCCAACTGAACTCCCACAACTCTGCCCTTCCAAAGCAGCAGCCTTGAGGCAGAAATAGCTATTACAGAGAAAAAAAACAAAACAAAGATATTCTCTTTGAACAAGACACGTATAAGAGTAGAGCCAGCTTGAACATGGAATTAGTGACCAAAACAGAGCAGTAAAACTGAACAGGCCATAATCAAACAGGATAGGAAGAAGTACAGGGCTTACTGGACCTCAGAGATATCAAGATTCAGGACAGGAACAAAGGTGGCAAAATTCAGATAAATACAATCTGAAGCTCGGAGGAGGTGTCTTTGGAACCTAGGTAGGCAAGAATCTACCACCTCGTGGAGGGTCAAGGCAGGTTATGATAAACTTATGGGGAGGGGGGGTTCATTGTTTTTAAATGGAATACACGATGAAAATCTGACTCCAAGATCAAAGGGGACAATTTGAATGTGGGTTTGGGGAGGGATTGAACACCCATAGATGGGACTGTAAAGCAGTTATAGATGGAATTAGGCCTAAAAATCTTAGTCTGAGTATATTTTTTCAGTATTTAATCCTAAGAAGGTTTAAGGAATCAAAGTGTGGGAAGGTGGGAAGAGAGATAGGGCTCAGGCTCCCAAAAGGCTGTTCCAAAAAAACTAATCTTTCAAGAATTAAAATTAATGTCAGAAATATACACTCAATTTATTGGGGCCAGGGGAGGGGCAGTGTTTAATGGGTAGTAGAAGAAGCAATTTGTGATTTTCCCCTAATTCCTAAGTAAAGATTACTTTTTAAAAAAAAAATCTAGCTTTGTCTCAACTGAGTTAAGAGATTTTTCTCCCCTACTGGATAAAAAAGAAGGTCAATGTGCCTCTAGAAAAGCAGGCCCACTGGTGGCAATCATGGACCAGCTCTAGAACCTGGGAAAATCAGGACTGGAGGAGTCTTACCTGGGCTAGTCCCCAATAGGCTAGTTTTACTTTCTTTTTGTTTTTTTGTTATTTCGTTTTGTTTTTCTTGAGGGTAGGAGGTTGATCCTGACCTGCAATTTTACACTGTCCAACACATCCAGTGTGGAAACTCCCTCCACTAATGCATGTGAACCACTTCTCTATGATAACTTGTCTGTAATCTATAGTCTCAAACAAGAGTTACCTGGGGCACTGAATGATTGATTAAGTAATTTGCTCATAACATAATCATTTGTCTGAGGCAAGACTAGAACCCTGATTGCAAGACTGGCCCTCTATCCATTAGATCACAGATGCCCCTGTGAATACTTTGAGGATCATTTAAAAGGCAGGACTTCTTCACACAATTCAAATATACAACTTCTCATCTAAGGGGTTTCACAGGCCAAAAATATAAACATAGGCAAAACATTTAGAAAAAGAGAGCATAGTTGTTGAATTGATGGAGGACATACAATGATATATATACATATATATATATATATATATATATACACACTATATCTATATCTATATATCTATCTATCTATATCTATCTATCTATCTATCTATCTATCTATCTATCTATATATATCCCTAATCCTTGAGGCGATTGCCATAAAAAAAAAATCAAAAACAACCACAAAGTCTCCTACTAACAAAGATGGAACCCAGAGCTAAACGGACTCAGAGCCTGACCCTCAGTGTTCTTTTGTCTGCAATGAGTCAACTTTTTTTCCTAATATCTTTCCTTTCACTAAGTAACAAACATGAAATCAAGACAGAGAGTTCAAAAATTAAGTTTATTCTCTGAATTGAAACATAATATGTCATTTAGAGGGAACACATTACTGTACTAAAATCCCTGAAAAATATTGAGTATCATTAAAGAGTTACTTCTCCAGCTTATGGGAGTGGGAGTCCTACATATGCAAAATCATCATATCTGTTCTATAGGAAGGAAAGGAAGAGGGGGAATGTCTTGGCCTGAGTAAATCACGCTGTATTCTTTTAAAGAGATAACAGTTAATGTCAGCAGTGCAAAACAATTTTAAATTATATGTATCATGAATCTGTTTACACCTCTGTGAAGGGTAATCACTTCTGATTTAAGTTAACTCGTGATGACTATAGGCAGCAGTATGTAGGTAAATGTTTAACAACAGGCCTGCTGGAAAAACTAGGACACCTTTTTACATTTAATCTGCATTCTTAACATTTTCTCCATCGCTTGTACAAAAGGCCAGTCAACCAACAAAATGACCAGTCAAGTTTAGATCTGTAGTACTGGCTGATTTCTGAGTTGTAAATATTCTCTATGAAAATTTAGCAATTGTTTCTTCAGTTTGAGCTGCCTCCAATATAGCCCTAAAAGTCTATAGGTGTCAGCACATGAAAATAGTGACTCCTCCTAGATCTCAAATGTGAGATAAAATGAAATACAAAAACATGACGTGAATTTAAAGACATTTTAGTTACTTATGAGCACTAACTGATTTAATTTTAATGCAACTCTCGTAAGACAAATGATTAGGCTTAATGATACCAATATGAACAATACCCTAAGTTTCTCATTTACTGATTGTTTTTCCCTCCCACAAATAGTTATGACATGCTCCAGATGTGAGAAAATCCACAGAGACCATAATAACATCAAATGATTATCATCACCATAAGGATTTTTTTTAAAAGTGCCTTTTAAAATGTCTTTTAGCATTCTCAGGCACTTAAAAGAAAATGTACTAAAGACATTTCATGGCTCAGAGCCTCGTCATTAGTGCATACTAAATAAGTAAAAATATATTCAGCAAGATAATAGATGGATTCTTAAATATCTTTATCTGTGCCCAATCTGGCATTATTTTGATGTATTCTAATAACTAACATATCCCAGGATGTACAGGTCTGATTTTCTAATTGCCTAGGTTTTTGTTTTGCTTTTTAAAAAGGAGAGAATTCTAAAAATAGAGTGCTGTCAATATGGTTTAAATTTCAGGAAAGAGCACTCCCACCTGCTCCCTGAGCTCAGTTCCCTACTAAAAGCTCCCTCCTTGGTTCCAGCGTACATTTAGACTGTCTCATGGGAAGGACAACGGCTACAGATATCCCCAGTTAGAGGGCACTTTACCTCTAAGTCAGGATAGTCACGGTCAGATGCCCTGTTGAGAAGGTACTTGAGTCATCTGGCCAAACAAATTCATCATTTTGAGGCAGGGCTTTGTTTTATTTCTCATCAGAACATTTTAATGGCAGGGACAAAGCTGACTATCTTTGCTTTCACTTTTTTATTCTTCCCTTCTGACACTTTTATCAAAGATTCTTTCAAAAACCTATCTCATCTATCAAACTGAGATAGAAAGCTAAGGGTTTGTGGCTTAAAAGGATGGGAGATGTAGTTCCTTAAGGAAACCTAAATTCACTTAAGAATTATAAAAAAAGAATGGGCAACATCTGGATCAATATATATTTTAATTGACCTGTGAAGACCTCAGAACTCTAAAAGCCTGTACTTAGGAAAGAGATATTCAGAATTGGCCAGGCAATACTACATATTTTAATAAAGTAATTTAAAATCTTCCAAGTTCAGCTAGTATATTAACCACTGGGTACAAGTGTTTCTTGCATAAGGAATAATTAAGCTATCAAGAATTGTGAAAGCTCATTAGTACTTAGAGCAAAATAAAATCAATGTAAAGATCGAGAAAAAAGACCTAAAATCCATTTTCTAAACATCGACTATACCCCCAAATTAAAATTATAAATACATATTTATTTACAATGCAGGAGGTTCCCTGTTTCATAGGCTATATAAGGTGGCATAACATTCTGATTCACCTTTGGAGATCTTTACTTTCATCCCATTCTAGAGTGTGGCCTATTCCCCTTTGTAATAAAGAAAAGGAGCCAACCAGACAGGGAAAGGAAAAGGGAGCAGGGTGTGGATTCCTTTTTCTCCTGCTTCAAGCCCCACAGGGGAGCAGACTTCATCTGCCCACATGTTTAAATCAAGCAGTCTCTATTCACTAGACCCCAGGAGTTCCAAAGTCCATTCAGATTTGGAGCAAACTAGAGAGGCAGAGGAAGAATGCAATGGCCCCCATATCACTGTGAATTTGGAGATATGATATTTTTATCACTGTTTGAAGTTCTAGGGACACATTTATAGTGTTTTGCACAATATAGGCCCTTAATAAACGGAATCTGAATAAATGGCTGTGCAAAAGGCAACTCGTATCTTCTGTTTCCTGATGCGTCCTTGTTGCCCCCCTTGCTGCATCAGGTACTTCAGAGTCTCATAATCGGGGAACAGAGCATATATTGCTGTTTAGGCATAAAGAGCTTTAGAAATAGATAGTAATAAAAATCATAATATCTCATTCTTATGTAGCCCTTTAAAGAACCCCAGGGAAATAATGCACCAGTGATATGAACATATAATTGTTCAGCTGTGAATTTATAAATTGCTCACTTGTGAACATTATCCAAACAATACCAAGCAGAGCAAAGAACCAGGAGGAGAAAAAAATTAAAGATATGTATGTTGTAGTCTTTAACTTGAGCGTGATAATTCTACCAGAATGCCCTCTAGCCCAATTTGTTCTCATTGATTGTGAAAATCTAGTGTTTTAAAGAAAGCACACTGATGCTACTTTGTTATTCACCAAATTCATAAAAACTAGGGTATCTTTAGCATAGCTTTTCTGATCGTGTCTTATGTTCCAGCTAGGTGTTCCTAAATTCTGTCCTTTTTAGAGTAATCTCCCTTTCAAGCAAACCTCAAAGACTCTCCCACATGAATTTCATGGAACAGCTATACAGCTATCTGAAATAACATCTTCCTTTTCTCTCTGGCTACTCACTTTCTTGGAAAGTAAAGGCACATGCTATCACTGCATCAGCTGCTTTCTATTAATGCCCACCCCCACGCCCCCCCAGCGCTATGCCCCCACCCCACACACACTGGGTTGTTTCTCAGAAAATGACTCAACAACCTGACTTTTAAAAGGGACCAGACAGGCTATTGACTCTTTTGATAAAAGAGTTAATCATTTAGCTCAACTATTATTAGTTAGCTACAAACAGACTTCTTAATGAATGCCTGTGTCCACTTTGACTGGAAAGAGAGAAAAATGAAGGGTATTTGAGTTGTAAACAAGACCTAGTTGTTTTTGTTTTGTTGAAGTTTTTTTTTTTACTACAGTTCTAACAGAAGAACCAACAGTGGAGAGTTGAGAGCCTAGAAATGTGCCCCACGTGAAAGGAGATTGTTGTAAAATGGGGTGGGAGGTTTAGAATGCTGAACTGAGGGAAAAAAAGAAACTGGGTCTATAAGTGAAGTCAAAAAAGAGGAAAGATCCCAAGATGAGTTGATAATGGTGTGAGTCAATCCTTTAGAAAGGTATTTCAAGTAAGGACAGGAAAAAAGGAAAATTGGTAGGAATCCCAAATAAACTAATAAATGGTTGAGACTCAGTAGAATATATGTTCCCCACCACCCCTATTCCCCAAAATGAAGGGCTAGTCATGAAATTTATGTGGGCCGAATTCAAGGGATACCCACTAAACTGGGATTTAGAGGATTGCAAGAAAAGACATTTTGACCTGAAACCATAAATATACAACAAGGGCTTGGTCATAAAAAACAGGTTGTTCTTTACAGGAAAAGAGGAAGGAAAAGAGCTCAATCTGGAGCTGAGAATGGAATATTAACATGAAAAAAATTACCCTAAAAGTCTGGAATAGAATTAGAAGGAAGCCTACTGATAGGAAGAAGGAGGGAGAAAGAAAAAGGGGGAAGGGGAAAGGGAAAGATGCAGAGACAGTAAGGGGAAAGAGGGAGAGAGAGGAGGGGAGAGAGAGAGGAAAGAGAGACAGAGAGAGAGAGAGACTAGAAGAGATTCAGGGGCCGCTAGGTGGCGCAGTGAATAGAGCACTGGCCCTGGAGTCAGGAGGACCTGAGTTCAAATTCGACCTAAGACACTTGACACACTTACTAGCCGTGTGACTTTGGGCAAGTCACTTAACCCCAATTGCCCTTCAAAAAGCCAAAAAATAAATAAACAAATAAAAAAGAGATTCAATAAATATTTATTAAGAGCCCAACAGTAGAGATTACTGTGGATATAAAGATCTATAAGATAATAGTCCCACCCTCAGTGACTTTACAATAACCATAAAAAAAGATAATACAAAATAAAGCAAGTTAAATACATGAAAGGGAGAGAGCATAATAGAGGAAGTGAATGGAGAGCTGAATTTGGAGTCAGAGAGATGTGGATTCAAGTTCTACCTTTGACACATAGTAACTTGTGACTAGGAGCAAATTGCTTAACTTCTCATTGTCACTTAATGTTCTCATTTTTTTGATAGCATCTCTCCAAGATACTAAGTTGCCAGCTGGTGTTGGTAGAGGGAGTTTCCGTACTGGAAGATGACACCAATGACATCACAGGTACGGATTTTAAGAAGAAAAGTACAAGTGAAATGTTATTTGAGGTCCAAGGAACCAAGGATAATTCCTAGGGAAACCAGGAAAGCCTTCTATATCTCAAAGGATGGGTAGGAGTGTAATAGTCATAAATAGGTACAGTGTTCAAAGGAAAGAAAAAAATACGATCAAATTCACAGAGCGGGAAAGCACAGAAATATCCAAGTCAGATAGGAAGATAAAGTGTATGAAGTGAGAAATGGTGGGTGACAAATTTACAAAGCAATGAGGAGGACCTTGAATATCAGGCTGTGTAGGTTAAATGTTTTCCTATAGACTTTAGAAAATGACTGGAGGATTTTGATCAAAGTAAGGATGCAAAGTAAGGATTCATACACTTGCATAGACCAAGGCCCTGGATGGGCCAGAAAACCCTGGAAAGAACAAAATTTCCACTGGTCCTTCTCCTTTCCCTCCCTCTTAGAAAGGCCACCCCAGGACACACTAGTGCCCCTAACCTATGCTCTATGCATGCCTATCATAGGTATAAGTGAAATTTATATGTTTATATATATTATATATTTGTAAATTGTATAAACACACATATATATGTAGATGTTTCTTTTAAAGTCTGCAAAAACCTATACATAGATCTTAAACTTTTTTCCACTTAAGACCCCTTCTCACTTTTCGGCAGCTTTTTGTTAGCATTTCATGGCCTGAGGATATGCCCAGTGCAAAGTGCAAATGCTTTGTGCTCAGAACCAAGGCTGAAGTGAAGTTGCATGATGCAACGTGGGCGTGCGCTGCCAGAAACACCTCGAATTCATTACACATCTGATTTTTAATTAATTTTTCGTTGCTGTGTTCAGAAACCTTTTACTATTGCCAAATTTCTTGCAACCCCATGGGTTTGTGACCCACAGTTTAAGAAGTGCTGGATCTCATTTGAGCCCCCAAATCTATGCTATAAAGTCAATATGACAGATATTTTTATTATTCCTGTTTTACAGATAAGGTCCAGAGAAGTCACGTGATTTAACTATGTTCACAAAACTTCTAAGTATCAAAGGCAGAATCTGAATCCAGGTCTTCCTGGCTCCAAATCCAGGACTTTATTCACTCTGTCTCAAGAGCAACTCAATGTATAAAGAATATTAATCTGGCAAGAGTCCATAGAATGACTTTACAAATGGAGATAATGGAGGGGGAGAGGAGAGACTGAAAAAGAGAATATTAAAAAAATTGAGACTTGTACTAAGAAGGTAGTGGTTAAATTAAAGAGAAATAAATATAAGAGACTCTGCAAAGATGGAATCATTAGGTTTGAGAACAGACTGGTTGTGAGTAAAGAGAAAGAAGGAAGAGTCCAAGATTACTCAGAGGTTTGATTTGTTCAGTAGTTGGTACAGAGTGCCATACTTGGAGTCAGAAAGAACCCAGAGGCAACCTGTGCTTGAATCCTGACCCCATATACTTACTAGTTATGTGACTATGGGCAAGTCACTTAACTTCTGCTAGACTCAGTTTTCTCATCTGTAAAATGGGGATAATAAGAGCATATAAGACCATCTATCTCCTATAACTGTTATAAGAATCAAACGAGATAACAAATGTGAAGTGCCTTGTAAACTTTAAAGAGTTACATAAATGCTAACTGTTATTATTGCTGTCAGACTGATAGCTGTAGCCAAAGATTTTAGGTTTTGTGGGAAAGACAAGATGCTCCATTTTTGGCCATGTTGAGTTTGAGGTGTTAGCATAGTGGTTCTCAACCTTCCTAATGCGGCAACCCTTTAATACTTGTATGTGGGTGTATCTGCATGTGGGCAGACCCGCCTGGAGATGGATAGAGGAGCTGCGTCTCGGTTCCTAAGACCATCGGAAATATGTGTTTTCCAATGGTCTTAGGCGACCCCATTTGACCCCCAGAGGGGTCGCAACCCACAGGTTGAGAACCGCTGTTAGCAGGATACCTACTTGGAGGTGTTCAGTAGGTTATTGGGAATATAAGGTGGAAATCTGGATCCAAGCAGAGAAATCAGGGATGGAGGTTTAAGTTTAGGTCGGGGGTGATGATTGCAGCTGTGGACATAAATGAACTTGCCAGTGGAGAATGAGGGAGGGAAGGGCCAGAAATAGAAGGGCCTAAAGTTGGGAAGAGGAAGTAAAACCAGGGGAAGGAGACAATAAAGACAGAGCTGGAGAAATTGGATAGTATATTGAGTAGGACATTGACAATGAAGCTAGAAGATTTCTCTTTGAATTCCAGGCCTAATACTTCTTAGTTATGTGGCTCTGGGTTCTAACCTCGGCTTTCTCATTTGCAAAATGAAGGAAATAATGATTACACTATCACATGTTAGTAAGGAAAGCACATTGTAAGCTTTGAAATATTATATAAATGTGCATTATATATTATTAGAGGGCAGCGAGGTGGCGCAATATAGAGTGCTGGGCCTGGAATGAAGCTTATCTTTCTGAGTCCAAATTTGTCCTTAGACACTTACTAGCTATGTGACCCTGGACAAGTCACTTAACTTGCCTTTTGCCTCAGGTCCCTCATTTGTAAGATGAGCAGGAGAAGGAAATGACAAACCACTCTGGTCTCTTTGCCAAGAAAATCCCAAATTGGGTCACACAGACTCAGACATGATTGAAAAACAACTGAGAAAAATAAAAATATATATATTGTTAAGGATAGGAGGAGGGTAAGTGTGATTCAGGGCAAGACCCTAAACCTCTCAGTGCCTCCAGGCAATTCTCTAAGGCTGTAAAATTGCAAATTTGATAGAAGGAATTTCCTCACTAAGACTGGAGGTACCAGTGTCACAAAACCCAAAAAAAGAAAAAAAAATCATTCAGAACAAGCAGGTTTTCAACAATGTCAAATGTTACAGAGAAGCAAAGGAGAACAGTAATTGGATTAATGCTTTAAGCCAGTATTGAACCAACACGATTTAAGTGACATTATGTTATGTATACGTTAAGTGAATGTAACACAGGTTTTTGGCCCACACTGGAGCGTTTTGTATAAGACTCCTCTAATTGGTGAAAAGAATGCTGATGTGAAGCTCCAGGCCTTCCTGAGGGTCTGAGTAGATGCAAGACCTCTGGAGAGGAGAGACATTCTTCAGATGCATACATGTTTCTAGGCTTTCTTTATGGCTGACTCCAGAGAGGAAACTCTCTTAAAGATAGATGGAAACATCAGTTTCTTCAAAGTATCCTTGCCTGATTTCCAGCTTGCCTCCTAAGAGACTTTGGGGTATTTCCCCTTGGGTGAGATTGAAACCTCTCTTTTGGTTGAGCTAAGATATTTCACTTCCAAAGAAAGAACCTGTACACTCCATTTATTTTCTGGTATATTCTTGCCTCTATAACTGACTTCTGTTTGCTATTTGCTTAGATAAACGGACTGCCTCATGGTTCACTATTATGATGGTCTTTTATGTAACTTGCATTGGTGGGAGGAACTGAGCTGGTGACTGTTTTACTTTTCTAACCACCCTGAAGACATAGTGACCAGGGACATAAGCAACTGTTTATTCTGAATCAATTGTGTTCCTAAAGATCAGCGCTATTTAGGAGGGCAAATAGATATACTAGTCCTGTACCCCCTCTCTCTGACAACAGAGTAACTAGCTTTGTGATCCCTTCTCACATTTCCTTCAAGACAGGGATCAAATTCTTCCTTGAGATCAAGTGGGCAAGATTCAAGCTGGATCTATTAAGGTCTCCTTCAAGCCACATTTACATAACCCCTATGGACATAAATATGCTGTGTGTACAGTACGCAGCTTACATAAAGCAGCATGGCACATTAAATGGAGACCTAGCCTTGGAATCAGGAAGACTTAGGGTTAACTCTCACTTTTCACACATACCAGCTGGGTGACTCTGGGCAAGTCAGAACCTCTCAGCATCGCTAGGCATTTATCTAAGACTGTAAATTGCAAAATAGTTACTGGTCTACTTTAATAGAAGGAATTTCCTCACCTAGATCTGGTTCCCTGTATCAATGAAATCAGAAGTATAGATCCTATATATACTTACATAATTTTTACAGAGCCAGGAACATCATGGGCACACAATACATATTTTTTTTATTACTGAGTTTTGAAGTGTTGATTAAAATATATAGGTGAATGTCCATATGATACAGGAGTGGATATTGGGAAATTCAGAAGTTCAGGGTTATCATCTATCTTCTCTCTCACCATCCATATCCAATCAAATGCCAAATCTTAGGGATTCTATTCCCACAGTTTCTCTCACATCAGCCCCCTCCTTACTATATATTCTGCTTCATCACTCTCCCCACCCCAAACATTCAATCCCTGATTGTTTATTTTCTGGGGTATAGCCTCCTACCTGGTCTCCCACCACTTTCTGGCTTTCTGTCTTTCATACTCAAGACAAAATGTTAACAAAAAATTTAGGAAAGGGAAAGTTTTCTTTCATTTGAGAAACTAAAGGAAAATTTCATGAAGATTAGAAATAAGACTGGCAGAGGTAAGAAGGGAGTGTATTCCAGGTATGAGTAAGTGGGAGTCAAGGGAGGAGTGTCCCTAAAATGATTTTCCTAAGGCACTTCTGACCATGTATAAAATGTGAACTTTTTAGCTAAGTATTTAAGGCCTTCCATCATCTGTCCCTAGCCTGCCTCTCTAATTTTAATTTCACATGACTTTTTTTCATTTATTCTTTATTTTATCACGTAAAAGGGTTTGGAATACCTTCCATGTGCGACTCAGCACATGCTCCATAGAATGTCCCCCAGACTAACCCGCAAGACAAACAATTGGAGGTTTTGAGTTCATGATCCACTCTTCCATAACCATCCATTTGGGCAGGCCATTCTCTGTAGGGAACACACTCTCCCTTTTTCTCTGCCTAATGATTATCTTCAGTGAAAATGCATCTCCTCCAGGTACCCTTCTTCATTCCTTACAGCTGAACATGGCAGGAAATCTTCCTAGACTTCTTTGCCCTAAACCCAGCCTGTCTTGCATCATACTTATTGCATACACATAATATGCACTCTATTATATGGTAAACTCCTCGAGGGTAGGAGCTGTTATTTTTCATCTTCAGGTCCCTTGTGCCTAGCACAGTGCCTTTGATATAGCTAGTATTAGTAAATATTTACTGGATCTCTAAAGAACAAGAAAGGGAGAAGGGAGTGCATTTTAGGAACAAGGCCTTTGGAGGATGGATGGAGAAAGAGAGAGAGACACACACACACACACACACACACACAGAGAGGAAGGAGGAGAAAGAAGAGGAGGAAGATAAGAGGGAGGGAAAAGAGGGAAAGGGTGAGGGAGAGATAGAAAGAGAGCCTTAAAGAGTTGCCTACAATACTGAGAGTTAAGTGACTTGAGTGGGTCACTCTACAAATGTATGTCAAAGGTGGGATTAGAATCCAGGACTTCCTGACTCGGAGGTCAGCTCTCTGTCCAAATGTCATGAGTGAAGAACCTCAGAGAAACCCTTGAGAGGGGTTTTTGATTTGAGAGATGCTGTTTACACAAGCCAAAGAACAAAAATTTGCTTTCTGATCCTAGGTAAGTCCTATGCATCTTCTGTAGTAAAAAGTTTATTTCTGGTTTTCTCAATTAAGAAGGGGAAAGAATTCCATCCAATGATGTGAAAGGTCATGCTCCTGGCTCACAGTAAGAAGAAGACAGAATAGGAATTAGAGATCTTCTGAGGCAGGAGACTTTTGATGTTGTTTTTGTTTTGTTTTGTTTTGTTTTCTTTATGCCAGAAAACCATCCCTATGTTTTTCTGCCACTCCCTCAAATACTTCATATGTCTGACTTGTACTCCTAAAGTTAGGAGAGCTGCTTTGGGCCCTGCTTTGGATCCTTTGGGCAACAGATCATTGCTCAGAGGTAAAAGATGCTTCATCTAATGAACAGGTCAGGAGTCAACAATACTGCTTTGGGATAATCAATCAGGGAAAGCCCAGCCACATAAACTAAAATTGGATGACTTCAAGGTAGAATCTCATGGAGCTCATCTTGGCATGGGTTTAAAATTTAGCACTTAGGATGGAATTACACATTTCACTGAAAGAGATATGAATTGTTCGACTTATAATTTCAAGCTACCGGTGTCAATAAGCTCACAGTCAAAAAAGAAAAGATTTCATCTCTTTCCCAGCAAGAAATGTTGATAACCCAGCAATACCATTTCTAGGGCTGTATCCCAAAGAGATCATAAAAATGGGAAAAGGAACAACATGTACAAAAATATTTATAGCAGCTCTTTTTGTGGCAACCAAGGACTGGAAATTGAGGGGATGCCCATCAGTTAGGGAATGGCTAAACAAGTTGTAGCATAGGAATGTAATTGTTATTGTGCTATAAGAAGTGATGAACAGGCAGACTTCAGAGAAACCTGGAAAGACATATGAACTGATGCTGAGTGAGGGGAGCAAAACCAGGAGAACATTACACACAGTAACAGCCACAGGGTGCAAGGACTAATTTTGATAGACTTAGCCCTCCTCAGCAATACAAAGACCTAAAAGAATTCCAAAGGACACACAATGGAAAATTCCAGTCACATTCAGAGAACGAACTACAGAGTCAGAATGCAGAACGAAGCAGACAATTTTCTTTTTTGTTTGGTTTTATTTTGTTTTTTTTTTCTTTCTCATGGTTTTTCCCATTTATTGTAATTCTTCCATGCAACATGACTAATATGAAAATATGTTTAATAGGAATGTATGTGTAGAGCCCATATCAGATAGCAAGCCATCTTGGGGAAGGAGGGAGAGAAAACTGAAAACTGATGGAAGTGAATGTTGAAAACTAAAAATAAATAATTTAATAAAGAAAAAAAGAAATGTTGGCAATAAATTTTCAGGGTTTACTAGATTCCTTCAGGTTACAAAGTAATTTACCATTCTTGGTATACAGAAATGAATCTATTGATCTCTATCATTAATGGTTCAAATCCTTTAAGGTGATTGTCTTGATGATCTATAAATTCCAGACTATTATAAAAATTATTCTCTATAATCCTACTGACAATTGGCTTTATTTCAACATGCCTTCTCTCTCTCTCTTCCAGTCCTCCTTAGCACCAAAGGCACATGTTTTTTAATTCAACCACTGAGGTTCAAGAATAATGATAGCTAACATTTTTATAAAAGCACTTTATAAATATTATCTCATTTTATCCTCACAACAGCCCTATGAGGTAGGTGTTATTACTATCTCCTACTTTAAACATGAGGAAATCGAGACTGAGAAATGTTGTGACTTGCCCAGGGTCACATAGCTTATAAGAGTGTGAGGCTACATTTGGATTCAGATCATCATGACCTGGACCAAGTCTCTATCCATCCTACCATCTAACAGCCCAAACAGGCAGAACAATGCAAAGCTTATGAGTATGTATGAAAACTGACCTCATTTACCTTGTTCCCATTAGCAGTGTGCTGTAACCAATAAGATATCCAGCCCCAGGTATCTTTTTCTTTTAAAGGAGAACCATCTCCATGTTGGAATTCCTCTGCTGCTTGGAAATCTCTAGCTTCCTTCAAAGCTCAGCTCAAGGAGCACCTCCTACAAAGAAACATTCTCTACGGTTGGTAGTGACTCCCCAAATTATTTTGTGTTTATTTTATGTTGCTTATTTTTATATTTTGTATATATCTGTATACATATATACACAAGTATATTTATATATAAACATATTTCCATATACATGCATGTGTATATATGTATATATACACATGCATACATAAATGATGGCATTACTGTATATGGCTATACACACATATATATGTGAGTGTAGGCATACATACATGAATAAGTGTGCATGTATATTAACACATACACATACATTCATAAACACATGTGCATGTGTTTTCTCCCAGTGGAATGAATACACGGTCCTTGACAGCAGGTACTGTTTTATTGTCACCTTTGTACCCTCAGGGATGAGTCCAGTGCTTGGCACATGGTAGATGTTTAGTAAATGCTTATTTCATTTTCTGAAATTCTGATTTTTGTGATTCCAGATCATGAACAGCATAGTATACTAGAAAGGATGAAGTATTTAACATCAGAAGATCTGTATCTGAACCTCAGCTCTGTTCCTTGCTGCCTGTGTGACCCCCAAGCAAGTCAGCAACCCTCAGTTTCCTCATATGCAAAATAAAGAGTTGAATTAGATGATACCTATGGTCCCTTTCAACTCCAAATATAAATATAAAATATTTTTAATGTCATAAAGGACAAAGAGCTATATCATCATAGACTCTTAATCCTGGAAGGAACCTGAGAGATCCTATCATCCAACGCCTTCATTTTGCTCATGAGGAAATTGATGGTCCAAGAGGTAGCTTCTTGACAATATCCAACGGCGAATGCCATTTAAAGTGGAGAATTGTCTTTTGCAAATAACCACCATTTGATTTATACCATATAAATCCAGATGGTCTTATGTGCCACTTAAACTGAAGTATCGTTGTTGCTTTTTATTATAATTGTACATGCAAGTAATATGCTGTTTACTGAATTTAAAATTAACCTTCACTCATCAGGATCCCAATCTTGAGACAGACAAGTATAAAGAAAAAATGAACATCATACAAGACAGTATGTTGACATATGTGTTATCAACATGCAGACCTACAAAGCACTTGCTACACACTTATAGGCACTGAACTAGGGGTTAGGGATACGTATACAAGTGAGCAAAACCATCCCTGCCCTTCCATGGATACATCCTAATAGGTGAAGACAAGGGAAGGAGATGCCTGAGCTGTAGCTTGATATGGAGATGGAAATTCCTCTGGGCATTTGGTTTCAGGCAAGATAAGGCCAAAGCACTCCTATCCCAGGAGCAGAGTCCAAGGCTCTGGAAGGATGATAAGGAAGACAGTATGATATCACAAAAACAGGCGAAATCATAGGAAGATGGTATTGTATTTATCTACTGATGCATACACAATACAAAACCATTACAGAATGAAAGAAATCAACTTACTAAGGATCACTGGGATTCAAAATGAACTACCATTCACCTACTGTAGAATTTAAACAAAAACAAAGAGACTTTCCCTCCAATAACACGGCCCAAAATCTTTTTCAGCAGAACTACCAATTTTAACCTGTTGTTGCTTTTTTTCCCTCTGTTTCCTTGGGAGCTGACTTCAGTTAAGCTGCCTTTTGAGAATCTCATCATTTTCCCATCAGACCTATCCTCCTCCAGTCTTAGGCAAAAAGCTTGAAGGTTTCCATCGGCCAAACCTTAACCCCTTCCCCAAGGGCCAAACCCCTTCCCCAAGGAGTTTTGGAGCTAGATTTTAAAATGCAAGTAAATGCCAGAGACAATTCAGATTATCTGTGTGTCTATTACTCTTACAAAAGGAAGATGCCAAGATTCCCATATAGCAGATTCAGAATGACACCAGAGGCAGAGACTGCAGGAGGTAAATAAGGAAGATGATGCAAAGATGACTATCAATTCACATTAGACACACGGCTTCCCAGAGGGGGCATAAGATAATCATTCTGATAACTCTATCTGGGAGAAGCAACATTTGAATTCTCTACAAAACAAGGGCAACAGCTGATCCTTTACTGAACAGAAAGATTGCTCCTCTTTCAACCCAAATCTCTGAAATGAACTCTCACAACTGAACAAGCAGCTTCTTGGGGATAGAAGAAAGCAGTATCCACTTCTTTTCCTTGTAAGTGACTTACAGACGAACGGAAACAACATAACAAATTCTTGAACACCTTAAAACCCGAGATCAAATCACATTTTTTTTTTTACTGATCCTTGGCCAAGTCATTTCACCACTTTGCTTATCTGATCCTGTTTCCTCATCTGTAAAATGAAGGTGTTGGTTCAAATCACCTCCTTCCAGTTCTAATATTCTAAGAATCTAACTATAAACACCATATCTAAGGGACTAGCCTGGGGTTCAACAAGTTTTAATCAGGGATGTTCTAGTGTGAACCCACCATTCACACCAATTTCATTTAGTTTTTCCAAGTATCCCACATCCTAATAAAAGATGTCAGGAAAGGCTAGCGTGGTGGTTTAAGACTCAGTTTGGGGAAACTTATACTTTCTGGAGCAATACATACCTTCAGATTTCCCTAGGATTAACAGCCTGTCAAGGACTTTGGCTCAATCTTAGTGCAAGAGATGAAATTTCATTCCCGCTAGTGGGTGATTTTTTTTTAAAATTAACTGTGTGGATCAGTGTGGAATGGGGTGGAGCAGGTATGATTCTGAAGGCCTAACATTTATCCATGCTGGGTGGACAATTAAGATTTCACACATATTCTCTCTCTCTCTCTTCCTCCCCCCCCCCCCTCTCTCTCTCCCCACCCCCATAGGCAGCTACCAGTGCAGCATATCCCCCATATTGAAGTAGTGACCCTAAGCCTCACATCCTCCCAAGAACAGATCTGGGTTTCCTGAGACCCAGGAATGAACCAACCCACATATACTCTACAAAATGGTTTCTTAGCCATTCTGTGTCATGGACCCCTTTGGCATCCTAGCATGTACTCTATGAACCCCTTCTCAAAATAATGCTTATTATATTCATAATTGAAGAAAACAATAAATTTCAAGTACAGTGAATGTAAAGATGTAATTTTTTTCCCATCCAGTTTCATCTCTTTCCCCCCTCTCCCTTCTATCCTACCAAATCTAAGGCTCTATGGACCCCAGGTTAAAAACTCCTGCTTATCAGGCTCTCTGATATTTTTAAAATCATCAACAGAACTGCATGAGTCCTAGAAAAGTTTCCAGGATGCAACCATAGTGTAAGGGAGACAAATGCGTGTTTGCCCTTCCTTTGGGTTCTTCTCTCCTTTTCTTTCTTCTCCTTCTCTTTTTCCTCCCCCTCTTCCCTCTCTCAGATACACCCTCTCCACCCCTTGGGGATATATTAAAGCTTAAGCAAATGAAATAGCCCCAGCCCCAGTAATTAAAACAAGCAGCGGCAGGGTTACGTGGGCTACCATGCTCCGCAAAGAAAACTGGGATCCCGATGGCCACTCCCATTAGGAGAGTTTTGTTCTCTGGGGGCAAAGGGAAAGCGCACAACCCTAAGTGCTGGAGGAAATGCAAGCTCAGTTTGTAGCGTTTGGGGGAAGGGGGAATCAGATGCTGAACCAGCCCGGAAGTACCTTTTTTTTTTTTTTTGCTAAGTAACTGCATCAGTCCACACCCATCAGTGCCCTTCCCCCACACTTAGCATTAGTCCTCACTTTCTCTATCACAGTCCTAGAAGAATCTATTTTGTGCAACTTCCAGTAACTGTACAAATCATCATGGGAAGGGAGTAGCTAAAACGACTCACTGATACACTTACTACCTTTGGTTACTTTATATTCCTTCCTAACACTGAAAATTATACCAATACCCTGAGTAGCAAGTTTCGGGTTTTGTTTTTTTTTTTTAATTTTCGCCGGCATAATTCAGACACTTTGGTAGACATCTGCCCTTCCCCCATTCCTACCTACCACTTCCCTCACCCTCCACCCCCCTTCCCTCTGTCCCCAGTCACCTTATCACTTCAGATCTTGCTCTGCTCACACCCAGCAATCCCAGAAGAGCTTTCTGCTCCCATCATACAGTATGAGAAAGCAAGAGATGAACAACTCACACTCCTGAGTGCTTGAAATGAAGCAAAACTGTGCTGACCTCTGCCATATCTTATAGCTTTCAGATCACCAACATAAGCATGACCATAATGGAAGTAGATCAATGATGCAGACTGATGGCTAAGGACTTTCTTAGTGCCAGATCAGGCCATCATGTTTTACTCAGGGTAGGGGAAAAAAGCTTTGAGCTAGTTAGTTATTTTCTCCTCATAAGTCTTACTAATTCTTTAAAAATCTATTTAAAAAAATATATATTTCTGACAGAAGAGAGGCTTGGGGAATGCCATCCTGTCTTTCCGCAAGACTTTCCTCTAATACAAACTAACAACTCTGCAGTCCTGAGCCAAAAGACCGACCACTCCCTAATTCCAAGTGCACATATTGATCACTTGAACTGACATATGCCTGCTCCTTTCTCCCCTTTCAGCAGCAATCAGCTCCACTGAGGAAATCCATTTCTATGTCCATTCCCCAAAACAAAGAACAACACACTTCTGATTTTCTCTGTCCCCTTCAGATAAGAGTAACAACAACAACCACAACATTAGAATCAAGACTTCTGGAACCAAATCCCAGAGAAATCAAAAACCAAGAGCTGTTTTTCCAGAGTTGCAGAATTTGGGTGAGGTTATATCTGGACAAGTGACATTCCACAGAGATAGACATTTGCCACAAAAATTGAGGAAACTGGCACAATTCAGCATCCTGGACTTTGGTTAAGGTGAAGCAAGGGACACCATCAACACCATCACTTAAGACAAGCCATCCCAGGGGTTACACCTTTCCCTGAAATTGCCGCAGAGAAGAGACTTGTTCCTTTCTCAGCTAAAAGTCAGTCTGCAAATAATTTCTATAACATTTTGCAGAGTAACTTGAGCAGAGGTGGCCAGAAATGAACAATATCATGAGAGTCTTTCGACTATTCTGAATGTCTACGAAAACGACTCTTTGAGAAAATACTTCATGAACCATGATGCTTTTGTGGTCTAACTCAAATTTGGTCTTCCTTATAAAAATAAAAAAGCTGTCTAGAACACTGTACAAGATCATATTTCACGTCAGTGCTGTGTGAAATGCTTATTCAGCACTGCTTCATTACAATGTGAGTGAAATAAGGGAAGTGAAACCTAACGAAGGCAAATAATAAATTTCTTGCTGCAAACCTTGGAATGTTTCTTAAGTCAGAAGAGCAAAGAACTTGTTAGTGAGTCAACATTTTAAAGAGAGATACGTATCTCTTATTCTATTCAAATACAGGGAAACACTTATTTCTAAGAATGTTTTACTGCCGTAGTAAATTATCGTATACATCTGAGCCAGTCTGAGGAGGATACCAAAAACAACAGGCAGAGATGAAACAAGAACAATTTTAAATATTTTGGTTCATATGTGGCTCTTGTAGGCCTTTGTCTCAGCCTAGCTGCCTGAAAAACAGATTTAGGTAAAGCAGTCGCTTCCTTCCCAGTCCATTTTAAGCAGGCAGCCTTCCCATATCTCTGCCTTGGGAAAGAGAGGAACTAACCAACAAAACAGCCGTGCAATTAAGACACAGACATTTAACACTTACCATCTCCTGCTCTAACCATCCTCTTTTGATGTTTACGGCACATCTGTAGGATGCAATACTAGGAGATGCCTTGTTTGACCTGCTGCATGATGCTGTGACATCAGTTCAGATGATGCAGCTCATTATGGGAAAGACTGCTGTTGCCATGGCAACTGGGATGTGCTAGGAATCCTTACTGCATTTCCAGTGGAGCTCGAGACAATACGGAAGCTCTGTAAGAAACAGACGATGTGCAAGATTTAAAGCAGAGGAGAAGAATTCCTCCTTGGACAGAAATCTATGGGTTTAAAGAGATTACCATGAGAGCACTCTGACCTCTGTGTTTTAGAAAAATGAAAGACCAAAATTGTCTCATACTTTGTTGTCACATTCATTAAAAGAAAAAAAATCAATCTGGGATATGAAATTAGTGTTAGGAAAAGAAGAAAAGCTCAATTGCAAAAAAATGTTTTCTTGTTAAGAATTTTCACTGTGTCCTCTGACCTCCTCCCCAAATTATAATAATATGGTACTTTTAGCTCTTGAGAAGAGTTGTTTTCTGGACTGCTTAAGAGCCTTCAAAATAGGAATTGAGAAGGTGAGAAGGTGGGAAACCAGAGAAATGTTTTAAAGTGGAATTTAAGCTGCTGAACAAATAATTCCAATGCTAAAGCAAATAGGTTCTTATTCTTAAAACATGGGCAAGTCAGTAGCCAATGAAAACCTCCCCTTATCATTTCTTGCTGTAGACCAACCTACAGTACCTTCTGCATGCAGAGTAGCCCTGGCTTTCATCTGACTGATGGGCACATAAATGAAGGTTTAGAAATCTCCAGAGACCATCCACTAGCTTGTTGGGGGGAGAGCAGGAACCTTATGCTGGCTTTTTGACAAACCCTATCTAGTATAACCAAAATGATGAGACAGGGAGCAAAAGACCTTCTTCTGGGCCCAAACCTGATGTTTGGGACAAGTAGACCGAGGCTATTAGAAATAACCCAGTTTATGACATCTGTTCTTTCCTTTCTCTTCTATTGCTATCTTTCCATTCTCTCTCTCTCTTTCTCTCTCTTCCCCTCTCTTTTTCCCCCTCCCCTCTCTTAGCCACCTCCCTATAATAAAAATGTTAACTATACCAAATGAAATTGCTCCAAGAAAAACTAGAATTACATGAAAAAAAAATCACATCTAAACCAAGACCTTTCATCATGATCAGTTGGTAAAAAAAAAACAAACAAAAAAAACTAAACCAACTGTTTTCTCCCACCACACCCCCCAAGCACAAACAACCCTCCTTTACTGTGTGGGGAAAAAGAGTGGAGTGGTGAGTAGTGCACAGCAACCCATCTCCTGAATATTTAATAGTCTCAGTCCATAAGTAGAGATGGAAGAAATCAAGCTGACCTAAATCAGTTATATCTCTACAGCTGAGCTTATTTTGAGCTCTTAAAAGAAAAGCTATGCATAAATCCAATATATTATTATGATTATGTTATTCCCTTCTAGGCAAGATTGTAAATAGCTATGTTAACCAACAGCCCAAGGGGTAGATGGGTCAAAGGAGCTCATGCAGCATTTCTATAACCTATAAAAAAAAACTCTATGTGGTACCAAAAGTGCTAGAAGGTTATAAGAAACAGCTGCACTCAGAGCCATATCCCAGGGGGCATGGAGCAGGAATCATTCTCATTTTACCTAATGAGGACTTGGGAGGAAGAGTGAAGGAAGGAGAAAGGGTGGCAACTGATAGATGGGGGAGAGAGAGAAAGAGAGAGCATTTGACATGCCCAGGATCAGACAATTTATTACTGGAAGTCTAAACTCTGTTATCCTCACTTCTCACCGTGTGTTGTAGATCAAAGACTTCAAAAGCCAAGAGAGAAAGCAGAGTTCACAGGAAAGAATCACAGAACCTCATAAAAGGGAGGGACCTCAGAGCCTACCAACCTGTACTGCCTCAAGAGTCCTGTAATGTTTGGCCATCTAGCTGAATACTTCAAGTGAGAAGGGAGCCATTATTTCCAGAGATGGTTTATTTCACCACTGGATAGCTCTAATTGTTAAGAAGATTTTTTATTATGTTGAACCTGTTTGCCTCTCTGCAGCCTCTACCTATTGATCCTAAAAACTGGACTTGGTGGTCCAAAGATTCCAAAATGCTATCACTAACTTACTGCTTGGCCTTGAGCAAGTCACAGAGGCTCCATGGGACTGCTTTTTCATTTGAAAAGTGATGGAAGTACATTTGAAGATCTCAGAGTGGAAGTGGGCTACAATTCAGTTCTAAAATTCTGTGATTCTATGAAAAAGTGAAATAAGGACTAAAATTAGAAGTCAAAAAACTGGTTCAAAAGTCCCTGGGCTAAGGAGAACAAATGAAGTCTCTTCCTTGGCTAGCTGCAAGTTATTTCTTTGATGGTAAGGACTTGGTAAAGTAACCTAATCATGAAACAATCTTAATTTTTGAGATCCTATATTGATTGGGTAGATAGGTACTCCCTGGAACAAATTTTTTCCCCTCCCCAGTCCATCCCTCAAAATGTGCTTTCTGTAAGTGTAGTCCTGACCATGTCACTAGCCTACCCCATGCAATAAATTCCTGTGGTTCCCTAACAGCTCCAAGATCAAATGCAAAATCCTCTGTTTGATGTTTAAAGCCCTTCATACACTGCTTCCCATCTCCCACTATGAGATCTAGCGACTGCTCCTGGCTGGTCCTTGAACAAATCATTCCATCCTGTGTTATGAGGCATTTTCATTGGTTGTCTCCCATGCCTGGAGTGTTCTCCTTTCTCATCTCTGCCTCCTGGCTTCCTTCAAGACTCAGTTTACATTCCACCGTCTCTAAGAAGCCTTTCCTGAGCCCCTTTAATGCCAGAGCCACAGCTGTATTGGTGATCTCCAATTTGTCCCATATATAGTTGCTTGTGTGTTGTTTCCCCTATCAAATGTGAGCTTCTTAAGGGTAGACAGCATTTTTCACCTTTGTATCCCCAGAACTTAGTACAATGCCTGGAACATAGTAAGTTTAATTTTAATTTAACTTTTAATTAATGTAGTTAAATTAAATTTATTTATTAATATATTAGTTTAATCATTTTATTAATGTATTTATTTTTATTTAATATATTTAATAATATAATTATTAACATTTATATAATAATTTATTAATATAGTATATAATAATATAATTTATTAATATGTTGATTTAATTAAATTTTAATTTAATTTAAACATGTAATGAATGTTTATTGATTGACTCTAATTTATGAAAAATGTCCACCAAAAGTTGGAGATAAACTGTGAAGTGTATTTGTTATGTTGCAAATGATCATAAAGAATTCACAAAGTACTTCAAGGGTAGCCTACTTACTTCAGTCCTAACCTGGTTCTAGGAAAGGGACATTCATACATGAGCTCAAGAGCTATCATTTACTAGGTTTTGTTGTTGTTGTTTAGTCATGTCCAACTCTTCATGATTCCATTTTGGGGTTTTCCTTGGCAAAGATACTCGAGTGGTTCACCATTTCCTTCTCCAGCCCATTTTACAGATGAATAACTGAGATAGAGAGTGTTGTCCAGGTTCACACAGGGTCAGATTTGATTTCCTGAAGATGAGTCTTCCTGATTCCAAGCCCAGTGCTCTATCTGCCGAGCCACCTACCTGCCTCACCATTCACTAGCTCAGTAGCCTAAATCACTCTACCTCCTCCTGCACTTTTACCCTAATATCCCAGTTACTCAGTCTGGGCTTGTGTTTCAGTGTCTAATTCCCAGTCCTTGAGATTGCTCATTGCTCCATGACTCGATATTAGCTTTGTTCTCCAGTCCTCGAATGACTTCATTTCCTGTCTCTCACACCAGTCTTACCCCTTGGATATTCCCAAGTCATAAGATTGGGAGGGTGAAGTGTAGGGCTTTGCAAGGGAGCACCAGTTCAAAGGTCTGAAGGGAAAACACAGTATACAGATCTCACCACTGAGGAAGAGAACGACGGATTAAAACTGCATGGAAATGCTGGCAAGTTATTGCTAATGATGGTGGGTGAATAAAAGTGGCCATGGTACAGAAGGGATGGTCAAGAGAACATTGCAGTGATAGGTGGTAAGTGGGGCCTATTTTCTTTTGCTCCTGTCTCCAGCAACAAGCATAGTACTTGGCCCATAGTGGGCATTTAAATTCTCAGTGGATTGCTTGATCATGTCACCTTCAAAACAAATTTCCTAGACCTTTAAAAAATAAAGTTCTATGGATGCCTTTTGTCTCGTATCAACTATTTCGCTCCACCACCACGTAATCTTCCTTCATAACCAAGTGTTTAAACAAAACCAACCTACAGAGCAACCACATCAGCACAGGCATCATCTTGCTTCTCTAGTCCTTTTATCTCTCTTCTAAAGAAAAAGATATGTTTCCTCACCTCTTCTTACAGTGTTGTTTTTGTTTATATGACTGTTTTTGTCATTGTTCAGTTGTATCTGACTCTTTGTGACCCCGTTTGGGATTTTCTTGGCATGGAATGGTTTGTCATTTGCTTCTCCAGCTCATTTTACATGTGATGAAACTGAGACCTACTGGGTTATATGACTTGCCCGGGGTCACACAGTTAGTAACTGAGGCTGGATTTGAATTCAGGAAGATGAGTCTTCCTGACTCCAGGCCTGGCACTCTGTGCACTATGGCACCACCTACCCGCCACTTTTATCTATATTGTTCTCCCGATTCTACTCACTTCACTGGTCATCATTTCATCCACAGGAAGATAATATGGTACAGTGGAAAGAGTCAAGAGGACATAGGTTCAAACCCCACTTCTGATAATTACCACCTGGAGGGCCTTGGGGCAAGTCCTTTAATTTCCATGAGCCTCTATCTCCCCATTTGTAAAATGAAGCAGTCATGCTAAACAGCTTCTGAGATCCCGTTCATCTCTAGAGCTATGGTCCATCTTCCCATGTTTCTCTAAATTCTTTACGTTCATCACATTCTATGAAAGCACAATAGCACTACAATCATATACCCCTAACCAACGGGTTTGAACTTTCTTTACACTTTGAGAAGAGAGGGAGAGACAGAAGGAGAGAGAAGGGGAAAGGGGGAAAGAGGGTAGGGAGGGAGAGAGAGGAAGAGAGGGAGGCAGAGGGAAAGAGAGAAAAAGAGAAAGAGAGAGAGAGAGAGACAAAGAGAGACAGAGAGAGAATGAGTTTGGGAGTTAATTTGGGGCTTTTGTTTTGTTTGCTTTTTGTCTTTGCTACCACCAAGAAGTATAACTATGAATATTTTGGCATATATGGGGCTTTTTCCCTTCTCTGGTTAACCTCCTTGGACCATATGCCTAATAGAGGGATCACTGTGGTTTAGTGACATTTTCTTGCATGACTCCAGATTATAATTTGAATCCAGTCCACCCACTTTTCCTGACTCTGTCTCCCTATCACACCCTTGCTACTTTTTTCAGAGAACTGCTCTGATATTGAAATATTGGGGCCCATGTGTCAGGGTTCCTCTGGCATTGATGATGAAAATAAGTCATTGTAGAAATGCTGACACATCACAGTTCATTTTCTATTTGTTGTTCTGCCTATTGTGTCTATGAATGCCCTTGGGATGATGCGGTTCACCTGGGTCCCATGCCAAGCTTTACTTTTGACTTGTTTCTCATTCCATTACTTTTCATTATTTTATAAGGCAACACTTCTAGTAATCTTCCACCATCATTCTCCACAGTGTTTAATAAATGAAATTGTACTCTAAACTTCTCTTGCCCCTGAGCTAGCATCTCCCTCCAAGGGCAAAGGAATCAAGCCTGTGACATTAGATAGATCAAATTCTCTCAGCAGGCCTCCTTTCCCAAATCATTTTTTATGATTACATAAGATCAATAATCAAGAAAACTAAAAAGAAACAGGCAAAAGCTACTCCATCTAGACCAAAATTTCACAAGAAGTTATCCAAAAACTGGCAGAGGGAGTGAGAGGGGTCTTGGCAGGGAAGCCAACAACAATATAGTCAAAGTCCTACTACATACAGTCTGTATGAAATATCAATGTAGATAGAGTTTATCAAAAGTCGTAGTGCAGTTTTAAGCTTTAACAGCTTTAAACTTCACTATGACTTTCAGACACCCTGTATATGTATACATACATATACACATATAGATACTCATATATACATACATATATATATGGTAGTAACAAAATAGTAGTATTTGTTTGTGTCTTCTATGCTCTTTTGTTTGCTTCTGTGCCTTTTTTTTTTTGGAGGCAATTGGGGTTAAGTGACTTGCCCAGGGTCATACAGCTAGTAAGTTTCTGAGGCTAGATTTGAATTCAGGTCCTCCTGCTCTATCCACTAATGTACCACCTAGCTGTCCCAACTTTTGTGCCCTTTTAGAAAAAAAATGTTGAAGAGTTATCCCTTCCACATCATGATTTTCCCCATTTCAGTTTCAATATCTTGTGGATCACCAAAAGAATTTAAATGGGAATTTGGGGGGAGTTTTGCAGAAGCTACAGACAACATGTGAAAGCCCGCAGACAACACAAAGCCTATAACTAAATACTTAACCCAAATTTTGCAATAAGGTATTGTAAACACTCCACAAAAGAAAAAGTTCAGACTTCTCTGGTGTGATGGAGGGCCAAAAAATTTTATGAAGATTTTGGGGACGTGGTGCTCCTAATCCACACGATGTGGAACGGCTAACTGCATTACTTTTTTCCACATTATGTCTCAGTGCCCACTAACCTACCATATAGAAATCCTCACTTGTAATAAATATGTTTTTTTAGCCCCACAAAACCGATTAATACTCTGGTCACATCTGACAATACATACCTCATTCATCATCTCTTGTGGATCACCTCTTTGCAAAGAGGTATAAAGCATGTTCCGTCATCAATCTTCTAAAGTCATTATTGTTCATAGTTTGATCAAAGTTGTTTTCCTTCATATTATTACTGTTATCATTAAGCACATGGTTCTCCTGGTTCTACTCATTTCATTGCAGTTTGTCTTAATCATGCTAAATTTCAGAGTCAATAAACATTTAGAAGTGGAGTCTGCTACGGGATAGACCAGGGGTGTGGGACCTGTGACCTCAAGGCCACATGTGGCCCTCTAGGTCCTCAAGTGCAATTCTTTGACTGAATCCAAACTTCACAGAGCAAATCCCCTTAATAAAAGGATTTGTTCTGCCAAACATGGACTCAATCAAAAGGCCATGCAAGAGGACTTAGAAGGCCACAGGTTCCCCACCCCTGGGATGAACACTGTGCTGAATACTGGGAGTACAAAGAAAGGCATAAGGCAGTTGCTGCATTCTAGGAGCTCACAATCTAATGGGAGAAGACAATTTTTAAAATTTTAATTTTTTTAAAAAAATGTAAATTTTTTTAAAAGTTGAAAAGGGAAAGGGAAAGAAGTTACTCCACTTGGGGGCATGATGAAGTTCTGCAGGTGAGTTAGGAAATGATCTGGGGAGGTGAGAATTTCAAAACTGATTCCATCTTTGCAGAATGATAAGTTTCTGAAGATCATGAAGTCCATGAAAGCATCCAGGTGGGGAAAGTTTCTCTTAATCTGCCATATTACCACTATTATACATACATGAATCAACTTAAAAATTCTCCTCTGAAAAGTTTCATAATACAGATAATCACCCAAAGAAGACGTTACTTAAAATTGCCACAATACTTGGAGTTCTCACTGTTTTCAAAACTTATAGCATCTGTGGTTTTGCTAAATATGGGTTTCCTTTCCAGGATAGAAATCACAGCCCTTCATGCCTTGGTAGTTTCTGTCAGGAAAAAGAAATCGCCCACCTTGTTGGTAAACTCTCTGGTGATGAATTTCTCTGTACTTAAGTAGGGCTGGTCCTCAGACCATAGACACACAACCCATCATTACAACAGTATTCAAAGCTAGTCCTGCTGTGTGCAACCTCCCAGAACTCACAGTCAGGTGGCATTGCTTTCAAGAACCCAAGGTCACAAAAGATGAAACATGATAAGAAGACTTCAACTGGGATGGTTCTAATTTTGTTTATTGATATTTTTAGCAAAAATCGACTCTGTTTTTATCGGTGCCCTCCTTCTGAGGATGTTCAAGAGAAGCATACACTTTCATACGTTTTTTTTAAATATTAAAAGATGCAACAGCCTAGATCCCAAATAATCTGAGAATTCTCAGAGGTTAGAGGCATACATAATTAGCATTTCCTAGCTTTCTGGGTAGGAGTGAGAAGAGGAGGCATAATTCACCCAATGATTCCATTTCCTCAGCAACAAAATCTTCTTCAAAGGAGATGTTGTCAGGGTGAGAGTTGGTAAAGATTGCTTCACAAGAGAAGTGCAAGATATCAGCTGTCCTTTCTTTGGAGGTTCCATAATTTATAAGGCAAGTGACTTCACCCAGTAAAGCCAGCATGAATCTGATACCACCATCCTTTCCCAGGCAAAATTCTCATCTACTAAAACAGTAACAGTAAACTCAGGCAGTGATGCATGAAGGCCTGAATGAATTCCTAATTTGGGCCTTTCTATGGGGCAGCTAGATGGCCCCATGGACAGAAAACCCAGCCAAGAATCAGGAAGATCCGAGTTCAAATTTGACCCCAGACATTAACTAGCTGTATGACTCTGGGCAAGTCACTTAACCCTGTTAGTCTCAGTTTCCCCATCTGTAAAATGATCTGGAGAAGGAAATGGCAAACCACTCCAGTACCTTTGCCAAGAAAACCTCAATCAAGGAAACAAAGAGAAGTGATTGAATAACAACAACAAACAACTTCTTTGATGGGTTTTGTCCACATATCCCAACCAGTTAGGATATTCCTACTCTTGTCTGGGAAGACAAAAGCATATCAAAATAACCAAGACACAGATTTCCAAATGATATTTAAACCACTTTGGAAAGTTTTGATACTTTAGCCTTTAAGAGTTTACTAATTACCCTAAACTCAATTTAATGCCATAAGCATTTCTTAAGCACCTACCACATGCTGGACTCTGTGCTAGGTGCTAGGGATACAAAGGGAAACAGTGCCCATCCTCAAGGAGCTGAACAAATTATGTTAGTGAAATGGGATCTTAATAGTACCTTAGGAACTATGAAAGGGATGATTTCAGAGAAACCTGGGAAGATGTGTATGAGCTGGTACAAAGCGAAGCGAGCAGAACCAGGACAGCAAAGTAACATCGGTGTTGCAAAGAAAAACAACTTTGAAATACTTAGGAATTCTGATCAATGAAATGGCCACATCATCATACTATTATTAGTGTAGCTAAGTGACACAGTGGATAGAACTCTGGGCCTGGAGTCAGGAAGACCTGGGCTCAGTTAAGCCTCAGATACCTACTCACCTGTGCAAGCCTGGGGAAGTCACTTAACCTTCGTTTGCTTCAGTTTCCTCAACTTTAAAATAGGGTTAATAACTGAGCCTCTCTCCAGGTTGTTGTGAGAATCAAATGAGATCCTATTTGTACAAAGAATTTACTTAGTGGAGTGTCTGGTAAATAGCAGGCTCTATATAAATATTTCTTTCTTTCTCTTTCCTTTGTTGACTGGGGTCGATAATTGTCTTAAAATGATCATCCTTACACCAAATGTTCCCTCCGGTCCTTGTCTGTATATATATATATATATATATAAGACATATATATATATCTTATATATAAAGTATTTACTTATATACAGTTATAGTCACAGAATTACTGAGTGTAAGGGACCTTAGTGTATATTGAGTTCAGTCAATATCTTAAGGGGAAAAAATCTCTGTAACTTAGGAAACGAGCAATCATCTAGCCTTAGCTTGGTGGAGAAATCAATTCCTCCAAAGCAGCCCATTCCACCCTCAGATGGCTCTAATCGTTAGGAAGTTTTACCCGACACCAAGCCTAAATTTGTCTCTGTACAACTTTAACTTCTTTCTACTATTTCTCCCTTCTAGGTCCAAAGAGAATGCAACAGAAGTCCCAGGGCTCATTGGTATGGGGTTTTCTCCTCATTGGTGAGAATCAATGCCTTGTGCTCAAGAGAGAGGTGGAACACTGTTGGCAAGATCTCCTATAGAAGAGGAGAAAGGCCTGCACCAATGGACTTTGGGAGTCAGGTTATAAGAACAAATCTAATCCCTCTTCCATCAGTCTTTTGAGAGAAATGATTATTTCTCTCCTATAACAAAAGCGAGTTATTGAATTAGGACCAAGGTTTTTCCCCATTCCTTTTCCTCATTTAGAAATCAGTTCCTGTAGGTTATTCATTTAGCCTATGAAGGAGAGGGCTTATGATGAGATGAAATCTTGGGAAAAACTGACACAAATGGAAAACTCAGATCCGATCAAAAGGTAAAGAAATTTTAGTTTAGGTGAATTGATGGATTCCAACCCATTGTGTTTGGATAAAAGTGGATTCTCTCTTTTGTCTGACAGCGTGATTCGCGTATAGATAAGTCTCTTGGATCAAGACTGGGTGATCAGAGTCATGTTCCCTAGCCCCTCATTAGAATAAGCACACCTCTTATTATAATATTCATATAATAAATAATTTAACATTGCTTGTTAACCAATCAGAGTTGACTGTCACCCTCTGGAACACCAGCTCATCCAAGAGCATATGTGTTGAGTGGCTTTTATGAGGGGTCTCTGGCATTCAAGAATGCCACTGACCCTTTCCTTAATAATTTGCTAGCATGATTAATAAAATGATTTAAAATGATTAATTATCCAGAAATGGTTTCTTGAACTTTTATGCACTTTCAAATTCTTGAAGACAGCTATCATTTTTTTTCCTGATTAAATATCTCCAGTTCCTTCAACTAATCCTCATAAAAGTTAAGTGGTTGTAATAATAGCACAACAATCTTTTGGCAAAGGTACTATTATTATCACCACTTTACAGATGGGAAAACTGAGGCTGTGTTAAGTAACTTGTCCAAAGTGACACTATGGCTGAATGATAATATTCATAAAAAATATTCATAAAGATGAATAAAGCGTAAGAAGACTGGAAGGTAGGAAGGGATCCGGTTCTGAAGAATGTTGAATACTAGAGTAATTTGTGTTTGATCCTAGAGGTAAATAGGGAGCCACTGGAGCTTTGGTCAGACATGTGTTTTAGACAAATCACTGAATGGGGGTGGGGAGACCAATAGGAAGGCCATTGTACTTTTAAGCAGCTCAGTGGCCCATTGAATAGGGTGTTGGACCTGTATTCGAGTTCCATGTGTCATATGGAATTTATATATCATATTGATTTTTTTTTTAAAAAGAGGAGGAAGGATAGTAACAATACATTTTGAAAATGCTTTAAAGTTTATAAAATACTTTGCACCACAACCCTGTAAGGTAAAGTAGTCAACAAGCATTTATTAGGTACCTATTATATTCTATCTAAGCCCTGTACTAAGTGCTAGGGATACAAAGAAAGGCGAAAATTGTTCCTGCCCTCAGAGACCTTACAAGCTAATTATTCCCATTTTACAAAAAAGTAAATTAAGATTTGGAAGACTGTCCATGGCCATGCAGCAATTCAACATGAGAAGGTAGATTCAAACTCAGGACACCCAAATTCAAATCTAGTGGTCCTACCATCAGGTCACATTCTTCCACAAGAGACACATGGTTCAATTGCTTAGAAATGTGATTATAGAGCTTACATGACATTCACTTCCTCTAAAGTGCTGCTCTGATGCCTCATCATGATGCGAAGGTGACTGTGACTTCTTAAAAGTTACACCAAAAGAGCACAGTCTCTAGCAAGTCCAGCCAAGCTGGGAAGATTCCAAGTACTGGCCCGGTGACAGAGAGTATGTCTGTCTTCTGAGTACCAACCTCACTCTGTTCAAAGAAGCCAATCAGCACAGGGCAATATTGCCAGGTGATGATTTTTCTTGGCCATAGAAGTTTATTATACCATCTGCTTTAGGAATGGAGGGGCAGCGATCCACATTGGCTAATAGATGAAAAGAGGGATTCTTAAAACATTATACTACTTGGAATTCAAGTGGCAAGAGATGACTTTCTTCTAATATAAGATTAAAATATTTTAGGCCCTATCTTAGGATGTCTTGGGTGTTATATACAAGCTGTTGGCCTAAAGCCCTAAACCACCCAAGAAGTGTTGTAATAATCCCACACAGAACACTCTGTGGTATGTCAACATCATAATAATGTGTGGTTTGAGTTTTAAACTTAATGATAGGGGGAAAACCACTTAAACAAGTACTTGGTTTTCATATTTTATTAAAAAAAAAACTCTAAATGATCATATTAAACAATCTATAGAAGGGGAGAAAATAAGATTATCTCTAAGTAAAAAAAAAAGCAGCCTCATCTTAATATGTTTAAAAATATGTATATAAGGGGCAGCTAGGTGGTGCAGTGAATAGAGAACTGACCCTGGAGTCAAGAGGACCCGAGTTCAAATCTGGCCTCAGATACTTTATATACTAGCTGTGTGACCTTGGGCAAGTCACTTAACCCCAATTGCCTTGTCTCCTCCCCTCAAAAAAAATGTATCTAACATCTTTTGTTCACCAAAAAAGGTTCCAGTGAATATATGCAATCTCCCTGGGTATTAGTGATCTCTGGGTCATTTTCAAATCATTATTTCTATTGCTTATTTGTTTATGCATTATATCCCCTCAGCAGAATGTAAGGTCCTTGAGGGTAAAAATTATTTTGCATTTTGTCTGTGTATACTCCACCCTTAGCATAGTGCCATGAATACAGTAGGTGCTTGATAAATGCTGGATTAGAGTCTAACTGTGTTCAGTCCTTCTAATTTTTTGTTACATTTCTCTGTGTCTCTGGTATCCTGACTCATCAGTTATTACTCGATTAACATTTATTAAATGCATACCATGTGCCAAGCAAGTGCTAAGACCTGGAACATTCACTGCCTTCAAGGAGCTTACATTAGAACAAGGAAGACAACATGTACAAACACATGTTTATTTAAGATATATACAACATGAATATGAGACATTTATTTTGCTCTAAGGAGTCACTAGAAACCTGAGTGATGAGGAAATGCCTCTTGCATAAGATTGTATCTGAGTTAAATTTTGAAGGAACTAGGTATTCCAAAAGGTAGAGGTGAGGAAGAGGAACATTCCAAGAATGGGAAGAGTCTATATAAAGACAGAAGTGGAGAAACAGGGTACTGTATGCAAGCAACAGCAAGAAGACCAGTTTAGCTGATCCATCAAATGAAGCAAAAGCCTGGAAAGGTAGGTTGGAGCCAGGTTGTGACTAGCTTTAAATGCCAAACCAAGTTTATATTTGACCCTAGAGGTAATATGAATCAATATTTAACAAGCTTTTATTAAGTTCTAACTTTGTGCTTCAAACACCGCATTTTTTGAACAAGGGAATGACTTGGATAGACGTGCACTTAAGGAACATCATTTTGGTGGCTGTCTGGAGAATGAATTGGAGGAAGGAGAAACATGAGGAAGAGACCAATAAGGATTTTGAAATAGTCAAGATGAAAGGTGAAGAGTACTTAAATTAAGGCAATTATCACAGAAGGAAAGAGAAGGGGAGAGAAATGGAAAATGTTGTGGAGGCAAAAATGTAAAGAACTTGGTAAGTGATGGGCTATTCAGGGTGAGGAAAATCAAGGAGTCGAGGACAATTCTCAGGTTACAAACCTGGGTAACTAGCAGAATGGTGGTGCCCCCAAAAGTAATAGAGAAATTCAGAAGAGGCATGGGCTCCGAGAGAGAGATAGTGAGTTCTCTTTTGGACTTACTGCTTTGGGGAAGCCTAGAGAACGGCCAATTCAGACCAATATGTGGTTGGTGATATGCTCAAGAGAAAAACTAGAATGGGGGTTATCTGCATAGAGATAATAATTAAGCATACAAGAGCTGATTAAATCACAAAGAAAGAGAAAATAAAGTGAGAAAAATGGGCCAGGAGGTAACCATGGGGTACCAACCATACTTAGGGGGCACAATATGGATGAAGGTCAATAAAAGGAGACTGAAATGGAGTAATGAGACCTATAGAGGAGAATCAAAGGAGAGGCCTTAAAAATATCCAGAGAAGAGAGAGTTTTCAGGAGGAAAGGGGGGGTCCATAATGTCAAATGCTGCAACAAGGTCAAGAAGAGTGAGGGCTGAGAAAAAGTCATCAGATTTAGCCATTAAAAATCACTAATAACTCTGGACAAAACAGTTTCACTTGAAGGACAAGTTCACAAACCATATTGCAAAGGGTTGAGAACAGAATGAGAAGAGACAAAGAGGAAGCCACAAAAGTATATAGCTTTCTCTAGGCTCATAGACTGGACCACAATAGGTCCCTGCCCAAGCTCCACTTAATGGCTGTATTTTGGGCCCTCCTGGCTTAGAGTGAATGTCAATGATAACTGTTTCTCTTTGGATCAGCAAGCCTGAGGGTCTTCCCCTCCCAACTTGATTTTTTTCTTTTTTTTTTTCTAATCGAAGGTGCCATCACTTGACTCACTTCTTAAAAAGGCATATTTACTGAGTAGGGATTACCTCACTCTAAGTAAGTATGTGATGAGGCCTTAGCCTAAAAGGGCCAGGGTTTCCCATTGCATCCTTGGTCATCTCCAGTCATCCTGATGAATATCTGGTCACTGGATCCAGATGGCTCTAGAAAATGAGGCTGGTGACCTTGCACAGCCCTCCCTCATTCAAATCAAAGTCAACTGCAAGTCATGTCATCATTTCCCTGATGCCATGGTCCTCTTTGAAAATGAAGGATGAAACACAAGAAAATTCTCTGTGAGATCCAGTGGAAATAGAGCAATAGCTTGAGGAATGATTGGGTCAAGTGAAACCAGTGAAACTGGTTACATAAGGAAGTAACCAGCAGATACAGATGAAAGATTAGTAGCAGGGAAAGCTTGTGAAGGAAAGAAATGAAAAAGTTTGTCTCTATTAGCATAACCTTTAAATTCAAATCAAGTAGTGGGGCATAATGGGTACAATGCTAAACTTGGGGCTTCATTCCTCCTATGTGCCAAGAGCTACAGCTACAAAGGTAGGGGGTAGAAGGAAAAAATAAATTCCTGCTCTTAAGTTTACATTCTAATGGGGATACCGTATATATACATATACACACACATACATATATATGCATATATACACATGTGTATATATGCATGTGTGTATATACACATACATATTTGTATGTCTGTATTTGTAGGTATGTGTGTATGTATGTATATGTGTAAACCTACATACATACACACATAAAATAAATACAGAGGAGATAAAAGGTAACCTTGAAAGGGAAAGGCATCATTAGAAGCTAGGGGAACAAGGAAAGGCCTCCTGCAGAAAGTCTCATTTGAGCTGAGACCTGAAGGAATACAGGGAAATTAAGAAATAGAAGTGAAAAGAAAGAGCATTCCAGACATGGGGAACAGAAACTGCAAAGGGATAGAAATGGGAGATAGGACATTTTATGTGAAGAATTGAAAATTGGTCAATATGACTAATAGAGCACATGGAGGGTTATAATAGACTGGAAAATAGGAAGAGTGTCCCCCCAAAAAGCAGTTTATATTTGTTCCTAAAGGTAATAGGAAACCACTAGTGTTTATTGAATAGGGGAAGTGGCATGGTCAGACCTAAGACAGGCCTCTCTTTTGGTTCTCCTCTACAGGTCTCATTACTCCATTTCAATCTCCTTTTGTGGCTCATCATCCCCATTGCACCCCAGAACCATGGATTGTACCCCATGGTTACATCCTGGCCCATCTTCTCACTTTATATTCTCACTTCATGATCTAATCAGCTTTTTGTGGGTTTAATTATTATCTCTACACAAAAGAACTTTGGCAGCTGAATGAGGGATGGCTTGGAATAGGGAAAGTCTGGAGGCAAGGGGACCAGTTATTGGTCCGGGGGAGAGGTGATAAGGGCTTACTAAGAAGTGGAGGTAGAAGTATAAGCACAAAAGACTTTGGGTAGGTAAAAATGACAAGATTTGGCAATGAAAGGATATATGGGGTGAGACTGAGAGGTTGAGGATGACATGCCAGTTGTGCATCTTCATAATCGGAAGGTTGGTGGCTCCCTCATTAGTAACAGAGAAGTTCAGGATAGGGGTGGGTTTGGGGTAAAAGATAATTAAGGTAATAATTTCTGCTTCAGACATGCTGAGTTTGAGATACCTACAGGGCATCCTGTGGAGGGGCGGGGAGCAGCAGATAGAGCACTGGCCCTGGAGTTAGAAGGACCTGAGTTCAAATATGACCTCAGAAACTTATTAGCTATGTGATCTGGTAAGTGAAAGAAGTGAAAACTTCTCAGACTATACTCTAAAATCTAGGAAGGCTTTTCATGGGAGATGAGCCCAAGTCCTCCTTCACCAGAAATCACATGATTTACAAGGACTCAAAACTCAGAGCGGTAGGGAGTCATCCCTCTCCTCAGTGACACCTCAGCATAAGATATGCCAAATAAGGACAGAAGTGCTTTCTCAAATGTGCATTGGGTGGTCTACTGTTTCCTTGTTCTGGTACTTGAGGTGGATTGCTGCACTTAGATTGTGCACCTGACATCGAGCCAATGGAAGAAAAGGGTCAGAGGGGGAGTAGGGAGTATATATGCATACGAATGCATATATGAGTGTGTATATTTGTGTGTACATAGACAGGGGGCACAGGATCAATTGAACAGAAAGGGAT
>CM053582.1:409776787-409810255 GCA_028627135.1 Pseudochirops cupreus
AATGAATTTGGTTTAGGGAAGGAATGACATAAACTCCAAACTGGGTATGTTGCCCTAAAGGAGAGTAGGGGGGAAGGGATGAGAGGGGGGATGATGGAGGGGAGGGCAGCTTGGGGGGGAGGGTTGTTAGAAGCACACACTTCTGTAAAGGGACAGAGACAAAGTAGAGAATAGAACAAGTAGAGGGCGGGATAGGAAGGAGGGAAATATAACCAGTCTTTCACAATATGTCCATTACACAATGTTCTGTGTAACTACACATATGCGGCCTGTAGTGAATTGCTTGTGTTTCCAGTGGGAGTGGTTGACAAGGGAGGAAGGGAAAGAATCTAGAATTTAAAGTTCTAAAATCAAAGATTAAATATATATGTACATATGTATAATTATTATTATTATTATTTACATGTAACTGGGAAATAAGATATACAGGCACTGGGATAGGGAGATCCATCTTGCTCTTCCAGAAAGTCAGAGAGGTGATGGGGGAGGATCCAGGAGAGAGCAGATTGGGGGAGGGGGTATATAGTGGGATCACAGTTTTGGGGTGGTGGGTACGGGCAAGACAGGGAGAAAATTTGTAACTCGAAATCTCATAGAAATTAATGATGTGAACTAAAAATAAATGAAAATTAATTTAAAAATAAAAAATAAAGAAGGGGAGGAGGAGAGAATTCCACATCAGGGCTTTATAACTTCACCATTTCCTTTTGTAAATTGCTTTGCCTCTCTGACTATTTGTCAGAGGGAGGATGGCCCTTTCTTGAGATCATAATAAACCATTCTTTTCTGCTCCCTACCTTGAGAAGCCTCTGGGTATTATTTGGGTAAGGATCGCCGTTGCACACAGTTTTGGGGTGCACACACTGGGTAAGTCACTTAACCCCAATTGCCTCAAAAAAAAGAAATGTCCAATGGCACTGGAGCAGAGGAGAAAGACTGGGAAATAAGAACGGTCTAATCAGGACTGATCTGGGTTTAAATCCTATCTCTGATATTTACTAGATATGGGACTATGGATTATTACTATGCGTCTGAGGCTCTATTTTCCTTAATTTTAAGATGGGGGTGATAATACCTGTTGTGAGTATCAAATGAGACAATATGGATGAAAGGGGAAGTCTAGAAAATGTTCTTGTGCCCTGGCCCTGCTCCTTCCTATTGGTGTAACCTTGGTTAATTCACCTTACTTCCCTGTTTTATATAAATGGGGTTGGATGAGATGACCCTGAAGGTCATCACCCCTTCTACTCTCATTTAGCTGTAGGGTAGGTAGAAAGGCCTACAATTCTAAGGATTAATTAACAGGTCTGATGGCAAAGTTTAAGGTCTTTAAGTGGCATCAATAGCTCAGATCAGTGTTCAGAGAGATCTGGAGGGTATAGAGAAAGGGTATGTGATCAAGGAGATAATCTGAAAGCCATTTGGGGTTTAGAGATAGAAATCTAATCTGTAGGCACTGAATAGAATAAAGAGAGCTGGTCCACACAGGGACTGAGCTTATTACCATGATGTTTTACCCAACTCAGTTAGCTCACCATAAACTGCTATATGTTTATCTACACATAAATAACTATCATTTCACTCTTTTAATAGATTTGCTTCTTTTAAAAAAAAAAAGCACTGCCCTCTCAGCTGGCCTGCCTATAATTTGGCTTGACTATTAAGAATATCTAATTCAACAGATTTTCCCAAATTGTATATTATACCTAAATTATATACTTCTAAATTATATGCATGCGCCAAAGAAATCATATTATTGAGGAAACATTATTGAAATCTACAGGCCAAAAACAGGAAAGGCAAGAGATTAAGAAAACAACACAATTTAGTCAACTTCTGAATTACCTTTGCTAGTACAGAGAATGATTTATATCTGCCTTTGGACACTAAAACTCACATGAACAACAACTACAACAGACCATATTTGGTTCTATGAGATTAGGCACCCTTAAAGTCACCACGCTTCTTCCAGGGAAAATTTCTTCCAAACTAGGTCCCACTGTCAGAATAACAATGGGAAGGGGAGACATCGCTAGTTCCTTGCATGTTATCTACAAATGGCTAATCTATTCATAAATTATTGAAAGAATTAAAGAATTCTTTCTAAAGAATTTAAATTTAGGGGCAGCTAGGTGGTACAGTGAATAGAACATCAGCCCTGGAGTCAGAAGGACCTGAATTCAAATCCGGCCTCAGAAACTTGACATACCTACTAGCTGTGTGACCTTGGACAGGTCACTTAACCCCAATTGCCCTGCCATTTCCCCTCCCAAAAAGCAAAAAAAAAAAAAAGAATTTAAATTCAAATAATAGGCCTTAAAAATTCTAAAATATTTTTCCTATTTTAAAGATTGTTTTATAATCAAAACCATACCTAGAGTGGACTTTGCTCCAATGTTGAAATACAGACAGGACAGAAAGCATCATGCTGACATATAGTCCTTCAGCAGTATAGAAACCTTGCTGTATTCTCGAACCACACTCCAGATGAGCTTAATTCTACCTCCACCATTCTTTTCCGTATTCCCCTTGCCATAGATACAAAAATTCCTAGTTGTTCTGCATGTGGTATAAGCATGGTCTAGGGAAGATGTATTCCCTAATGACAAAAGGCACTTGGCAAAAAAGCAGCTACTTGATAAACATTTATTAATTCATCAAAATGCAGCATTTTTCACATAAATCTTCAGGACCTCCAAAACTGTTTATCAGCCAGTTCAATTCTCACTAACCTCTTTTTTCTACATTCATTATCTTATTAGGATATTGGGTTAATTTATAGTAATAATACTTTGTACCAAGCACAGCATTTAGACTGTTAGGTATGATTTCCATATCTACTTAAAACCTTGCCCATGGTTAGACTACATTTAAGCTTAACCCAATGTTCAGGCAGTAGGCCTGTACTAATCAGCAGACCTGATTTAAATGAATATATTGGCCCCACGATCTGTTACACAGAACAAAGAAGAGTCAGTAGAGCTGATATTTCTCCATTTACTTGAACCCTTGAGCTCTCTTTCTACCTGCATGATGTAGTGGAGCTCAAGTCAGGAAGGTCTAAGTTCAGATCTAGCTTTAGACACTTATTAGCTGTGTGGCCCTGGGCAGGTCATTTCATTTGTCTGCCCCCGTTTCCTCACCTGCAAAATGTGTTGTTATTCAGTCACTTTTCAGCCACTTCCACCTTTTCATGGAAAGATACTAGAGTGGTTTGTCATTTCCTTCTCCAGCTTATTTTATAGATAAGGCAACTGAGGCAAAGGAAGTTAAATGACTCACCCAGGGTCACACAGCTAGTAAGTGTCTGTGGCCCAATTTGAACTCAAGAAGATGAATCTTCCTGATTCCAGGCCCGACACTCTTATCTGCTAGCAACCTGTATAATAGGAACAATAAAATCACCTATATCCCAGGGTTATTATGAAAATAAAATGAGATTGTACTTGCAGAGTACTTTGCAAAACTTAAAGCACTTTCTTCATTTGTGAACTAAGGAAGCATAGCATAGTATAGAGGAAAGAATACTTAAGGTGAAGTCACAGTTCAAATCTTGCTCGTGCCCCTTACCTACCTGCGTGATCTTGGCCAAAGTTCTGAATCTCTCTCTGGGCTTCAGCGGTCTCATCTGACAAATGAAAGGGATTGATTAGATCAAACTTTTTGGTGTCAACACCCCTTTAAACTCTTAAAAATTAGAGGGCTCAGTGAATGGAGCACCAACCCTGGAGTCAGGAGGACCTGAGTTCAAATCCAGCCTCAGAAACTTAACACTTACTAGCCCTGTGACCTTGGGCAAGTCACTTGACCCCAATTGCCCTGCCTTCCCCCCTCCAAAGAGTAAAAAAAGGCAAACAATTAAACTCTTAAAAATTATTAAAGACTCTACAGAGCTTTATTTCAAATGTGGTTTATAGTTATCTATATTTACTATATTAGAAATTAAAATATTTTTAGCATTATTATGGAATGTTTTTTACTTTGGGGATCTCTTAAAAGGGGCTCAGGGACTCCCAGGTATCCCCAGACCATACTTTGAGATGCTCTGAACTAGATGGATAATCTCAGAGGCCCTTTGCAATTTTAGATCTATAGTCCTCTAATAATAGTTAATAATAATAATACCTGGTCTTCCTATATCTGAGGCAGCATGGATAGTGAACAGAGAGATGATTGCCAACCTAGGAAGGCCCGAGTTCACATTTCTGCCTCTGACACATACTGGTGGCGCATCTTCCACTTGCAACCCCTTTTTTGGTGCTCTGTGGCCTGTGGGCATGCGCAGCGTGAAGTGTGCCTGCTTTGTGTTCAGAACCAAGGCTGCAGTGGAAGTTGTGTGATGCACCATGGGCAAACGCTTTCCAGGAACGTCTCAAGTTCATTACAGGTTTGTTTTTTAATTACTTTTTGGTCATGCATTCAGAAAACTTGTACAGTCACCAAATTTTTCACAACTTTATATAGTATCACAACCCACAGTTAAAGAAGCATTGCTTAGGCAACCTATTTAACATTTCCATGAGAGACTGAGCTCACTGAGAACAGGGATGGTTAATGGCCTTCTTTGTATCCCCTGTACTTAGCATAGCGCCTGGAACATAATTAGTACTTAATAAGTACTTGTTGACTCAGTGTTCCAAGAATTATTCTAATAAGACAAGTTGCAAAGAAGATGGCAATCTGCAGTTTCTTTACCCAGAATTTCTTATACAGATGAAATTACAGCTGTAGTCCCTATTCCTAGGCCTGCCTACATCACATGACTACAGCAAATATTGATTAAATAGACGTGGAGACTTTTTGGTAAACTAACTGTGAGATGTAAATTTGAAATTATTATTATTAGTCCAACCTACCTAACCTCTCTGTGCTCTGGCTTCTAAAGCAGAACCTAAACATAGATGTAAGGACATTAATGAAAATTCAATTCCAGTCTATTCAACATTTATTAAATGTCTATGGTGTGACAAAGCACTGTGCCAGGAGAGGAATACAATGACAGAAATTAAAATGGAAAACATGCTTCTCATCATGTTATGTCTTCACTGCAACTGGCATCATACTCAGGTCCGCAAGGATACTATGACATGTGGGAAGGACCAATTTATTTTTTAAAATAACAAATGCTTTTGGATGGAATTTCAAATCTACTTTCAAGACTGATTTTTTTTTATTGGAACACTAATGCATTGTTGGTGGAGTTGTGAACTGATCCACCATTCTGAAGAACAATTTAGAACTATGCCTAAAGAGCTATAAAAATGTGCATACCCTTTGACCCAGCAATACCACTTCTAGGGCCATATCCCAAAGAGATCATATAAGTGGGGAGGACGAGTATATACAAAAATATTTATAGCAGCTCTTTTTGTGGTGGCAAAGAACTGGAAATCAAGGGGATGCCCATCAATTGTGGAATGACTAAATAAGTTGTGGTATATGAATGTAATGGAATACTACTGTGCTATAAGAAATGGGAAGGAGAAGCATTTCATTATAACCTGGCAAAACTTATATAAACTGATGCTGAGTAAGGAGAGCAGAACCAGGAGAACTTTATACATGATTACAGACACATCTTATCCGTGATGACTAACTTGGATAGACTGGGCTCCTCTCAGCAATGCAAAGTTATAAGACAACTCCAAAAGACTCATGATGGAAAGGGAGATCCACATCCAGAGAAAGAACCTCAGTGTCTGCATACAGACTGAAGCAAATTACCTACTCTCTTTTGTGTTTTGTTTTGTTTTGTCCCTTCTTTCTAGTTCACTCCATTGGTTATAATTCCTCTTTACAACTTGACTAATGTTTAATGCAAAGGTATTTGTAGAGCCTATATCGGACTGCATGCCACCATGGCTGGGGTGGAGGGGCAGAAAAATTGGAACTCAAGGGATCATGGAACTGAATGTTGTAATACTAAAAGTAAATAATTTTTTTAAAAAACTGATTTTTTTTTTACCATCTTTCCTACAATAAAAACAATTTCTAGGGGAATCATAGGAACTGGTATCTGAAATCCTATATTAGGTAGATTTTTCTTTCCTTTATTTCTCTTCAAGGCTATGAACCCTGATTACCCCCTCCCCACCTCCTAGTTAAAAGTCATTTTCAGTCCCTTAGTAGATTAGAAAAAATGGGTAAAAAGAAGGAAGAAGGCTCTTAGGAGATTTCCCAGACTTGGTTCCTACTTTATCGGGGAAAATAAGGAAGGAGGAAAACAATTTAGAAGAAGGGACTCACACAGAGAACTTTCTCTTCATTATTTGAGGAAATCCTCACCAGATGACTTTTAGTTTTACTGCAATGTTCTCTTTATTTATATAAAACTTCCCATAAGAAACAAATATGTGAGCATATCTATAAAATGCCTGGCACATAATGGGCGATAAAAATGATTGTTGATGAATATAAATATATATATGTATATATACAAAGTAATATAAGTGCATGCCAAGTGGTTTGTTTTTCAGCAAATGCAAATAATTTAAAGAGTGCACAACAATCCATGTGCAGCAGTTAAAAAAAAAAAGTACTCTCTCAAAGGGAAAATCCCAAGTGGAAAAACATTCTCTGCTGTCGTGTATGCCCTGAGATGAGTGAAATATCCAAACAGAGACACACAGTATATTTAAAGAATTATACCTACAGTTTCAGCAAGACTCCAGAAGACAAGGAAATAAACATTGGAATGAAAAAAATGCCAGGTGTGGTGGGGCAGAGATTATAAGTAAGGAGCCCTTACTTAACAGATGGATTTTCTTTTTTAAAAAAAGGAAGGGGTGTGTATGGACACAACAGACCATAATTCTGAAGCATTCTTAAATAAAAAGCTATAATTTCTGCAGAATAGAGAGGCCTAATGTGGTCTCCATAATCCAGCACCTTCCTCCTTCCTCAGAATTAGGAAATTAGAGGGCATGAAGGGAAAAAAATTTTTTTTGGTTGAGTATTTGGGAGGTGAAGTCAATAAGCCTTAGGCTTTTCTGATTGTACTTCATACATATTACTGGAGCTTTAGTTCTCTCTTGTGCTGGAAAGAAACTTTGTAGGTGTTAAACTATTGAACCAATAGTGTTTAGATAAATTAGTTATAGCCTCGGAATTTTGGGATCTCTTTTCCATCATCGATACCCTCTCTATCAGGGCTCACTGTTGTTAAATCTTCCATTTTGAAATATTCTAAGATCCACATAGGAATTCATTTCTTGCTTTGAGCTTAATATGAAACCACAATCAATATTCACCAAAAATGTGTTTCAACTAAGTGGTAGAAAAATATAGAGTTCAACTGGCATCTGCTTCAGAAGTGTGTTATAGGGTGGGAGGGGAGTGACAGAGAGACAAGAGATATAGAGATAAAGAAGGAGAGGAGAATGGGGCAGCTAGGTAGCATGGTGGATAGAGCACCATCCCAGAAGTCAGAAGGACCTGAGTTCAAATTCAACCTCAGACACTTGAGATGTATATGAGCTGTGTGACCTTGGGCAAGTCACTTAACCCCAATTGCCTTGCCTTCCCTCCTCCAAAAAAAATACATTAAATAAGAAGGGGAAGAGATGAGTTAGACTGTGTACCATCCCCTCAGATCTATATTTATTATTATCTCCTCATGTTCCTAATCCAATCCTTTGAATCATGTCTAGAATGAAAAAAAAATTTTACAAATTTATCATTTGGAAGATTGTCTTTTATTCCCCACATCAATCAATCCAACATTCAGCCACTAAATTGATTTTCCTAAAATACAGATCTGATCATGCTATACGTGTATGCACTCACACACGCACACACACACACTCTTTGTCTCTCAAACTCCAGTGACTTCTTACTGTCTCTAAGAGCAAATACAAAATAATCTCTTTGGTATTTGAAGTCCTTCATGATCTATCCCCTCTTATCTTTTTGGTCTTCTTGCACCTTACTCCCTAACATGTGCTCTGAATGCTGGATTCCTGTCAATTCCTCAAACAAGACATTCCATCTCTCTTGGCTACCTCCCATACCTGGAACTTGACCTCTCCTCCACATAGACTACCAGCCTCTCTGGCTTCCTTAAATTACAAACTGAAATCCTGCTTTTTGCAGCTGGGATGGCAGAATCAATGCCTTCTACCTTTCAGCAAATTCACAAAGTTCTATCTTAGTTATGACTCTGAATTACTCTATTCCAGTTTGTTAACTAATTAAAAAGTTGTTTGGGGATATATCAAATACACTAGTTTTGAGGCTTTCATGCTGGTTAAAAAACAGATACAAAACTTTTGTTGTTCTTCTGTTACGTTTTGGATAAGCCAAACAAAAGGAGCTGGGCCTTCCAGACTTTAAAACATAGCCAAGTTGAAGTCACTACTACTATTTCCACAAGAATAGTCATTTGTAGAAATATTCCCTTTGCCTGTTATAGATCAAAATTGCCTTTCCCATATGTGCTTCCTAAATCTAGAGTGCATATTACTCATCACTTGCAGGTGTATGGGGGAAATCACCAGATTTCAGGATCAGTCTTTGATTACCAAAACTTCCTATTTCTGTCGTTTCTTCTAACATTTCTAACCTCAAACTCTAACCCTAATGCTGAAGGGGTGCATGGGTGTGTGTGTGTGTGTGTGTGGGTGTGTGTTTGCATAGGGGTGTGGGAAAAGGAAAGCATCCCGGAATCCAGCTCTGCTTTCATTGGTCAGCCCATATCCTCACTGCTCTCTTTCCTCCCTGGTATTCCTCCCTGGTAAACCCTCCCAGGTTTTGAATAGAACTTGAAAGTCTAGGGTCTTTCCTGTCTTCCCTCACTGCCTCTAATCTGCAGCCTCAATTTCTTACTTGAAGAAGCAGGGACATTCCATTGACCTGTATATATCAAAATCATATCCTGCTGATACAAGCATTGTGGTGATTGTACATTTATTTCAGTTGTGTTGGACTCTCCATGACCCCATTTGGGGTTTTCTTGGCAAAGATACTGCAGTGGTTTTGCTATTTCCTTCTCCAGCTCATTTTACAGATGAGGAAACTGAGGCAAACAGGGGTAAGCAACTTTACCCAGGGTCATTCTGCTAGTAAGTGTCTGAGGCCAGATTGGAACTCAGGAAGATGAGTCTTCCTGACTCCAGGCCCAGCATTCTATCCACTGCACCACCAAGCCACCCATGCAAACATAATATCCAGAATGAGGAAAGTGATAGTCTTACCATACTCTTCCCTAGTGAGACCACATTAGAAATGAATATGTTCACTATTAACAGAGAGAGCAACCAGGATGTACCCATTTGGGCCTCAAGATCATACAAAAAGAGGATTGGTTCAAGGAACAAGGAAAGTTTAGCCTGGTAAAGAGATTTAGGAGGGACAGGATGGCAGCTTTGAAGAGTTTGAAGCGGTATCAATAGGATCAAAGGATTAGACTTCTTCAGCTTAGGACAGAACTAGTTACAAGGAGGCCGATTTTGGCCCACCAAAAGAAGGTGTCAACTTTTTTTTTTTTGGAGGAGGGAAGGCAAGGCAATTGGGGTTAAATGACTTGCCCAAGGTCACACAGATAGTGTCATGTGTCTGAGGCTGGATTTGAACTCAGGTCCTCCTGACTCCAGGGCCAGTCCTCTATTCACCATGCCACCTAGCTGCCACTCACCAAAAGAAGGAGTAGGAGAATGGAGCTTCTCTATTCTTTGCAAAGGTTTCACCATGAATATGGGGCACTAAGTATACTTCCAGTACAATTTGTTTTGCTGAATTGCGTTGTTTTTTTTTTTCCTATCCCATGTCATTGTTAGGGTTAGCTCTCTGGCTGGAGGAAGAGGGAAATGAAAGCAACATTGAAACAGGCGTATTTTTTAAGGAACAACAATTTAATGAAGTGAATGTTTCATGAGGAAATGAGCAGGACTTGGTGTTGCCTTTGACATGTATGGTACAAACAACCAGAGACTGAAAAATGAGTCCAACATAGAAGGATAAGAGAAGAAGCAAAAGGAAACCCCCCTCCCCCCAGCCCTTAGTGTCAAACTGGTGAAGAGAGGGGAAAGAAGCATTGATTTGAAATCCAAGAACCTGGGCTCATATTCCCATCCTGCTGCTATGTGACCTTGGACAAGTTTGCAGTTTATTAGCCATGTGACTTCTGATTCTTTTTCCTTTTATAGTGAATTTAGCAATCATCAATGCAAACATTCCAATATACAAAAGAGAAGAAGAAAGAGAATTGATGAAAAACCGCACTTCTGACTTTCTTAAAAGAAATAAATCATAAGTATCTGTGTTTTTATAAATATGCTATGAGACTCAGTTTCTTCATCTGTAAGAGGGGAATGATGTTTATGCTACCCACATCAAAGGGATATCATGAGGAAAGTGTTTTGTAAACCTTCAGATTCTATTTAAATGTGAATTATGTACTTAATTTAACAAATATTTATAAAGCGGCTCTGAAAATTTTGCACTAGATTTTCAGGAACCTCTCAAGGTGAAACTAAAGTCAATTTCCATATTTATTACTGATTGTTCCCAGTGTACAGTCCTAGAGTAGTCGGAATGATAGAAGGTTTAAATCAGACCAGAACCTAATCTTAGGATTTTACTGCCTAAGAAAGGAATATATTCACAGAGTAACAGAATCTTGGCATTAAAGAGAACCTAAGAGGCTGACTAGTCTAACTCACATCTAAGTTAGAATATACTAAATATAAAAATATAATATATGTAAACATATCACAAATATAAACATAATTATATTATATAGAATAAACATAAATAAATGAAATACTTAATACAAGGGTTTTTGTTTAAAGACTTCAAGAAGTTTAACCATTCCATAAAACAAATCTGGAACTATCCTTCAGTAAATTATATATACTCGCTGGTGCAATGTTAGTAATGCTCTGCATATGTGCCCAGGAAGATCAAGGAGAGAGGAAAGGATTCATGTTTACAAGAATAACACGTAGCAGCACTTTTTTGTGGCAAAGAACTGGAAACAAGTAGTGCCTATCAATTGGGGAATGGGTGGACAAATGCAGCACACAAATGTGATAGAATACCGCTGCACTCAAATAAATTTAAACACGATGTATTCTCAAAAATATGGAGACTTCTAAGAACATAAAATAAACCAAACCAGGAGAATAATTTATACAAAGTCCACAACAATAACAAGGAAACAATTTACACTCCCAGAATTCTGACCAAAACAGAAACCAATCATGACATCACAAGACTGATAATGAAACTCACTTGTCCTCTCAGAAGAGAAATAATGAACCAGAGGTACATAAGGAGACACACGTTCTCAGACATGACCGATAATAGTGATTCGTTTTGCCTGAGTACACATGTTTGATATGAGAGTGCTTCTGTTTGGGAAGCGGAGTGGGAGAAGTAAGTGAATGGTAATGATCTAAATGAAGGAAAAGAGCATCAACTATTTTTTTTTCTAATTCACATAAAAAAAAACAAAAAAGTACAGAAGGGAACACAAATAGAGCGATTTTGTTATTGCCTTGCAAAACTAACACTCTCTGTGTGTATCCATGTATATATATGTATATATATACATATATATATATATACACACACACATGTATGTGTGTATATATATACACACACACACACATTCACATATATGCATAGTATATCTATATGTATATGTATATACTATATGTATAGTATATCTATATGTATACAATGGAGCCGATAGAGAAGGAGAGATTGAAGTTGCGTAACAGAGGTGACTAGAGTAAGCTCCTAAGAACCAGGAGGTGATGTCGGCACAGTAATAACATCTTGCATTTGTGCAGCACTTTTTAAACCAATCAATCAGCAAGTCTGTAATAAGGCTACTGGACTGGGAGATCAAGGGCATTCCAGAGACATAGAATCACAGCATGTAAGAGCTAAAAGAACGCCTAGAGCCTATAGAGTGCCATGTGTAAGGAAGTTTGGAGGATCCTGGAGCCCTAAAGGATTTGTGAGAGTGATTCAGAGACTGCTTGTAGGAGGAAAGAGGATGTCAAGAATAGGAGGTTAAAAAGCATGACTCTGTATAGGAGACTGAGGGAGTCAAACACTCAGTGCATATTTAGGCTGAGAGAATTGGCATGGGTTAAGGCTGGAGGAGGTGCTAACTCTGTGGTCTTATAATTTTATATGATCTTAAGGTTAAATTTTATAGGAACAAGTATGAAGTCCTGTATCTATGCCAACTGTTTAAGTACAAAAGGGGAGAAGATTGGGTTGGCAGTGAGACATGATAAAAAAAAAAAACATAGTGTTTTGGTAAATCACAAACTCAACAAGAGACCAACAATTATATTGAGTATTCTTTGTAAAAAGCTAATGAAAACTTAGATTGTATTAATAAAAGCATAATATCCAGATCCTTGGGTAGTTATGATAATGCCATTGTAATCTGTGCTTCTTAGATAACATCTGGAATAATAAGAATAAGCAGTAACAGTTAGCATTAATACAGCCTTTTAAGGTCTGCAAAGCACTTTACAAATAGTATTTCATTTGATTGTCACAACAACTCTGGGAGGGAGTTATTATTATCCTATTTTTATAAATTATATTAATTTTATAAATGAAGAAACTGAGGCAGACCCAGGTTAAGAGACTAACCCAGGGTCACACAGCTAGTAAAAGGTCAGATTAGAACTCAGATGATCTTGACATCTCCAGGTCCGGCTCTATCCACTGTGACACTCAGCTGCCAAAGAATATGATGTTTGCTTCAGGTAGACACACACACACACACACACACACACACACACACACACACACACACACACACACACACACTTTAATAGGAACATACACAGATCAGAGTGGATCCAGAGGACTATAGCTAGGATGGCAAGCAGTCTGGAAAATGTTATATAAGACACAGTAGATGAAACAGTACAAGGAGTCTGTAGAATTAATAGCTGTGTTAAAGGAAAAAAAAGTCTGTTTTATAGAAGATGGGATAGACAAACATTGCTCCAGGGAAGAGAATTAGAACCAATGAGTGGAAGGTACAGGGTTACAAATTCTGCTTCGATATGAGGGAGGCTTTTTTATCTGTGAGAGTTTCCCAGCCATGGAATGAACTGCCTCATGGGATAGTAAGTAAGCTCTACATATTCAAGCATTGGTAAAATAGCCATCTATCAGGAGATGTTATGGAAGAGATCCCTACATAGGGAACTTAGTTGGAATAAATGACTGTTAAAGACCTGCTAGCAGGACCTCCATGTTGTTCCTCTAAAAAGACACTCCATCTCCCAAGTCTGGGCATTTTCATTGGCTATTCCTCATGCAGGGAACGCACTCTCTCCTCATCTCCATCTGCCAGCTTCGCTGGCTTCCTTCGCCTCTCAGCTAATATCCCATCTTCTACAGAAAGCTTTTCCCAAACCCCCTTAATACCACTGCCTTCCCTCTGTGATAACCTCCAAGTTATCCTATCCTATCTTGTTCATACAGAGATTTTTACATATTTCTTCCCCTAGAATAGGAACTCTTATAGAACACGTACTATTTCCTTTGCTTTTCTTCATATCCTCAGCTTTTGTCACAATTCCTAGGACATTTTCGTTGTTTGTTGTTGTGGTCGAGTCATTTTAAGTTCTGTGCTTAATAAATGTTGGCTGACTAAGTGTTTTCCCCACATGTAGGTTTGATATACTGCTGTTAGAGTTTTGACTTGGTCAAACAACATCATTCTGGAAAAGAGTTTTTGTTGTTCTGCCATGTCCAATTCTATGTGATCCCATCTGGGGTTTTCTTGGCAAAGATACTGGAGTGGTTTGCCATTTCCCTTTCCAGTTCATTTTACAGAGGAGGAAACTGAGGCAAACATGGTTAAGTGACTTGCCCAGGGTCACACAACTAGTAAGTGTCTGAGGTCAGATTTGAACTCATGAAGACGCACCATTCTGATTCCAGGCCCAGCACTCTGTCCACTCTGCCACCTGGCCACAATTTAGAATGATGTGGGAAAAGTGATTAAATTTTTCTTAACCTTTGATCCAGGGATCCAACTACTGGGAAGTTCAAGGAGTTGAAAAACAGAAACAATTGTCTCAGGCAGCACAGTGAATAGAGCACCGGCCCTGGAATCAGAAGGACCTGAGTTCAAATCTAGCCTCAGACACTTAACACTTATTAGCCATGTGAACTTGGGCAACTCACTTAACCTCAAATGCCCTGCTTTCCCCCCCTCCATAAAAGCAAAATTAAAAAAATTTCTTTAAAGAAAGAATGGTCTCATTTATTCCAAAATACTCATAGCACTACTTTGCAGAGCAGCAAAGAACTAAAAACAAACTTAGCGTCCTTCAGCTAGGAGCAGCCAAACAAATTGTGTTATATTAATATAATGCAGAGGTTCTTAACCACGGGTGCATAAACTTTCTTTCCACATTTGTGACAACCTTAGTTCAACCCAATTAATTTCCTTTTTAGTACTATGTGTTTTATTTTATACGTTTAAAAATATTGTTCTAAGAAGGGATCCTCAGGCTTCACCAGGCAGCCAGAGGGGAGCCATAACAGAAACAGTCTAAGAGCTCTCTTTATAAAGGAACATAATCCTGCCATTAAAAATGGCAGTAGAGTCAGTATATTGTATTGGAAAGATGGCTCGGTCCAGGAGGATCTGGGTTCAACTTTTGTCTCTGACATTTAGCGGCTAGGTGATCCTGGGAAAATCATTTAACCTCTTAGGGCATCAAACAACTCTATAAGATTGTCTTTTTCAGAGACAGTGCCAATCTGCATTGGTAGATAGAATTTTTTCACCAGAAGTCCCTTGAAGCAATGAAATTGCAATTCAGGTCAAAACAAGAACTGATAAACACCAAGAATTTAGAGAAATGTGGGAAAGCCTGTAGGAGCCGATACGATGTGAAGTAAACAGTACCAATAAAACAGTCTCTCAGCTCTCTCTCTTTCTCTCTCTCTTTCTGTCTCTCCTCTCTGTCTCTCTCTCCCTTCCTCCCTCTCTCCCCTTCTCTCTCGCTCTCTCTCTCTACACATACACACACACACGCACATCCATTTATATATATACAGATACACACATATAGGTATAGATGCACATATATATATGTGTAGACCTGTGTATATCTACATGTGTGTGCACATATGTTGTATGTCTATACATATATGTCTACACATGTACATATATAATGATTTCAACAATGTGACCAAAAAATAAAGTAGAATGAAATCTAATTATGACTGATCTGGACACTGGAAAAGAAATATGGTAATTTACCTCTCTCCTTTCCCTGGAGAGTTTGTGGACTATGTATAAGGAACGTTGCAATACAGCATCACACAGTCAATCTGTTGGCCAATTTTCTTTAACTATTTTGAGGGTTTTTTTGGTTATAAGAGAAAGGATATATGAAGAAAGATATTATCTGCATCCAGAGAAAGAACTGATAAGTAGAAATATGTACAGAATAATTTTACATATATACCTATTTGTGTCTAATGGTAGCTACTTTGGGGGGAGGGAAGAAAAAAGGGAAAAAAAGAAATTTACATGATAATTTTGTTATATATTTAAAAGGAATAGCAAGTTGTACATCATAGATTTGCAGCTTCATGCACAATACTATGCCATATTATGGAAATGCTTGTTTTATTCTATAAATTAAAAATAAAATTCATTCATTTTTAAAAAGAGAAGGTTTACTAAGGTGGGTGAACTTAGGTAAATCAGGGAATGACCATGATCTGAAAACAAAAATAAATAGAAGCATATTCTCTGGTAGGCACTAAAATAAAAAGAAAAATCATCAGTTTTTGGAGAATTTTGAAATAATTTAAATTTTTTTAGGAACCAAAAAAGACAAGAAAAAAGTTGGCTGCGAGAATCCGTTTGTAAAAGCCCTTTGCTAAGCTTAAGCTAGTATAAAAATATTTACTTTTTATCATTATTATTACTCTCTCATAATGTTGACTATTCAGCACTAGGTAAAACACAAACTTCAAATGTACATATTCAAAATATCATTTTATCACTAAATCCAAACTAGTAACTGATTTATAAATTTTCAGTGCAAAAAGGATCAGTACTGATTGGGTAAATGAGCAAGAAGACAGGATATTTTTGAGAAGGTCAAGAGAAGGAGAATATGTGTCTGAACTTGTTGAAACATGAATTATTCTTCATTTCATATTTGGACTTAGCCTCAAGATCAATCCATAAAGTGCCTACTAAGTCAGGCACTGTGCTAAACACTGGGAATGAAAAAAAGGGGCAAAAGACAGTTCCTGCCCTCAAAGAGCTTACAATCTAATGAGATGGGGTTGGAAGGGGAGACAGCATGCAAACAAATATAAACCAAGCAAATGAGATGTGGGATAAATAGAAACATTTAAAAGAGGGAAAGCACTAGAATTAAAAGGGGTCTATAGAAAGTGGGATTTTAGTTGGGACTTAAAGGAAACCAGATAGGTCAATAGTCAGAGCAGAGCTTTCCAGGCATGGGGAAACAGCCAGAGATCATTCGCAGAACCAAGAGATGGAGCGTCTTGTCTGTGGAACAGCCAGAAGGCCAGTGTCACTGGTTTGAAAAGTAAGTGTTGAGGGTAAAAATGTGAGAAGACTAGAAAGGGGGATATGTTATGAAGGGTTTCAGATGCCAAACAGAGGGGTTTGTATTTGCTCCTAGAGGCACTAAGGAGTCACTAGAGTCTGTTGAGTACAGAGAGTGGGGGAGTGAAGGGACAAGATCAAATTCATGCTTTAGAAAAATAAATGACTGGAGGATGGATTGGAGAGAGGAGAGACTTCAGGCAAGCAGACCTAAGTGACATAATACGGTAAGTGATAAAACATACAGTGCACTATTTTTTTTATGAGTTTGCAATACACATCAATTATCTGTCAGTACGTGTGCAGGCTAAGAAAAAGGTCTTGATTTTCCTTAGTTTTTGAATGCATACCATATACTGCGCCAAAGCCAGAACTAGGACAAAGCAGGCAGGCATTTGCCCCAGTTGCCAAAATTTGAGGGGCATCACTTCCTCGCACAGCTAATGACTGGGATCATAGACAATTCTGTTATTGGCATCACATGTAACAACAGCTAGAACACCAAAGGCATTTAATACCTCTTTCCCTAACCACTTCTCTAATGAAGGCAGAGCTTCCTCCGACTTGGCCTTAATTTCTTTCTCATACCTTTCAGTGTATTTTCTGCAGTCTTTTATTCTAGTAAGACATTTTTAAACCTTTATAAAATGCTTCTTTACATGCAAATTTCATAACAAAGCCTTCTGGAGGCAACACTCTAGTCGACAAGTCAGAATAGTGATTGTATATTGTAGGTAACTCTCATAAAACTTTTGCTTGAAAGCTTATAGACATTCTCCTTATGAGATACCTTTCCAAGTGAACACAAAGAAGGCCATCTAAGGTTCAAAATGCATTACTAGCAATCTGTCAACAAGCATTTACTTAGTTGCCTGCTATGTGCTGGGAACTAAGGATACAAACAAAAATGAAACATTTCCTGACCTCAACTAACAAAGCAAAACTAACCTAATTCTTTAAAACCCTAGGCAAGATTTGATCCAGAGAGAAAAGCATTCCTCCCAACTTCCAATGCCAAAGGGGAAGATTTAAAAGATAGATTAAAAAATGTCAACATCAAGGATCCACCCAAGACACCTTTGGGCTGGGGGAAGGTACCATATCAACTCAGAGGACTGGGGTCAGACTGAGGGAGCTCTATTCCCAGGTCCCACTGTCATCTCTATCCACATATACATCACAGCAATTGCCCCTACTCCTTAGCTCATGCTACCATTCATGGTTCGGCCCTTGTCTTAGGACCAATGGCTCACCTCCTACTATTTCAAATTAGTGAAGCATCCCAAGGTTGAGAACTATATACCATACCTTCATCAGCTACCTCCTGGGGTGGGGAGTACGAAGTCATGGAGGGTCCTTGTGATAACCAAAATCCTTAGGAAATAAGGAACCCTTACTGTAGCATGATTATACACAACGGTATGTGACTTATAGGAAAGTGGTATGACAGAGCCAGGGGCATGCTGGAATCCATTTTTACCGTGAGAGCCAATTGTTAAATTTTCCAGTATGAATATTTATACCTTGGAAATTGACAAACATTACAAATCAGGGTTTGATATATTGTTTTGTAGACTTAAGTGATAGAGCAGATATCATTAATGAGGATTTAATTTAAGTGTGACATGCACATTTTTTGGACAGTTGTTAAACATTTACCAGCACACTCCTAGACGGAAGGGAAGGGTACCCACAAAGGGAAGAGTGTTATCAAGTCAGTTCTACTCCATCCTGGCTCTGTCCTGCTCTCTTCTCAAGTCTGGCTTTATAATCTTTCCCGGGTCTTCATCTCAGCCTGAACTGCTGCCCTGGGCACCAAAAATCTTGATTATAGCACTTACTAAGGACTGTGCTAAGTGCTTGTGTGTAAGGACACAGCAACCTACAGTAGAAAGACCCCTGGAGTAGGAGTTTAGATAACTGGTTTGAATCCCACCTCCGCTACTGTGCAACCTCAGACCCTCACCTATCTTATCCTCAATCTGCCCATGGTTAAGATGAGAGGGGCTGAACTACATGACCTCTAAGGTCCCTTCCAGATCTAACAATCTAGGAGTCAATGATTAAAGATGAGTAGGAGCCATTGCTCCTGCCCTCCCTGCTCTACCTTATGATCTAGCTGTACAGAAAAAACCAACCCATAGCACACAATGCCAAACAACACAAGTTCTTGTGCATCTCTTAGCTCACATTACCTTTACAACAGCCCTGCATGGTAAGTAGGGTGGGTTATCATTACATGATTAATTAGGAAGTAGGCACTAAGGGATGGAATGGCTTGCCTAAAATCACACAGCGCAGTCTTGGAAGAACCTGGGCTGGACTAAGGGTTGCCTGAGCCCATCTGACAGTATCCATTAACTATCAGGTCTGTTATGCTGACTGGAAGTGTTTCAAATGCTTGTGTAGGACGAGTCTGCCATTTCATGGGGATTTAACCTTGAATTTGTAAATACAGATTCTCCTAACAACCAAAAATGGAACTCAAACAATGAAAATGCTACTTCCAAAAAAGCCTGGGTCGCCTGTCTGTGTGATACCTGATACATTGTGTTCAAAGCTAATTGCTTTCATCCTTTCACAGATTAGAACAACCTCATCTCTCCCACACAACAACACTCTCTTTGCATCTCACTGGTGTAAGTCAGTCAACAAGCCTATACTAATCATTCTACTAGGTGCCAAGCACTGTGCTAAAGAATTGGAGATATAAAGAGAAGCAAAAATAGTCCCTGTTCCGAAGGGGCACAAAATCTAATGGAGAGAAACATACAAACAAGATATACAGGATAACTTGGAGCTCATCTCAGAGGGAAGGCACTAGAAGTAAGAGTATCAGGAAAGACTTCATGTAGAAGGTGGAATTTCAGCTGAGGCTTGAAAGGAGCTGGAGGCAGAGACCAGGAGAGAGAAAACTCCAGGCATGTGGGACAGTCAGTGGAAAGATAAGGAATAAGGAGATGAAGAGGGAGAAGTAGCAAGGAGATCTCAGTCCCTGGATTATAGAAAATATGGAAGAGAAGAAGGTATAAGAATACAGGAAAGAATAGCAAGGAGCCAGGTTAGGAAGGACTTTAACAAAACAAATAGAGGCCAGAAAAATGCTGTACAGTGTGTATCTCTGAAGAAGCCAAAGGGGAGCCACGGCAGAGGGTGATTATGCTGAGCTATGTTGCCTTTTACACCCAAAATCGGGTTTCTCTCACCGCCAAACCCTGCTCAGATGGATGGGATTTCTATTAGCCAGAGGGACTAGGGAGCCTACTTCTTTGCCAAATCAGGCCCTCCCATATGGCAGCATCTTTCCTGGGACAGCTGTTGGGCTGTGGCAATGACCTATTTCTAAAACACTTATACTTAGAGGGGTGTAGCCTGCAGCATGTTCATGGCTACATCTTTCAAGTCCAGACTGATGAAACTGAGCTGCATAATCACCAAGGTGATTCCCATTGCTCTTAGAGATTCCCTCCACTGAGCATCTGTCAAACCTCCACCAAGCATCTGGTCTTAAGCTAATTCTTGGGGGGCATGAAAATGGTGCCAATTTTACATGGCTTATCTTCCCTTCAGAAATTCACCTAATAGATTGACAGACAAAGCTGTAGCCCATCAAAAGCCAGAATAAATGTTTCAGTTGAATGGATTATTTTGGCCTAGTTCTTATTCTGGTTTCCATGAACTTGTTTTAAACATATATTATCTTTCAATGTAATTGGCTTCATTTGCAATCCTGTGTATTTTTTCTGCAATTAAAACATCATTTAGAGCAAGGGTCCATAGATTTCACAAGACTGCCAAAAGGGTCTATAACACAAAATATGTTTTTTAAAAAATAGTATTTTATTTTTCCCCAATTATATGTAAAGACAATTTGTGACATTCACTTTTTTTAAATTTTGAGTTCCAAATTTTCTCTCTCTCTCTCCCTCCCTCATCCTCCCTCTCCCTAAGACACTAAGTAATTTGATACAGGTTATCTACATGCAAATATGTAAAATATATTTCCGTAATGATCGTGTTGTGAAAGAAGAAACAAACCAAAAGGAAAAAAAAAACACAGAAAAAAAATAGAGTGAAAATAGTATGCTTCGATCTGCATTCAGACACCATCACTTCTTTCTCTGGATATGGAGAGCATTTTTTATCCTGAATCCTTTGGAATAATCTTGGATCATGACACAAAAGAGGTTAAGAACCCCTGGTGTACACCTAAAAACTCTATCTGCCTGTAACTTGTTTCACGTAAACAGAGGCAGCCACTTCTCTGTTTCTATTCATGTCCCCATAGTCAATGGCTCTCTTTGTTCCTCCTCACAACTTCTCCAGAACCCCCAGTAAGGCCAATTTTGCCCCAGAATAATTTCAAGAGGAGAAAGTGGAGAAGCAGAGTAGGGAGAGGAAGAACCTGCCTTTCCCTTCAGAAACAGGAAGTGCTAATACCTGGAGAGGACTGGGGAAGCTGGCCTTTCTAGGTATGAGTAACAGTGCATGAGACAAAAGCTTTCTGGTAGCAAACAAGAATCACACAGGGTCATCATTCCTGTCTTAGACACAGGTTCAGGCAGCTTAAAAAAAAACAAGTATATTTACATTTCTTAGAGTTATGCAAAAGGTTAGGCAAGGAGCTGATGATGCTAAAAGCTCCATGATTCCAGGATCAGTAAGCAGGGCTCATATAATTAGCTCACTGTCCCTTTGACCTCATACACCCTTTGAGAATGCGATCAATGCTTCAGATTAAAGTTAAGCACTTTATAACTACCATTGATGCTGAAGATATTGCTTTATAGGGGATGTTAATACTGTTGACTTAAGCAAAACAATATGCATATGCCTATAACATCACCTCTACAGATTATATTCCAGGAAATATCATTCACATTTCCAGATATTGAACGCAGTGTTAGACCTAATGAAAAAAATTCTCAGTCTTTTAAGTTGAAAACATCAGAAACTACTCCTCTTCTAATGATTGTTCTATAAAATATTTTTAATCTGGGAAAGTGATTCAACGAAAAAAGCTCTGGAGCAGAAGTAAAAAGGTCTGGGTTCAAATTCCAGGTCTGCTACTTATTACGACCAGTGTATTATTTGGACAGCTAGGTGGCTCAGTGGGTAGAATACCAGCCCTGGAGTCAAGAAGGTCTGAGTTAAAATCTGGCCTCAGACACTTACTAGTTGTGTGATCCTAGGCAAGTCCCTTAACTCTATTGCCTCAGTTTCCTCATATGTGAAATGATCTGGATAAGGAAATGGCAAAACCACTCCAGTATCTTTGCCAAGAAAACCCCTAAATGGGGTCGACAAGTCATATGTGACTAAAATGACTCAACGACAAATTATTTGGGCAAGTCACTTAACTTTGGGACTCAGTTTCTTCATCTGTAAAATAATGGGGTTAGACAATGTCTTTCTAAGATGCCTTCTAGTTCTAAAAATATGATCTTTTGTTGGGGAAGGGGGGAAGAAAATTGGACCTCTAGTTAGTAGACAGCTGAATACGGAGACAAGAGGAAACTAATCCTGGCAGTAGAGAACTGACCTGTAGAATAGTATGATCCCAGGGAGTTCAGCAGAGCAACTTACCCAAAAGAGATTGGGATGAGGGAAGAATGAGGACATCATCAGACGGGAAAGAACTTTGGGGTCCTGGAGTACAAAGGCATGAGTTGGCCTGGCCACCTGTATTGCCCACATCTGTCTCATTAGCATTGCATTCTGTATTTGCACAGGCACTACACAAATGTTGTGCGACTTAGGGAACAGTAAACTCTCTCAGGGATAGGGAACCTGAAGCCTCGAGGCCATTTGTGGCCTTCTAGGTCTTTGGATGGAGTCTTTTGACTGAGTCCAAGTTTTACAGAACAAATTCTTTCATTGGGGGGTTGGTTAGACTAACCTAGGGTAGGTTAATGGGAAGAATATTAAGTAACTGCTATTTTATACCATATTAGTAAATGCCTTGCTTTGAGCCATTTGTGTCTACTGGCTGACTATTAAAAGTAAGGACATTAATGGGAGCCTAGGTGACACAGTAGACAGGCCTGTATTCAGGAAGACCTCATCCTCAGACACTTACTGTGGGACCCTGGGTAAGGAGTCACTTAACTCTGCCTGCCTCAGTTTCCTCATCTGTAAAATGAACTGGAGAAGGAAACAACAAATCACTCCAGTATCTTTGCCAAGAAAACTTCAAATAGGGTCACAAAGAGTTGAACAGGCCTGAACACAACAACCCTAATGGGAAATTGTGAGTTACAATTTTAAGAACATGGACCCACAGAGTACTTTGGAAGGTTGTCACCCCGCCCACCCCTCCAGGAACCCAACATGTGAGCTGTGGATGCCAAATTGGGGGGGAAGGAGAACAGACCAGATAGGATTTTACATATGAAATAGAAATATTTTGTCATCTCTCTCAACATCTCTTTTCCCAGTAAAGTTTGTTTGACAGCCAGGAAAAAAGGATCAGACATTATGTGTCATCCACATTATATCTCAACCGCGATTCAACTAAGCCAAAGGTGAAATGACAAGAGATATTTCAACTTGTGGGTCCTTTATGAAAACAAAAAACAATAACAAGCCACATGTTGCCTTCTCCTAATATTCCCGTCCAGCCCTCTCCTCTATGCTACAATAGACTTAGAGAAAATTAAAGCTGAAAGAACCTAAGCTTCTCCAATGCAGGAATGGTTTCACTTTGGTCTTCAAATTGCCAGAACCTAGCCCAGTACCTGGAACATAGTCATTGATCTACTACTATTTGCTGATTGATTTTTTTACAGGGGAGAGGCAGTACAGTGTTTATTTATTCAAGAAATATTTAAATGCTTACTATGTGTCAGGCAAGGTGCTAAACACTGGGGATATAAAAAGAGGCGAATGACAGTTCCTGTCCTCAAGGAGCTTATAATTTAATGGGGGAAATGACATGCAAACAAATATATACAAAGCATACTAAATACACTATAAATGGGAGATAATGAACAGAGGAATTAAAAGAGGTTAGGAAGGCTTCCAATGGAAGGTAGGATTTTAGTTGGGCCTTAAATGAAGCCTGGGAGGTCAGTAGTCCCAGTGGAGGAAGGAAAGCGTTCCAGGCATGGGGAACAGCCAGAGAAAATGCTCAGAGCCAAGAGATGGGAGCGTCTTGTTTACAGATGAGCCAGGAAGCCAGTGCCTCTGGATTGAAGAGTATGTGTTAGGCGGGAAAGTGTAAGAAGCCTAAAAAGGTAGGAGAGGGTTATGTTATAAAGGGTTTTGAATGCTACACAGAGCATTTTGTATGTGCGCCCAGAGGTAAGAGGAAGCTCCTGGAGTTTACTGAGTGGGAGGGAGGTGACATGGTTGCATTTGTGATTTAGGAAAATCACTTTAGTGGCTGAATAAAGAATGGATTGGAGGGAAAAAAATACTTGATCCAGGCAGACCTACCAGCAGGGTATCGCCTACTGTAATGGAAAGTACATTACATTTTACATTACATTCTAGTGTAATAGAAAAAGCACCGAGCCAGGTGTGGTGGTGTTCACCTGTAAACCCAGCAACTGGAGAAATTGAGACTGGATCTCTTGATATGGGCTACAGGAGGTCAGGTTGATTTAGCATTCACAAAATGTTTGGGTCAGTATGATGAGCCTCTCGGGAGCAGGAGGCCACACGATAGGTTATCTAAGGAAGGGTGAACCAGCTCAGGGAGGAAGTCAAAATTTCCATGTTGATTCATAATGAGATAGAGAGATGAGTAGTCTTTGTATTCTGGCCTGAGTGAAAAGGAGGAAGGGAAGAAGGGAAGAAGGAAGGGAGGAAGGGAGGGAGGGAGGGGACAGGTGGGAGGAAAGGAGGAAGGCAGAGGGGACGGTACAGGGGGGAGGGAGGAGAGGAAAAAGAGGAGAAGAAGGAAGGGAGAAAGAGATATAGAAAGAAAGAGAAGGAAGTGAAAGAGAACAGGAAAGAGAGAAACAAAGAGAGAAAGAGAAAGAAGGAACGAGAGAAAGAAAGAGAAGGGGGAAGAGAGAAGGGAGAGAGGGATTTATAGAAATATTCCACAGGATAGTTCTATTCTAAAAAGAGAATAGTCCTGAGGCATGAATGAGAATATAAGAAAAGAACGTAAACTCCTCAAGGGCAGGGACAGTACCAGTTTCCTCATTGTATCTCACACTGCCTGGCACATCAGTTAATAAACAATGGATGATTGTTGGTGGTTGTTGCTTGATGTGGACCTGGATTTCTCTCTAAACAAAGGCAGGGGTATAAGTGACTATGGAAATAGTTCAACATAGGAACTGTCAGGCAGCCTCTCAGAATGTTATTGAAGACTTTGGGGACCTTCAAACAAAAAGAATTCTGGAATTTCTCCACAACCTTATTTCAGTGGCAGAGAGTAAACAAGTTTGTTTTCTAAGCTCAACTTGACAGAAATAAACTCAAAGCCTTTCAGAGCCAGTTGGCCTAGTCAGAGGTAGTAAGGCCCCAGGTCCCAGATCGTCCTAGCAGACTTTTCCCCAGAGGCATCAATGCCCTGAGTCTACATGTTTCCTTATGATTTATCCTCTTGCATAAAGAATTAGAAAGGGAAAGGAAGGGAGAGGCCAAGCCAGCAGGCCCAGTTTCTTCCCTGGACCGGCACATGCCACGTGCTGTTTACATCACAGTTTTTCTTCAGAAATGAGACACTGGAGAAGGCAGCAGATGTGAGAGTGGCCTGGCTCTTCTAACTCCATCTTAGCTAATGAGGTGGAAGAGCCAGAAAAGAATGACTCTTCTGGGAGGGATAGTCTTTGGTGACTTCCCCTCATCTGAGTTTCCATTTTTAATCAGGCTCAACATTTTGATTAGAACGAAACAGTTTAGATCAAACATCATACTGAAGTGGGAAAATTACTTAGGATTTTGAGTCTATTATCTTTATTCAGAGCGTGTGACTTGTTTTAGGGATACCCAAGAGGGAGAAGTAAGATAAAGCAAGCTCTATAGGGATAGAGGTGTAAAGAAACTGGTAGAGACCCTTCTCCACCTCTAAGAGTCTATTTTTCTAGGAAATCTTTCTAGATTTACTTTCATTACATTCATTTACTTTCATATGCCAAAAAACAAATCCCATGGTAAGCTGTTATCATGAGTTAAGGATATTAAGTTGTCTACCCAAGTAAATGTAGGTACTTAACAAAATTCAGGCAAGAAGCAGAAAGCGTTGGCACATGTCATGACAGAATAGCAATTATGGATGAAGTAAAAAAAAAATTAAACGAACCTCAAAATGAAAAGGGCATATGCTGCTAAAAAAATTTTTTATCTCTGTTCCATAAATGTCACACACCAGTAACTTTTTAATCTCCTTTCATTATAAAAGTGCTATCCCTTCCTACAGAAATATAATTCTGCAGAAAGTTTAAAATGCTAGGAAGCCCTAAGACATCACTGTCTCCCAGATGCCTTCCCTCACTTTTCTTCAGTGTATGTTTAAAACAGTAGGCACCCCACCCTCTAAGCTTGAGCTGCATGGGGTGGGGAAGGGGAGGGGTGGTAGAAAGCAGCTTGAATCAGCCAGTCCCTGTCTCCCTATGGGGACACAACTGCAACCCACACAAAAATTGACTCTTCTCTCCCCAAATAGGCAACTCCTAAATGCTATAGTGGACAACTTCCACACAGACACACACATATAAATTACCACCTTGGTTCAGGGTAGCTTAAACCTTGAAACAAACTCAAAGTTGTATGTGTTTATACAAGCATGTGTGTGTGTAGGCATATGAGAGTAACTTAAATTTATAGAGTGTCTTAAGGTTTGCAAAATACTTCACATACATTATCTCATTTGCTTTAAAACGTAAAAGCTCACAGTCACCCTGTAAGGTAGATGCTATCCTTACCCCATATCACAGATGGAGAAAATAAAGGGGAGAGAGGCTAAGAGACTTGTCCAACAGCACACAGCTAGTCAGTGTCTAAGGCAGTGTTCAAAGTCCTCAGTCTGAGTCCAGCGTTCTATACACTAAGCCATCTAGCTGCTTCACAGGACAGGATTTATGATTTCATTCCTCTTGTAAACTAGAAATCAGTCAGACAGTCAATAAGCATTTATTAAGAACCTACTATGTGCCAGCCAGTCGCTGGGCTAAGGGAATGAAAGCTCTTCACTGGCTCATATCAGTACTTTTTTTGCAAGTTACAGTTTTAGAGAGATGTTCAACAGCTTAAATGTTAAGTGATTGATGAGCAAGTCTAGCAATTGCCATTAAAAGAGGTCAATAGTCCCATCTGACAGATCAGCTTTTTATACAGTTGGTTATGTAAGGTCCAATGATACAAACTAAGTTAAGACTGTGCTTGGTCTATAAGAAATGCAAAGAGTGGGCTATATGTTTTGCTTAATCATGTTGACTTGCAAGAAGGAGTCTCCAGAATCCACAGAGAAAATACAGAGTTAGTCAACATCCTCCATAAAGTCCAATGCTAGATAATACTGCACACCAGAGAGACCCAGTGCTAGATTAAACATCTCTTGACCAGACTGGTTCATCTTCCACTCATCTTCCTTATCTCTCTCATGAGAAAGAATCACATTGAAATCCTTAAAACTGAGGAACCTAAACTCTTACAACTCTGCAATTGTGGCATATACATTGAAATCCAAATCTGATCCAGTCCCTGTGATTAACTAGACCTTTCAACCATTAATTAATCAGCAATCAATCAAAATCAAGTCTAAATTTCACACCCTCCAGCAGGAAGCATTTGAACTAAATCTTGAATGGAGTCATGAATTCTAAGAGGCACAGATGAGGAGGAAAAGCATACCCAGCATGGAAGATGGCTAGTACAAAAGCACAGATTAGAAATCCCTAGACTGAGTCTTGTTTGAGAAACAGTAAGTAAACCAGAATGACTGGACCACAGAATATATAGAGGGGGAGTAAACTAGGAAAGTAGGAAGGGATCAAATTGTGAAGATACTTAAATGCCAAGCAAAAGAGCTTATATTTGATCCTGGAAGTAAGAGGGAGGTAAAGGATTTTACTCATCTGGGGAGGGAAGAGGAAGACAATGTGATATGGTAAGAAAATCATGTAGGTAAGCTGTACAGAGGATGGATTGATAGAATGAAGTGAGGAAATGCTTGAGGCAGAGAAACAAATTAGAAAACTATTGCAATAATCTAAGTGAGAGATGATGAGGAACTGAATTGGGGTGATAGCTATGGGATGAGATGGGAGAATAGCCTTGACAGTAATAGAGAAGTTTCAAAGATGAATAGATTGGGGGGAGGGAGGAGAGAAGAGAAGAAAATGAGTACTGTTTTGGATATGTTGAGGTTGAGATGCCTATGGGAAATACAGTTTGAAACAACCAATAGAAGGATGATTGATGATGCAGGCTGACTTCTGATGTCATAAGGGCAAGTATCACCATGGTGAGAAGAACACAAAACATTGCACTTACTCTTATCCATCTCAGTCTTCATAGAGCAGAGAAAGAGGCTGCTGGTACTTGGAGTCAGAGAGACAAAATGCAGAAGAGGGAAGACGATATACTTTATTAACAAAGGTTTGTTTTTGGAGATTTGGCAGTCATTCATGGGTAGCTAAATCTATAACCTTTTCCATTTTTAAATTTAAAAAATTTTTCTGATAATTCAAAAGAAATGTTTGATGATAGTGGCTATTAGTGCTACGCGGATTTAAGTTGGTCAGTAGAGATTCAATTTTGGGAACAGAACAACAGTTGAAGAGAGTAGTAAAAAACATTTTAAAAATCAGAGATTTCAAAATATTAAACAGAATCCATCTTTTGATCTCAAGCAGAAAACTTGGGTGGTTTTTTATCATTTGGATACATTACACAATTAAAAAAACTTACTTCAAAACATACCTCAGATGTGGTGTGTTACCCATTGTTAGTTTTTCTCTAATAGCCAAGAATTTACTGAGAGCAGTTTAATTAAGGTTCTAGTCACTGTTCTGCTACTATTTCATCCTGGACAAAAACTTTTCATTTCTTTGGGTCTCAGTTTTCTCATCCATAAGTTGAGAAAGTTGATGCCTAAGATTCCTTCTAGGTCTAGGGAAGAGAAAGAGATTGTGAGAACCACCAGATTTTTAATTAGACCACTTTTCATGAATTCTATTCCATTATCATCTTACCAAAAAAAAATCTTAGCTTGGGTTTCTCAAAAAAGGTATCATTTTCTCTTTGTACCCCAACCCTGACAAAAGATGATATTATTCCTTAAAATCTCCCTCTGTTGAGGAAATATTTGTGCCAACTCGTAATGGTAGCAGGAGTTCTCTAAATCAATAAAATTATAGGTCCAACCTTTATCCTATCTCTGAATATACATATTCACACACACATATATACAAGTATGTGTATATCCACTTGTACACACACATGTGTGTCTATAATACCTTTAATATATACATGCATATACATATATATGTATATATGTATATATATGTGTGTATATATATATATATATATATATATATATATATGTTTGAACCAAAGTTCAAACATCAGCTCGCCTGAGTGTCACTCTGTCAATATAACTTAGTAAAAATCTCCTCTCTGAACCTCAGTTTCCTCTTTCGTGAAATAAAGCTAAATAATCTCTAAGGGGGGAGAGAATAGTTCATAGTATTATACAAGAATGCTAGAAGTAACCTTAGAGGCTACTAGTCTGACTCCTTCAGGGTATCATAGATCTAGAAAGGGAAGGTACCTCACAGACAGCCTTATACAATCCCTTTTATAGAGAAGGTGCAAAGATACTTTCCAAGGTCACATAAGTTGTGTCAGAGATGGGATTTGAACTTAGGTCCTCTGAGACCAGTTGCTCCTTCTACTATTTTACTTCCCTGTGTCTTAAGATTGCCCTTCTTTCTACACACCCTGGACAGAGATTTGTGATAGAGTGAGAGCTGTGTCTCACAGAGCTCACATGCACTCACATGCACGCGCGCACACGTGCGCACACACACACACACACTTTTTTTTCACTTATCTTAAGGAGGGCAGCAAATGAAAGATAATAGGAATTTAACTGGGGTGAATTAATTCCTGGCTATCTGGGATTTTTGCAAAATCCCCCCTAGATTATCAAGTAACCAAAGCTATTACTATATTAATGGTCCCTAATTGAAGCAATTTTTAAATTCTAATGCTTAGATTTGTCAAGACCCTACATGTAGGAAAGGAGACAAGACTAACAAAAAAACCCTAAATATCATCTATGAGAGATTCAAAATGAATTTAAGGGGGGGAACCATATTAAATATCAGTTAAGAAAACCCATTACCCATCTAGAGCACCAGAAGTTATTGCTGGACTGTTATCAAGGTATGTCACTAATTGTGACATCAGAAATGTAGCAAGGACTGTCATAAAGGGAGGCAGATAGAAGTACAGGCATAAGTTATTGAATTGTTTGGTTTTTTTTAAATTTCCTTTCCAAGGGAAAGAAGCTTGAACTGTACAGATATTAAGGGAAAAGAACATTTGTGATTTAAGTCAGGACTTCCAACAGTTTACTTATCAAATGAGAAAAACTATGAAGGTGAGTGTTTATATCTCATTAGAAAGTTGTGTCAGGACTTTCTACAGTTAAGGTGGGTATTTTATTTTCAGTGCCTCTTCTCTCTCTTCAGCACCTTTCACATGAAGGACAGGGCTATCCTTCCTCACAGACACACATTGCTTTCATTTCTCAATCTCTTCTGTCACAGAGGAAAGCAATTTGATGAACTTCATGTATTACTCCTTCCAGGAATATTTGTGTATTTAAGGAAGATGAGCAGAAAGACAATAGAATGAATAGCTCTGGGTATAGAAGGATATTTTGCAGGAGTTGAGGAGAGCCCTTCTTGTATCCTTCATAAATTATGCTATAGGCAACTACCTTCACTGCCTATATATGAGGATGGCTTATGAAAAAAGTATCAAGAGAAACTAAAGGAAAAAAATCAGGCCATGATGGATGGAGACCAAAGACTTTGGGGTTGGATCAAGAAAATAGTACTTTTATGAATTTTAACTCTGAGTCATATTTCAATTGTGATTTTAAATGATGAGTCTATCACTTTACAGAAGGAAAGGAAAATAGCTGTTTTTCTAACATTTCAAAGAGTTTCTATGCTGAAAAAAATACTCCCTGAGAAAGTGATCTAAGATTAAGGCAAGTATTAAAGGTAATTAATGGACATCATCGGTACCATCAAAATTCTATTTAAGTGAGTAAACTATCTTCTTACTAAAGGATTGGTTATAATAATTAATATAGCAAGAAAAGTTGGATGAAACCACGACCTATGAAACAAAAGGGGGGTGGGAGGAGGGTAAGGGAGCAACAAAATGAAGCTTGTTGATGCCTGAAGGATATGGGTGACCTGCGGCAAGAAGAATCTCATATAATACCAAGGTCGTGAAAAAAATCTGTTCATAATTAAGGGGAAAGTAATTTTCTTGGAGCTATTCCTGAAAGAGGTCAGTGTCATCACTAGCAGAAGTGACCAATTCTAAGTATCTTAGATCAATGGAGTCCAAACTCCAATTGAAACAGAGCTACCATGCACGAGGATTCCTGTTGATTGCTTATTGACTTAGAAAACTGTATGTTGATATACCCTACTTTTATTTTATTTTAGTTTTATTTTATTAAATATTTCCCAGTTGCATTTTAATCTGGTTTCATTACGTAGGAGTATTTGACAGCCCTGTCTTAGGAGGCAAAATGTTTGTTGTCTATGCTACCTTCTCCTCCAATCCACATGCCTCGTAATTCTACCATTCTCCACATATCCAGAAGCCTCATAAAATCTGACATTGGAAAGAAGCTGAGTTCAGTCTCTTGCCCAATGCAGGAATTCTTTCTATGATATCATTGACAGTCATGATTGAACACTTTCAGCTTAATACCTGATGAGGTAGGCTGCTCCACTGCTGGAAAATTTTCATCATTAGAAAGTTACGATTCTGAACTGAATCATCCCCCTTGTGATTTCTACTGATTGTTCCCAGTTAAACTCTAGAGCATCCCAGGAACTATAAGGCTCCCCCACAACAACTTTAATTCTTCTCCTCTGCAGACTCATTCCTGCTGCCTCAACCTCTTCTCGTGTGGTTTGATGCTCATATCCTCCACCATCTTAATCACCTCCCTCCAAATCAAGGCGTCCTAACTTGTATGTCATGGATCCCTTTGGCAATCTTTGTATAGCAATTCTACCCTTTCACAGAATAATGTTTTTAAATAACTGAAGGAAATGTTAATTTTTAGTTAGAGGCTAGTTAAAACAAAGATATCATTTGTTCTTCCCATTCAAGTTCATGGCCCCCCTGAAATCTATCCAAAGACACTTGGAATCAATCCAAGGACACTGAAATCTGGAGTCTGTGGACCCCAAGTTAAGAAGAACCCTTGCTCTAGACAACTCTAGTTTGACAATGCTCTCCTTTAAAATATTGCCCTCCAGAAGTGACCATAGTGCTCCAGGTATGTTCTAACCAACAGGAAATCAGTGGGAAACATTAGCAAGGTATCCTGTGTACTGTCTGCAGTTATAAGGTAAAAATATTTTGTCTTGGGCTCTATCTATCTCTTATTTCTTCACACTCTTCTACCTTTCAGTACTTCTAACTCATATCCTTTCCATGTAGGTGTCCAATGTTCTTGTGTCCTTGACCTGAACATTCCATTTTGATTAATGCTATTAGGAAACTCAGAAGAACCATGGGAGATGAGAGCAGAAACAGTCATTTGCAATGAGTAGAGAGTATGACAATAACTAATTCTGCCCAGATTGTGGCTGCATACAGTCATGGCATTTAAACAAAGGAGGCAAGGCACTCATTACTGGTATAGCTGAGATATGCTTCCTTACAATTGTGTTGATTCATGTCAAGCATGGAAAGAGGGAGTCAGGTAGGTTTTCAATACAGTTGCAGTGGTTTAGGGTCTATACTATATATTTTTTGTATGTATTTTTCTTCCTCAGTATGTGAGTATATCCTCCTGGGACATCATCTATTCTGGGGAGGGAATCAGCTGTGTCTATCCACCCCTGAGGGACATCTCATACAATCTCAGAATAGCAGAATTGGAAGAGACTTCAGAGGGCCCTCTAGTACAACCTGTACCCAAACAAGACCACCCTAAGACAGAAAAATAGGAAAGTGGTCATGATCATTCAGCCTTTGCTTAAAATCTAGAAAAGTCATGTAGTCATGTTTCTTCAGAGTTTGGGCAGTCAGTTGGTGTTTAATAAATGCTTATTTACTTGTTAAGTCATCAGCATTAGGGAGTTTTAGTATGTGATGATTCCAAGTCTTCTGGCTTAGTCAAAGCCATAGACATTCTAAAAACAAAGTCCACGTTAAGGTTTGCTAGGAAATGCTAGAAAGGGGGGAAACATAGCTTATTCCTTACTTCCGTTAGCTTTCTTGGCAGCCACGTCACATTATTGACTCATCCCAAGTAATCAACCAAGATTTCCAGTTTTAGTCTTTACACAAATTACTGCTACCGTAAAGCCCGGTCTCACCGACGCATTCACCCGCTCAGCTGATTTTCCTTAAATTGATGTAGAAACTTGTATTTAAATTTGTCCTATTTTCTCTTCATTCAATAAAGCCCTCCTTCCTCATCACAGAACGGAGGTGAACCCTAGGCTTTTGACAGCTAAGTCATGGAGCATAAGTTCTATCTGCCTCCACCTACCAAGTTGGAAAGGCCTTGAAGTATGGGTCTGGTGATACATCTGTTGTCCAAGGAACAGCCTAGCTAAATTCAGAGAGGCCCATCATCACTAAGTTAGCAGATAGGGAGATGACTTTTTTGACCGCAAGCAACTCTCCAAGGATATCTACTAAATTCC
>CM053582.1:409810755-409843619 GCA_028627135.1 Pseudochirops cupreus
ATGTGTTGCTGCTGCTACGCCGCCATCTTGGCTCCGCCCCCCCTGTATGAAAAGTTTTTAAATTGCGTTCATATAATTCCTGTGTGTTTCTTGGCAGGTAGACTCCCAAACATTTTATGATATCTGCAGTTATTTAAGTGAAATTTCTCTTTCTGTCTCTTCCTGCTGGATTTTGTTGGTAATATGTAGATATTATGTTTTATGTGGGTTTAGTTTATATATATTGTACTAAAATTTTTGTTTCAACAAAATTTTTAGTTGATTCTCTAGAGTTCTCCGAGTATACGATCATGTCATCTACAAAGAGTGATAGTTTTGTTTCCTTGTTGCCTATTTTTATTCCTCCAATTTCTTGTTTTGTATGAAAAGCTAGCATTTCTAACACAATATTAAATATTAACATTAATAACAGACACTTTTGCTTCAATCCTGATCTTATTGGGAAGGCGTCTAGTGTATCCCCATGACAGATAATACTTGCTCTTGGTTTAGATAGATACCATTTATCATTTTATCAAAAAACTCCATTTATTCTTATACTTTCTAGGGTTTTAATAAAAATGGGTATTATATTTTGTCAAAAGCTTTTTTTACCTCAATTGACATAATTTTTATCAATTAATATAATCAATATAACTTGGTGATGTGATTTTTGTTGTTTTTGTTATTGATATAATTAATTATACTTTTAAGTTTCCTAAATTTGAACCAGCCCTACATTTCTGCTATAAATCTGACCTATTTATACTGTATGATCTTTGTTATATATTGCTGTAATCTCTTTGCTAGTCTTTTATTTAAAAATTTTGCATCATTGGAGAAATCGGTTTATAGTTTTCTTTCTTTGTTTTTGATATCCTTGCTTAGATAGCAACACCATTTGTGTCATAGAAGGAATTTGGTAGGGCTCCTTTTTTACCTATTTTTTCCAAATAATTTATATGGCATTGGAATGAAGTATTCTTCAAATATATGGTAGAATTCACTTGTAAATCCATCTGGTCCTGGGAAATTTTTATAAGGGAGCTCATTTATGGATTGTTAAATTTCTTTTTCTAAGGTATAGTTACATTAAAATTCTGGTTCCTCTTTTGTTAATCTGGGTAATTTATATTATTGCAAATACTGATTCATTTAACTTATTTTTATTGAAATATAATTGAGCAAAATAGTTCCTAATAATTCCTTTAGTTTCATCTTCATTGGTGTTGCATTCTCTTTTTCTATTTTTGATACTAATAATTTGATTTTCTTCTTTCTTATTAAAATGAAATTAACCAAATGCTTTGCTTATTTTATTGAGTTTTTCACAAAACCAGTTCCTAGTTTTATTTATTATGTCAATTTTTTACATTCAATTTTATTGATCTCTTCATTTTCAAGAGTCTGTTTAGCTATTTAATTTGAGGTTTTTAATTTGTTGGTTTTCAAATTTTTTTTTAGTTGAATGTCCTGTTCTTTGATCTGATCTTTCTCTCTTTTATTGATGTAAGCATTCAGAGATATAATTTTTCCCCTAAGTGCTCCTTTGACTGCATCCCACAAATTTTGGCATGTTGCCTTATTGTTGTTATTATCTTTAAGAAATTATTGTTTTTATGATTTGTGCTTTGACCTACTCATTCCTTAGGATTAGATTATTTAGTTTCCAATTAACTTTTAATCTGTATTTCTGTGGTCATTTATTGAATGTAATTTTTATTGCATTATGATCTGAAAAGAGTACATTTAATGTTTCTGCTTTTCTGCATTTGTTTTTAGGTATTTGTGCTCTAATGTATGGTTTCTTTTTGTGAATATACTGTGCTGGTGCTTGTCCTTCATACTTGAAGAGGACCAATGCCATCACAGTGTTGGGGTCAAGATACAATATGTTCAACTGTGACTGATCAATCCAATACAAGCTTGGATAGTTCTACCACAGGTTGAGCACAAATAGTCCATTTGAACATTTGGGATGGAATATTTCTAGATTTGCACTTCTTACATTTCCTTTGAGCTGCTGCAATTCTGTATTGCTCATAGAGCACAGCTTCTTCCTTGATCTCATGCACTAATTCTTTGATCCTGCACTATTGTCTTCAGTGTCTCACAATCAATACTAAAGTTTTTCAGAAACCTTGAGAGTGTCCTTGTACTGCTTCTTCTGACCATTGCATGAATACCTGCCTTCTGCTAGTTCTCTGTAAAATAGTCTTTTAGGCAAATGTATATTTGACATTATGGCTATGTGACCAACTCATTGGAGTTTTGCTCTCTGCAGTAGAGTTTGAATGCTTGACAGTTCAGCTCAAGAGTGGACCTCAGCGTCTGCTACCTAATCTTGCCAGGTAATCTTCAGAATCTTCCTAAGACAATTCAAGTGGAAGCAGTTTAATTTTCTGATGTGGCACTGATAGACTGTCTAAGTTTTATAGGCATATTACAATGAGGTCAGCACAATGGCTCTGTAGACATTTAGTTTGTTATGGAGTTTAATACCTCTTTGCTCTCACTCTTTCTTTTAAAGCCTCTCAAACACTGAGCGAGCTCTGGCAATACATGTGTCAACCTTATCATCTACATAGACATCCCTGGGAAATATACAGCCAAGTAAGTGAACTTGCCCATAGCAGTCAAAAATTTTCCATTTGCTGTAATCACTGGTTTCATGTAGGGATGGTACAGTGTTGGCTTAATGGAGAAACTCTGGGGTTTTTTTCTTAGCATTAATAGTTAGGCCAAAATTAGCACAAGAAGCAGAAAATTAATCCATACTTTATTGTATTTCAGCCTCAGAGGCTGCATTGAGTTTTCTACAAACAAAAAATTGTGCACCAACTCTCCCTCCACTTTAGTCTTGACTTGTAGCCTTTTCAAATTAAGTCATATATTATCAGTGTGATAGCTGACCTTGATGCCATTTTCCTCCTCAATGAAGGTATCTGACAACATCATGGAAAACATTGTGCTAAAATATATGGAAGCAAGTTCACTTGCTCACTTCTTCACTCCATTGGTGACTGGGAAAGTATGAGACCATTGTCCTTATCCAGAACCCATGCAAGTGTACCATCATGAAACTTGTGTACAATACTAATAAACTTCTCTGGGCAACCAAATTTTGCCCTGATCTTCCACAAGCCCTCATGGCTGATAGTATCAGAGGCCTTGGTTAGCTCAATGAATGTTGTGTACAGACCTGTGTTCTGCTCCTCGCATTTCTCCTGGAGGTGTCAGACAGTAAACATCATGTCAACCATTCCTCAGCCCTTTCTGAAACCACACTGGCGCTTGGGTAGATATCCATCTTCCAGGTGAAGGATCAACCTATTAAGAAGGACTTTGACAAGAATCTTGCCACTGATGACTAAGAAGGAGGTAGATATCACCCGCCTAGTCCCCCATACACCCTGCCATGATTATCCCAGGACAACCTATTTCTTTTTCATTTATAGATATGGACAATGGAGGCATCACTTAGTCTCCTGGGTGATAACCTCCTTTTGCCACATATCCTGGAAATTTTCAGTCAGGCTCTGTATGAGCAGTGGACCCCCTGCCTTGAAGATCTCTGCTGGGGATGGAATCTGTGCCAGGTGCCTTGCCACCTAGAGGAGCCTAATGACATTCAGTACCTCTTCTTCAGTTAGAAGCTCAGCTAGAGAGGGATTGACTTCAACCTGAGGTCCCTGGTCAGTTGCTTCAGCATTGGTTGATGACAATCTGTTGGAAACACTATGGGAGTGTTCAGCCTGTATCTCCAGAATCATGTTCTTATCACTGATCAGCATGCCTCTGTCAGCACTGAGTAGTTGAGATTCACCAGAATTGATCCATAATGAGTTTTCAGGGCATCATAGAAGCACTTTGGATTGTTCCTGTCAGCATAAAACTGAATTTCATCTGCCTTCCTGCTGAGTAAAGAAACCTGCATCTCTCTAAGCTTCACTTGTACTTTACTTTTAATAGAGTTAAAACTGCCTTCTTAGAAATTAATGAATTGTCTTTCTGATAAACCTGTTCTTGTTTTTCATTCTGAATTTTCCCATCATTTTTGTCAAACTGATCTTGATGTTTGTGAGTGTTATGAGCTCAGATGAACAAATATGGTACTGTACAAAAATCTGAAAGCTGACTGCTCTTTTTCTACTCTATTGCTGCTGTGTGCTGACTCAGCTTTCCCTCCAAGTCAGCAATAGTCTGTTTTTGCATAGAAAAGTACCCTAATGGGTTGACTTTGAATCTCCTGACAGTTGTCTTGCCCTGGGGCCTCCACTTTTGTTGAATGTGAATGTTTAGCTTGGAGAGGATAAGTCTATGATTGGTCCAGCATTGTACCATATATTACCTTCATCACTCTCACACCCTGCTTGTGTTTTTTTTTTCTCACAATGACATCATCTGTTAAATGCCAGCACTAGCTATGAGGGTGTATCTTGTTGCATTTAGATAAACTGAAGGCAGTGTTGGTGATGAGAAGGCCATAAGATGCACGTCTCTTCAATAGTAAGTGACCATTGATGTTGCTGTTTTTGACTCCATTTCTCCTGAGGACTCCCTGCCATGTCTGGCATTAAAGTCACCCAGAATTACAAGTTTGTCTTTTTTTTGGCACATTGATGTTGAAGGTTTCCAGGTCTTCATAAAATTTTTCTTTGACCTCATCAGACTTTATCCTGTTGGGTGCATAAACCTTGATGATGGTGGTATGACACTTTCGTACAAGTAGCAGTTGTATTGTCATAAACCTGTTGTTCATTCCTTTTGGGAAGTATATAAGCTTGCTGACTAGATTAGATCTGATTTGCAAAACCAATGCCAGCTTCATGGCACTTCTTGTCACAGTGACCACCCCAGAAAAGCATGTATCCAAGTGCAGCTTCAATAAGCTGGTCTTCATTTTCCAGCCTTGTTTCACTTAGGGAAGCTATTTAGATGTAGTACCTGCTGAGTTCCCTAGTAACACGAGCCCTTGATCTTTCAAATCTCCTGGATCTCATGCTGTCCATGACCATGTTCATATTTCATGTACCAGTGATGAATGGAATCATCTTCACAAAAATTTTTGTACATTTTTTGTGTGTTGATCACAGGCTGGGATCCCCAGCTGCCTCAGTAAGCAGGTCAGTGTTGGGTGAAGCAGACAATTTTTATGGCACCTTTTCTAGCCCCTTCCTCACACCAGGAGGTGAGTAGTGCAGCCCTCACAAAAAAAGCTTCTCAGATAGGTAGGAGGCTGCACAAACCCCATTGCCACTTCAGTCCAGCAAGGAGATGACCCTATACCCTGGGCTTCCTGTGTATAGGGTTGTGCCTACAACTTGCAGTATATCTATATTTGCTACTTCATCACTCATCTGTTGCCACAGGACTTCAAGGCAGATAAAACAGTAGGGTAGTAAAATAATTAAATAGTAAAATCATGAATGATGGGTGATGTCTTGACTTATGTATGAATTGGATTTAAGTGAGGCAGAGTGGTGCAAACTCATCAGCCTCACTCTATCTTCCAGAGTCACTAAAGTCTATTGGCAAAAAAAAAGTCAAGATGACTGGTGATGGCCTGGGATGCAGTGGATGACTTTGGTTATCTTCAGTGTCTGACCAAACTCTAAGCACTCCACAGTGAGAATGCTTCTCACAACTATAGGACATTGAAGCTATAAAAGGACCATAAATATCATATAGTCCAATCCTTGCATTGTACAGATGAAGAAACTGAAACCCAAATGATTAGCTACTTTCCCAGTGTCATTGTAAGTGATAGAGCTGGAGAAGATCCAGGTCTACTCCTTTTAAATTTCTTACTTTACAGTGTATTTGACTTCTGGAGGGTATTCTCTGTGTCCTGGATGTGTGAACTCCAGATTTTAAGTATATGAAACTCTGGGGTAAGAGGGGATCTTGTTCTTATTAAATGAAAAAAAGCATTAATTAAGCACTGACTATATGCAAAGCAAAGTGCTAAGCCCTGGGCATACACATAGAAAAGTAAGTATCTGCCTCCAAGGAGCTCATACTCCAATTGATGAGACTACACATAGAAGGTTTTAGCTGCAAGACATATGTAAAGATCCCATGGTCCTTAGAATGCAACAGCAAGGCAGATGGTCATACCTCCTCTTTAATATAATTTTCACTAATACAGGCATACCTCAGAGATATTGCAAGTTCAGTTGCAGACCACTGCAATAAAGTGAATATTGCAATAAAGCAATTCACGTAATTTTTTTTTGTTTCCAAGTGCATAAAAAATTACGTTTACACTATACTGTAGTCTGTTAAGTGTACAATAGTATTATGTCTAAAAAAGGTACATACCTTAATTTAAAAATACTTTATTGCTAAAAAAACCCAACCCCCCTAAAAACCAAACACTAACCATTTTCCGAGCCTTCAGTGAGTAGGTTTTTTTTGTTTTGTTTTTGCTGGTGGAGGGTCTTGCCTCAATGTTAATGGCTGCTGACTGATTAAGGTGGTAGTTATGGAAGGCTGGAGTGACCATGGCAATTTCTTAAAATAAGACAACAATGAAGTTTGCCTCATATTTTGACTCTTCCTTTCACTTGAACAGTTAGAGACTATTGTAACATTATTAGTTGGCTTAATTTAAATATTGTTGTGTCTCAAGGACAGGGAGAGAGACAGAGAATGGCTGATCATCATCAGAATACATACAAAATTTATTGATTAAGTTCCGCATCTTATGTACGTACAGTTCATGGCACCCCAAAACAATTACAATATTAACATCAAAAATCAACAATCACAGATGAACGGATATAATGATGAAAAAGTTTGAAATATTGTGAGAATTACTAAAATATGACAGAGAAACATGATGTAAGCACACATTGTTGGGAAAATGGCACTGATAGACTTGCTTAATGTAGGGTTGCCACAAACATCCAATTTGCAAAAACTATGATATCTTTGAAGTGCAATAAAGTGAAGTACAATAAAATGAAGTGTGCCTGGATTGTCATTACTTTCTTATCATGAGTCATTTTATAGTGCTTTTACATTACATTTTTACATTTTACATTTGATGGCAAGAACCTTTTTTGCTGGGTCTTCAATAGATATGCCTTCCCCAGGATGATGACTGTGGGCACCTCACTGGAAACATCATTATTGTAAAGGCTCTTGGGTTTAGAATTCTGGGTTGTCTCTACTAGGATCTGAGGGGAAATGGTGGTCAAGGTTGTGGTGGTTTGACTTGGTTGGTTTGACTTGCCTGGTACATGCTGCCTCCTATTTCTCCCTCACTACTTCAGCTAGGCTGGCCTACTTGCCCTATGAATGGAAGTTGGTTGGCATTTGTACAGTATAGCTGACCACATATTCACAGGAGTTGCCTCCCTGGATGATGGTTATAAGGAGTGGGCTAGAAGTAGGACCAGTGATTTGGCCTCTCCCAGGGCCCTTGTCTTTCTCTTTCTGTTGTTGGCAGTTGGTCAGTAGTTGTTGCTGGTGGTGATGTGGAAGGTGGGCCCTTCTTCACAGTGTTTTCTTCCCTAAATCAGGATTACAGGTGCCGCTCTGGAAGCAAGTCTTGTGGTTTAGGAAGTATTGATTGCTATTCCCACGGCTCCTGGTCTCAGTATCCTGGACTATTCACATCCATGTCTGAGGGGAGATGGTTGTCAAAGTGGTGATAGTTTGATCAACACATGCTGCTCCAAATCCCTTTGTCTAGGTCCCTGTTTCTTTAATTAGTTTGGTTTGTCTCCTCTGCCTGTTGTTAATTGGTGTTAGTTCCTGTTTAGCAATTGCCATTGAACAGATATGCTGTGTTGTTTTAGAAATTTAGAAGAAAGGTAGGCAATGAAATATAATGCAAAGAGTGTTGAATCTGGATTTAGAGAACCCAAGTTCAAATCATTTCTCTGAGACTCCTTATGTGATCTTGGACAAATGACTTCACTTCCTGAATCTCAGTTTCTCCATGTGCACAATGAGGGGCTTGGACTAGATGGCCTCTGAAAACCCTTCAGTCTCTGTACACATGACCCTGTGATCACCAGGGTGTCTAGGTTTGCAAATGGCATTCAAATATATAACGATTTGGAACATTGCCTTTTTTGTAGTGTTATTTTCTGTGCATTTCTATGAAAATCTATTATAGCTAAGAAAAGATGGTAAAGCCAAAGCAGAGGTAAGGAAGCAAATAGTTGGTCACAGATGTGGAGTGTTTTAGATCAGGGGTTCTTAATCTAAGAAGCTGATGGATAAGTTTTAGGAGTTCTGGGAACACCTGAATTTGAAAAAAAAAAATACACCTCATTTTTTTACAAATCTTTAACTGAAATTAAGCATTTCCTTTGGTTATTAATGTAGACCACATAGCACAGAAGTATCAACGGTATCTTGACTTTGTCACCAAAAGAAATCACAGATAATTCCATATTGCTTTCCAATTTCCGTGGATATCTTGAAATATCATTTATGTTCATCATTACTTCAAAAATATTGTAGTTGTTGGACCTGCTGCTAGATGGTACATGATTACAAGTTTTCTTGTCTGTAGATATGTCTTTTTTGAATCTGGCATCTTTTAGTAATTCTGCCAAAAAACGATGAAGTTGTGTCTTCTCACACTGGTGGACTCAAACATTGATTTTGCTTTCCATTACTCCCAACTATGGCTGTTGATCAGTATGTTGAAGGAGGTGAGTTGTGTTCATTGTTAAATTTTGCAAAAGTATGCAGTTCAAATGAGAATTTTTAACTTTCTGATAAGCAGGTATAACCTTTTGTAGCCCATGTATGTGCACTATAAATGTAGACCAAACATGTCTAATGGTTGAGAGAATTGTGAGAGTATTATTAATAGTAACTTATCATTGCTAAAAAAAATTACTCAGTGATATAGGTCATACACAGTGTTGTAAGTTCTGTGAACAGAAAGGTTCTTTCTCATATTTATTTTTCTCTTCATATTCCTTTTTAAATACACTTTCTATGTTATAAAATGTGAGGGATAACTTGCAGTGAAGTTTCCCCATTCTGAAAAATCAAATCTAGAGTGGCTGCAGCATCCACTAGGCCTAAATTTAGAAGTCACCTGACCTTTAAAAAATCTAGGACTGCGAGCAATGGAGACCTTCCCCAGTGCCACCTCAGCATAAGATATGACAAATAAGGATAAAACCATTTTCCTGGCCTTGCATTGGGCACCTACATGTTTCCGTGTCCTTTGACTCCAAGATAGATTCCTGTACTTAGGTTGTGAGCTCTACCAATGAGAGTAGAGGCCAATTGGGAGTTGGGTTTCTGTGTTAGAAGGTATATAACCATGGGCTTGCTTCCACATGTTGCTCTCTCCCTGGCAGATGCCATTTGAGGGACAGGGGCAGAGTCCTTGCTTATGAGAAAGAGTAAAGACCTTCTCTGATCTCAGACTCAGACTCTGAACTCTTTCTTCTCACATATGAAACAAAAGCATACCCATACAGGATATCGTACAAGTGGGGTTTGTGTTATTATGAGTCTGTGAAAATGCCACACATCTAAAAAAATAATGTCACAAGAAAACTTCAATCTACATCATAAAGGAAAACTATTACAAGGTGTGAAGGCTGCTGAAGGTGTGAAGAGCCACAATACTCTGTAACAATAGCTAAATTCCAGGAAGAAGAAGACTCCAATGCTGCTGTTAAAATGCACATTGCTTTATTGGAGAATTAAAAGCCATTTAACAGTGTTAAAACTTTGGATAAATTGCTAAAATTTTCATTATTTTACTTGTTATACAAATTTCTTGTGTGTCTTACGCTTTGCTTAATTAACACACACATTATTTGTTTCTTTGAAACACTTTCAAACTTAAAAACATAAAAATAATTAGTTTTATTTGGCCATTTTGGCTCTGCCCCCAAAATAATTAGTTTTAAAAATAATCGTATCAGATATTTTATTTTAGCTTTATTTTTTACATACTTAGTTTAAGATGAAATGTCAAAGAATGGTGTGATGAAGGCTATGTGTATAAGGTTTCATTTGCATTAATGGAATGATGGGACACAAAAACTAGAGACTTTTACACACACAAAAACATTCTTGCCAACAAATATCCAGCCAGCAAAACTGGAAGACTACCCGATTCCTGTTCATTCTAAATAGCCTCTCAAGATGGTTCTTTTTTCCCCCAGAATTTATATATTTATTTTTTAGTTTTTATCTTTCATTTCCACAAGATTTTGAGTTTCAAATTTTCTCCCCATTTCTCCCTTATCCTCCACCCCAAGATGGCAAGCATAATGATTATTCCTTCCAGTTCGCCCTCTCAAATACCGCCCCCATCTCTTCCTTTCCTCCCTTACCCTTTATTTTCTTGTAGGGCAAGATGAATTTCTATACCCCCATTGCCTGTATATCTTATTTCCTGGTTGTATGAAACAACAATTTTTAAACATTTGTTTTTAAAATTTTGAGTTCCAAATTCTCTCCCTTCTTTCCTCCTCACCCACCCCCACTGGGAAGATAAGCAATTCAGTATAGATTATACATGTGTAGTTATTACGCAAAACATTTCCATAGTAGTCATGTTGTGAAAGACTAACTATATTTCCCTCCATCCCATCCCACGCCACATTTTTTCTGTTTTCTCCTTTGACCTTGTCCGTTTTCAAAAGTGTTTGCTTCTGACTACCCCTTCCCCCAATCTGCCCACCCTTCTATCATCTCCCTCTCTTATTCCCTTTCCCTCTACCTTCCTGTAGGATAAGATACCCAGTTGACTCTGTATGTTATTCCCTTCTTAAGCCAAATCCAATGAGAGTAAGGTTGATTTATTCTCTTTCACCTCCCTGCTCCTTCCCTCAAGAGGGTTCTTTTTAAGTGAAGAAAGGTAAATTTGAAAAAGTTGGGACTTTGGATACTTGGATTCTCCATTTCGCAAAACTTTTTCTTGAAGCCTCCTATAAAGTTGCTTACCGAATAGCTAAACAAAAGAAGTCCCACCTACTTTAGTAAAGCCAAGTTCAATGGAAATTGTTGAGATGCTTTATGGATAGAAACAAAGGAAAAAACTGGAAGTGCTTCTATTATCAAATAACATGAAACATTCTGGAGTAGGTGATATTTCTTTTGAGATTTTAAAGCATGTCATTGAAAAACTGACAGACTAGACATTCCACTTTCACATGAAACTGGATGAGACTGCTGACATCTTTAAAAGTCAACTCTTTGTTTTTAATCACTATATGAATATTGATGGTATCAAAGAAGAATGTTTATTTGGTGAGTTAATTTGGCAACTACAAAGTCCATTGAAATTTTGGAAATGGTAAAAAAAAAGTTTTTTGTTAAATAAAACTTTGTAAAGAAAAGCTTTGTAATTTTTGCACAGATGGAGCTCCTGTTATGTTTGGTAATTCTTCTGATTTTGTACTTTACTGAAAAAGTCAACTCTTCATGTTGTCACTCATTGTCTTTTATGCAGATTTGTATTATCAACAAAGACTCTTTCAACAATCCTGAAAGATATTTTGTTAAAATAACGCCTATAAATGTCATTGATTTTATCAGAAGCTGGATTTTACATCATGTCATTTATTTATTTATTTATTATTATAATATCAAGAAGTGGGAGCAGAATAAGAAGTGCTTCCAGGATGCAAAAGTTTGCTGGTTTTCAAGAAGCCAAGTCTTAGAAGTACTTATTCAAACTAAAGACAGAAGTTTCACTTTTCTGAAAGGAAAACTCAGGAACACTTTCATAGAAAATATTTTATCCATTTATTGTCTTACCTAGAAGATAGTTTAGTCGTAGGAGTGAGATAAATCTTTAAATAAATGCTCAAGTGATAATTATGGATGCCACTGAAAAGTTATGCTTTCTTGGTAAAGTTGTCAATATGGAGAGAAAAATAGAAGCCAAAAGCCTTGCAAACTTTCAAAAGCTGGATGAAATGCTTTACCAACATGGAGTTAGAATATAAAATTCTCTGTCAATTTCTTTGAAAAGAGCAATCTACATTCCCTAGAATTACTTCAAATCTCTCAAAAATTATTCCTATCTTGATAGAATTTAAATTGTACTCTGGATTTGTAATCTTTTCATTATGATATAATCTGTATCAAAGATGTTTACCCAACAAAAAATGAACTCATTGATTTCAGACAAGAAAACTATGTAATTAGAGTTTAACTCAAAAAGCCCCAGAGAATTCCAGTGTTCCTTGAGAAAAGCCTATTTGCTTCTTGTAATATGACCTTTGGAACCTTAATTTTATTTGCAATAACATATCTTTGCAAATCAGGATTTTAAGAACTTGTAACCATCAAAACAAAAAAATTGAAATCAATTGGATATCCATGTTGCCTCAACAAAGACCACTCCACACTTCCTCTCTAGGCTAAGCAACAGCCTTGATACTTATAAGTCATTAAAAAAAGAAAATTTAACTTTAACTTGCTTTTATTTTAAATATCTTATTGTTTAATGCATTGATAAAATATATGTATTACTTTATCATACATTTTAGAATATTTTGATAACTTTCAATATAACTGGTTACCTATATATTTTGTTTGTGCATTTAAAAATTTTAATTTGAGAAGAGGTTCATAGGCTTTCAACTTGACTGCCAAAGAGGTCCATGACACAAAAAAGTCCAAGAATCCCTCTTTTAGACTATCAGTTCATTTATAAAAGTTCCATGAAGGAATATATGGAAGGATTAGCCCTTCCTGACTGATTTTTACTTATTTCTGTAAGGATGGATTTGAAATCATCATAACCCAACTTAACCTTAATTCATATATCAAGTGAGAGAAATCTTGATTGTTCACTAAGTGTGGCAAAATCTGGATACTTTCCTAAGTGTGACAGATAGTCTGGTCTGGTTGAGAGACTTGGTTACACTATTTAAAGTCATAAAACCAGTTGGATTCAGGAATTCAAGTGGGCAGTGAGCCAAAAGATTGCATTCCAGCTAAACTTCTGAGAAGGAACCACCTGGAGGGAGGTTCCTACCTCACCTATCTCTCAGCCACAGTTGCCTCCCCTTTCCCCACCCTTGGTCAGTGAAGGATCTTGTGAGCTTTGAAGAAGCTGTAGAATTTTGGATTTCCCATCAGCATCCTAGTAACATCCCCAAAACAGCTTCAGATGATGGCAACACATATCTTAGGAGCCAAGTATAGCCTGGACAAGATGAAGATAGCAGATTCAAGGTTTTACAAAGAGGCCATCAGAAAAGCTAACCAGGGCAGCTAGGTGGTGCAGTGAATAGAGTACCGGCCAAGGAATCAGGAGGACCTGAGTTCAAATCCAGACCCAGACACTTAAGACTAGCCATGTGACTTTGGCCAAGTTACTTAACCCAAATTGCCCTGCCTTCCCCCCTCCAAAAAGAAAAAGGAAAAGAAAAGAAAAGCTAACCAAACCATGGAGGGCATCTTAAGAATGCCAGCATATGGACTTCCAGTATCTGTGAGTTAGCACTTTTGCCACATGTGCTGTCCAAGCTTGAGCCCACTTTCTCTTGGACTCCAAGAACTGATAGAATGTATCATAGCCTTTTTTGGGGGGTAGGATAGAGTGACTGATTTTGTACCAGTTATTCTGATAATAGAACCTTAGTAAATGCCCCTTTCTAAAAGCTAATTAAGTTCAACTGACCAACTGGTATCAAATGATAAGCACAGCAATGGTGGTACATGAGTTATGGTATTAGAAAGACAGACCTTCTTTCCTCAGGGCTAAACTTACATTCCTTGGGGACATAGTAGTAATGCTTCAGAGACCTTACTAGTTAGTGCAAGTTTGGGTTGGGATAGCAGAGCATACACTGTATTTCTATTTTTTGAAGAAACCTATGGACTTAATATTTTGCTTATTCCTACAATGTATGAATTTGTAGCCTTTGGAGATAGAATGGAACTTAGAGGTTTTCTAGTCCAACCCAGCAAACTGGGTCCCAAAGAAATTAAGTGATTTGCCCATGTCAAGATTCTAATTGATTCCCATGACTCCCAAGTTTGCCTCACTTTCCACTGTACCTGCTTGTTTAGTTTTCTTTGGATCTCAGGAGCTGGAACATTTACAGGATGTGTATCTCAATTGAATATCAGCACCCTAAATCTTCCAGGATTGCAAATGGGAAGCTAGCTTATCAAACCACAAATAACTGACAGTTTCACTGAACTACTCTCTGAATTGCTGGTTTTGACTTCTCAAATTCATCCTTACCCAATGGAAATCTCATCCAAATTCTCAGATCTTAAAATAAGCCTGAATGATTATACTGTTTTTAGCTGAATCAGGAAAACAGATTCTCTAGTTCAACATGTGAACATTCTGCAATATGAGACCAAAAATAGATATCAAATCTAGAGATGGCACCAGAAAGATAATTGTAAGAACAAAGGCCTTCAAATGTTGAAGGAAAGATGTGTCATGGGGCATTTTCATTAAGTTGCTTAGTATGTTCAGCATTATGAGAATAATAACAAATATATATATTTATAAGTATACACATGTATATATGTATGTGTGTGTAGATCAATTGATTTATCTATCTTTCTATCTATCTACACACATATTTTCAAGTTATAGCCCATAGTTTTATGGCTATAACTTGAAAATTACAAATTGGCTAACACGTTCACAGAGGCAGATAGGTAGTAAGTGGTAGAGATAGGATTCAAATTCTGGTCTTCTACTACTAAAATCCAGTGCTCTTTTCATTATACCATGTTTCTTGGTGTTGCTTTTCTGTATGCTAGATCTGTGAAGTCTGAACTTTAAGCATGAATATAACCTCAGCCTTACAGCCCATTGCTTCAAGACCTCTTGTTGAGAGAGATTGATTACTCAAAGCCCCACATTTGTTTTTTAATTTTTTTATTTATTTTTAACAAATACAAAAAAGACCCCCCAAAATCCATTTACACACAAAACAAAGAGAAGATTTAATATGAAACCATAAACCTCCATTTCACCCTGCTTACTTTTTTGAAAAACTATGTCATAAATACTATACATCATTTTCAAAGCTACCCTGCTTTTCTGTGCTTCCTTCTGAGTTTTCTTTTGTTCTCTGCTGTGTGCGTTTTATTTTTTTTCTCCCTCCCTTCCCACCCTGCCCTAGAGAAGGCCACCATTAGACACAGATATGTATATGCATATATATAGATATATACATGTAAAACCATACTACACGTACTTCTATTTTTCAGTTCTTTCTCTGGCGATGGACAGCATTTTTCTTCACAGGTCCTTTGTAGTTGATCTGATATTCATAATACTCAATATAACTTAGTTCCCAATTGTTCTCTGAACAATGTCGTTATTACTGTATACAACATTTTCTTGGTTCTACTCATTTAATTGTTTGTTATTTCCTGCAAGTCTTTCCATGTTTTTCTAAAAATCAAGTGCTATATACCACATATGCCACAACTTATTTAACCATTCCCCAATTAATGAGTATCCCCTCATTTCCAATTCTTTCCCATCACAAAGAGAGCTGCTATAAATATTTTAGAACATATAAGTTCTTTTCTATTTTTACCTGACTCCTTAGGAAAGATACTTAATAGTGGTATGGCATAGTTTCATGACTCTTAGGGCATAGTACCAGATTGCTCTCCAAAATGGTTGGATTAGTTCACAATTCCACCAACAGTGTATTAATGTCTCAATTTTTCCACATCCCCTCCAATATTTGTCATTTTCCTCTTCTGTCATTTTAGCCTACCTCATAGGTGTGAGATGTTATGTCGAAGTTGTTTTAATTTGCATTTCTCTAATCAATAATGATTTAAAGGGGCAGCTAGGTGGTATAGTGGCTGAAGCACCAGCCTTGGAATCAGAAGAACCTGAGTGCAAATCCACCCTCAGACACTTAACAGTTAGTAACTGTGTGACTCTGGGCAAGTCACTCAACTCCATTGCCCCGCCCCTCAAAGAAATTAGAGCATTTTTATATGGCTATATATAGTTTTTATTTCTTCATTGAAAAATTGCCTGTTCATATCTTTTGACAATTTATCAATTGGGGAATGACATTCTTATAAATTTGATAACATTCTTTATATATTTGAGATATGAGGCCTTTATCTGAGAAACTATCTATAAAAATTTCCCCTAATTTTATGTTTTCTTTCTAATCTTAGCTACATTGGTTTTATTTGCATAAAACCTTTTTAATTTAATGAAATAAAATAATCCATTTTACACTTCATAATGCTCTGTATCTTTTGTTTATTTATAAATTCTTCTCCTGTCCACAAGGCTGATAGGTTCAAACCCATGTTCTTCCAATTTTCTCTTTTTTTTTTGAGGAGGGAAGGCAAGGCAATTGGGGTTACGTGACTTGCTCAAAGTCACACAGGTGGTAATTGTGTCAAGTGTCTGAGGCTGGGTTTGAACTCAGGTCCTTCTGACTCCAGGGCTGGTACTCTATTCACTGCCCCACCTAGCTGCCCTGACTTCTAATTTTCTTATATTTCCTTTTCCATCTAGGTCATATACCCATTTTGACCTTACCTTGGTAAATAGTGTAAGATACTGTTGGTCTATGCCCAATTTCTGCCAGACTGCTTTCCAGTTTTCCAACAATTTATACCAGACAATCAATTCTTATCCCAAAAGCTTAAGTCTTTACATCTGTCAAATACAAGGTTACTATAATAATTTACTGCTGTGTATTATATGCATACTCCGCTCCACGGATCCATCTTTCTGGCTCTTAGCTAGTACCAGACAGCTTTGATAATTACTGCCTTATAATACAGCTTAAGATCCAGTATTGCTGAACCTCCTTTCTTTACATTGTTTTTCATTAATTCCTTTGATATGCTTGACCTTTTGTTCTTCCAAATGAATTTTATTAATATTTTTTCTAACTCAGTAGAATAATTTTTTTGGTAATTTAATTTGGATAACATTGAATAAACATATTACTTTAGGTAGATTTGGTATTGTTATTATATTGCCTCTGCATATCCATTAACGATGAGCATTTCTCTAGTTATTTAAATCTGAATTTATTTGTGTACAACCTGTTTTATAATTATGTTCATGTAGTTCCTGGGATTGTCTTGGTGGGTATACTACTAGATACTTTATACCACCTACAATTATTTTAAGTGGGGTATCTCTTACTATCTCTTCTTACAGGGTTTTATTGCTGATATATAGAAATGCTGATGATCTATGTGGGTTTATTTCATATCCTGCTATATTGCTAAAATTATTCATTGTTTCAACTAACTTTTTAGTTGAATCTCTAGGATTTTCCAAGTATATCATCATATCATCTGCAAAAAGCAATAGTTTTATTATCTCATCGCCCGTTCTGATTCCTTCCATTTCTTTTTCTTCTCTTATTGCTATCATTTGCTTTTCTAATACAATGTTGAATAATATTGATGATAATGGGCATCCTTCTTTAAAGTCCCACATTTGTGTGTGGGGCAGAGTTAGTGAAAGCTAGGGAAAAGTGAAATCCAGTCTCTTCTGGCTTCCATCTTCAAGAGAGATACGCCATGTCAGACTTTCTTCAGGTCACCAAAGGGAGAGAATGACTCTGGGAAGAAGCAGTCAATATAGCAACTGGCCATCCTTAGCACGTTCCTATCTGCAGCTTGTTATAATATATACTTCTGGGAATTTTCTCTTGCCAAGATTCACTTGGTTGAGCTGAGTTACCTCTTTCCCAATAAGAGAGTTCATTTATTCCATGTATATCTGATATTTATGTATGTGTATGTATACACGTATGTGTTAACTGCCCTTTAGGGGGTAAGCAAAGTAGATATCTGAGTCCACCACTGTGAGTAAATGGAGAGAGAGAGAGAGAGAAAAGAGAGGGAGAAGGAGGGGAAGAGAGCCTGGAGTCAGGAAGACCTGAGTTGAAATCTAATCTCAGATACTTCCTAGCTGTGTGATTCTGGACAAGTCACTTATCTTCTGACTGCCTCAATTTCCTCATCTATAAAATGGGGATAATAGTAGCACCTACTTCCCAGGGTTGTCATGAGATGCAAATGAGATAATAATTGTGGTGTGCTTAGCACATTGGCTGGCACAGAGTAAGCTTTGTATAAATGTTAGTACTACTACTATGTATACTTTCTCTGATTTATGGCTTACCATCACCTTAGATAAATGTATTTATTTACTATTTGCTATGTGTGTTGGAGGTAGAACTGGCATTTGGTGGGAAGGGTTGCCTGTTAGGAAAAGGAAATTCATCAAAGTCTCCAGACAGAGTATTTTCAGTCTTGTCTTTTTTGGACAGTCTGGACCAGTGATTTTTAGCAATTTAGAGAACTTCTCAAGTGGAAACCCCAATCACCCATACAGATAAGCAAGTTGTTGGTAATTTCATAGCCTTAGAAAGAATTCTGGGGGCCCTGAGAGGTTGTGGAGGTCCTGGTCTTCCTGAATCCAAGACTAATTCTCTTTCCACTACATCCCATTGCTTATCATAGAGTATCTTATACATCCATTTTAAAAAATAACTTTTGGTTTTTTCCCTTGGCTTTGTTTTTTTCAACACAGGTTCCCCATCCCTGGAGTTAGAGCCCTCGACTTGAAATGTGGAAGATTTTGACCAATTGTTGCTCAGCCTGGATCACTATCTCCTACCCGTCATTTTCATTGCCTGTTGAGCTGTAATACAAACTGCCTTTTGTGCTTCTGGTACTTTTTTGCATCTCTCTCTCTCTCTTTTTTTTTGCACAAGGCAGTTAATATATTTTATTATTCTTATGGGCATGATCTCACTGCAGTTACTTTTATGAAATTGAAAGCAGATGAAATCACATCCTTGATGTGGACTCTGTAGGGATCCATTTCTGCCTTTATTGTTACTATTTATGTAAATAATACTTTTGATTCTTAATTACACTTTTGTTCCAATGACTGCTTGCAGCCCTTGTCTCTTTAACTTTGCTGTCCACATAATAAAAATGATGATAATAATAAATAATTGACATTTATAGAGTTACAAACTGCTCTATACCGGGCTAAGCACTGGAGGTTAGTTTACAATCCATTATTATTTTCTTCATACTTACAGATGAAAAGGAAATTAAGAGTTAGGCTATGATGTTTCTAATATCACACAGCTAGCACCAGAATCCAAACCAAGATCTTCAGATTCCAAATACAATGCTCTGTACCGGTGGTGGGAACCTGCAGCCTTGAGGCCACATGTGGTCCTGTAGGTCCTCAAGTGTGGCCCTTTGACTGACTCCAAAATTCACAGAACAAATCACTGCCCCATGCTACATCTTTCTAACTTAAGCTACATGGCAAGAACTGGGTTCAAATAAACTCTGAACTTTACTAGCTAAGTGTGGCCATAAGTAAGTCACTTAACCTCTATAAAACTCAAGAAAATCTCTAAGACTATAAATTATAGAGTAGTTGAAATCTGCTCTGCCTTGTTGGAGAATTCACACCGGGGCTTTCCCACGAAGGAATCAAACCCTTCTGGAATATTTATATGTAGCTGGTATAGAGATATCTTTCTTTCCTCCTTCTCCTTCCCTGTAGCCATGAATAGCGTGAAGAAGGTAACTGGTGGAGATTTGACCAAAAAGAAAGAGAAAAAAAACAGAGAGAGAACAATAAGGGAGAAGGGAATGATTGGAGGTTTTTGTCCTCAGATTTCATATTGGAAATAACACAGAAAAATCAAGGAATTGTTCTTGTCTTGCCTGGCCCAAAAAACTAGTAGACCCAAGTGCTATAGAACTTGGGAGCAGAACCATAATGAGTGCAGGGCCACTGTGGGACTTCACTTGTAGGACTGTGTGTGTGTGTGTGTGTGTGTGTGTGTGTGTGTGTGTGTGTGTATGCCCTTTAATATTTGTCCTCTTGTCAATATTTTCAACCTAATTTATTCTCATAAAATTTCGTTTTATTAGATTCATCCCATTGTTCTAGTCTCTCTCTTCTTTTTTTTTTTTTTTGCGCTTCCTTTCATGCCTGGGATCACAGGATCACTGGAATAGAGAGTGAGTCCAACCCCATCATTTTACAAAAGAAAAAGAGGTCTAGAGAAGTTGTGTCAAACCCAAGACCAACAGGGAATGACAAAAGTCTGATCTGAATATAGGTCTTCTGATTTCAAAACTAGTATTCCTTACTGATAAGCAAATCCCCAGCTCTGTGTCCTCTGGAAATCTGATAAGGATGCCATTTATTCCTTTACCAAAGACAATTACATCAACAGTAGGAAAAATTGTGTGTTTGAGAGTGTGGAGTAGGTCTCAGTATATTAGAGGATATTTTATGTACATTTTTCCAGGTATCTAGGAGAGGAATATGAAATAATAGAGTGAGAAATGTCCCTAAATGTTCCTAGGTCTTTCATGCCATGAGAGTCTCTGACACAGTGATTATTTATATTTTCCTTCTAAAAAAAAATCTTCTTAGGGACATGCCCTATATTCAGAGGTGTCCTATATTTAAATAGGCTGTTAATAGAGCAACTGGAAATGGGAGCCATGGAAATCCCCTTGAAACAAGAGAAGGAGAATCTCATGGGATTATTCATGTTGCCCAGGTCAGCCTGTGTGAACAATTGCTTGTTTTGCACTGTTAAGCATTAGCATATATAATATATTAAAGACAGAGTCAGATTGATGCATATTAAATCTAGAATAGGGCAGACTGGTCAGTAGCAGAACACTGAAGGTGTTCTAGGCTCTCACTAGTTTCCATGAAGGTCAAAAGCTCAGGGTTGGAATCTCTGTTTCCTTTCCTTCAGGATCAGAAACCAAAGCAAACTTTTCAAAACCAAGAGCATGGTTTTAAATGGCTAATAATAATTGCTTAAAATCATTGAGAGTGCTTCAGGACCTGGTGACACCTGCCTGTAATCCCTGCTACAAAGAAGACTGAGGCTGCTAGATTGCTTAAAACTCAGGAGTTATGAGTTGCAACAGGGCTAATGCCCATCAAGTATCCATGCAAAGCCCCCAAACAATATGGCGACCACTTCCCCCATGGGGAAGGAAGGGATGAACCAGCCCTGGTCAGAAATAGAACAGGTTGAAACTTCTGTGCCCATTAGTGTAATTGGGCCCATGGATGGCAGCTCCACCTCCAGTCTGGGTGAGACAGGGAGACCCAGTCTCTAAAAACAAAAGCAAACAAACAAAAAATAAAGTGAAACAGTCAATAACTATCAAGTTCCTACTGTTCCCGGTGCTAATAGAGTACTTTAAAAGAGACTATTTGTAGCATCTTTATATATGCTACACAGCCTTTGATAGATGAGTAGAATGGGTTGCCTTCACGAGCCTTTTCAAGGTAGTTGTTTCTGCTGAAAATCCTGATTTTTTAAATTTACTCATTTCTTTGATCATTTGGGGGTTTTTTTTTCACCATAAAACCACTTTCATTTCCAGAATTTCTGGTTAGCTATGCTTCCTTTTGTTATTTCCATGGTTCTTTTTGAGGACACTAGGGAAGAAGAAAAGGGCAGTGGGCAGAGCACTGGGCTTGGAATCAATAGGACCTGTCTTGATGATTTCAAATCTGACCTCAGACACTAACTAGCTGTGTGACCCTGGACAAGTCACTTAATCCTGTTTGCCTCAGTTCCTCACATGTAAAATGAGCTGGAGAAGGAAATGGCAAACCACTCCAGTATCTTTGCCAAGAAAATCCTAAATGGGGTCACAAAGAGTTGGACACAATTGAAAAATGACAGGCCATCTTGTGACTTCTCACTCTCCTACATTTGAGGAAGGGTATTAGTCTGTCTTTGAAATTTGCACCAAGATAGCCCAGTTCATAGAGTTCTGGGCCTACAGTCAGGAAGACCAGAATTTCCTCTACTCTAAAATGGGGATAATAATAATACCTACCTCACAGAGTTGTTATGAACATAAAATGAGATAACATTAGTAAAAATAAACACAGTACAGTCCCTGGTGCATAGTAGGCTTTTAGTAAATGTTTATTTCTCCCATGATCCCATCATCCCATTGATTGATTCAATCTAGTTGCCTGGGCCTTCTGCAGTTACATTAAATGGGGTAGGGTGAAAACTGCCACCCTCATATAAAATACATGTCAGCCTTTGACTGTTGTGCTTCTAAGATAGCAGGGCCTCTATCATTGTTACCTCACGGCTTAGTTCCTTCCTTTAGTTGGGATCAGGTCCATACTATATCTCTCAAGAATCCAGTCATTTCTACCTCACTACCTAGTTCTTTTTATTGGTTAGAATCAGGTTTAAAATATTCCGACTTTCTACTTCTGTTAAAAGTTGAAATTATCATCAAGGCAGGTCAGGAATTTATTAGCTCCTTTACTTTTAGCAAGGAGAGCTCCAATACATGTGTACTGTTGAAGGTCTGCTATCACAACTGAATTTACCAACTTTGTGATCTACCTCCAGAACTCACACATTTCCTCCATCTGATCCTAATAATAATAATACTAATAGTTAGATTTATATAGTGTTGTAAGGTTTTCAAAATGTTTTACTAATATCATCTCATTTTAACCTTGTGACTACTCTGGGAAGTAAATGCTATTATTATCTCCATTTTATAGTTGAGGATACTGAGGTAGATAGGTTTAGTCATTTGCCCAGGATCACTGAAGCGGGAAGTATGGGAGATCACACTTTAACTCAAGTCTTCCTGACTCTCCATCCAGTATTTTATCTGCTGTGTTACCTAGCAGCCTTGCAATTGATCCTGGCGACATCTAGTCTACTCATACCAAGATTTTATTCTTTCAAAGATCATAGACAGTGGTTTAGCAATCACATTTGCAAATTATTTCAGTATCCTACTACATCTGGTCCTAGTGGTCTAAACTAGTTAAGAGCAATTAGGTGCTCTGATATTTTTTTTTCAATTACCATTTTCCTTTTTTGTTATTTCTGGTTTATCCTTTGCAGTCCAAGGATCATTCATCTTAGAACGAAAAAACAAAAACAAGGAAGAGAAACAATATAAAAGTTAAAGTATTCTCTGTCAACCATTATCATCAGCTCATTCGCCCCATCCTTTGGTACAGTGGCAAAAGCACAGTGGAGCCAGAGGATGTGGGTCTAAACCAGCAGTTCTCAACCTGTGGGTCACAACCCCTGTGGGGGTTGAACGACCCTTTCACAGGGGTTGCCTAAGACCATGGGAAAACACATATTTCTGATGGTCTTAGGAACCGAGACACTGCTCCTCTATCCGACTCCAGATGGGTCCACCCACACGCAGATGTGCCCACATATGAGTATTTAAGGGCTGCAGCATTAGGAAGGTTGAGAACCACTGGTCTAAACTCATATTTGCCATTTTACTACCTGCATGGCCTTGGGCTACTCACTTATTCTTTTTGAGACTCAATTTCCTTATCTGTCAAATAAGTGGTTTGGATAAAATGACCTACAGAGGCAAAGTCAAGGCCCCTATGAACTTTAAAGTTATAATCCTCTTAAGTTCCCTAGTAGAGGTTAAAAAATGGTGAAATCAGGAAAAGTCTCTTATAGGAGGTTATACCTGAAGTGAACCTTGTTCTTAGGTTCTTAGGCTTTGTGACTTTGTGATCAAAAATTTCAATTTTAGTTACCTATTTCTTTTTCTTTCTTATGTTCTCTCTCTATTTTTCTCTCTCCTTTCTCCCCCCTTGTCTTTCTCCTTCTCTTTTTCTGCGTTTTGCTCAGTCTAGACATATAGTCTATTCATAGCCTTAAGCTCATTCTGGATGACAAGGGAGCTTTGATGTGCTCTATTTCTGACCTAGGTGTTGCCTCCTTTGGCGACCTCCAAAGGTCTCACCATGTTATTGACAAACTAACTACTGCCATCTTGCTTGGCTTAGCCCACTGCAGCTAAAGTATCCTGAACTCAAGGGATCTACTATCCTCAGCCTCCCTGGTAGCTAGGATTACAACAATGAGTCACCATAACAGACTCCTGTTTCTTTTAATAATTATTTTCTATACTATCACAAATCAAGGCTTGAAAATTAATTCTAGTAAACTACGGATACCATATGTACACATTTTTGCCATATTTTCTGTATGGAAGCTATGAACCAAAAGACTGAAAAAATTTCCCAAATTGTACTGAGACTCTTCATGTCATGAAAATTCCTGACAAAAGGATTATATACACTTCTAAATTAATTTCTGATCCCAGAATAAGTATCTAATGATATCCAGGAGAGGTGGTCCAGGAGCATATTGAGTAATTGGGGGAAGCTGTACTGAGATTGAAATTATTTACTACAGGTAATACACAAACAAAAAAAATCTAAGGCTGTTTGTGCTTACTAATTAAGTTTTTTAAATAATGCCATAAGGGTAGCTTGCTTCTAATATTTCTCAGTCAGAATAATGAAGAGTCAAGGATGATGCCAGAGTTTATGGACCTGAGTGACTAGTGTCCCTGACAGGATCAAAAAAGTTAGGAAGAGGTGTTGGTTTTAAGAGATGATGAATTCTGCTTTGGGACATACTGAATTTAAGATATGCTTGCTTTGTATTTATTCAAATGAATAAATTATTTTCATAGACTTGTTTTTAAAGCAACTCCTATTAGCTCAGAGACAGCTAAGTGGTGTGGCGGGTGTGGGGTGGAGTTGCAGTGTGCAGAGTAGGGAGAAAATGCATGGATTTGCAGTTAGGAAAGACTGAGTTCAAATCCCACCTTACATAATACTAGCTATAGGACCATGGATGGGTCACTTAATTTCTCTCATCCTCTGTTTCCTAATCTGTGAAATGGGGACAATAATAACCCATGCCTCACAGGGTTGTTTGGGGGACCAAATGATAACATATGTGTAGTACTTTTATTGTTATTATTATTACAGTCTGCTTCAGAATATTAAAGACTCCTAATATATATTTTAATAAAAACATCTGTTCTTGCTGCTCTCGCAGTCCCACCACCATACTTAGATTGTCTCCCCTAAATTCATACTCACATTTTTTGTAGAGAAAGGTTATTCCTCTATGTATCTTTTGAAAATCACACAGGAAGCTTTTGAGGTACTGGTTATTCATAAAAGAACTCTTAGCACCGCAAGGGGTTTAAGAGTTAACTCTAATAATTCCTTTGCCTTTTTTGGCAGCAGGCTGACTTTGGTCAAATGTGTGACATTAAGCAAGTCATTCTCTGGGCTCCAGTTTCCTCATCAGAAAAATGAAGATGTTGGACTAAATGGCCCTTAAGGAACCTTCTAACTCAAGAGCTATGATCCCCAGCTGCCTGGTACTGTTTGGTATGCAGTATTAATTTTCTTTCAAAACTTCAGCTGCTTTTTAACAATTCAAGAAGTAATTTTCGTAAGTGAGCTTTTAAAATGAACTCTGGGCTAATTCTTTGGACTTGGATTTCTAAAATCAGAGTAACTCTCAAAGGGCAATAGATTGGTAGGGGGCAGGTGTGAGCAGGCAATAACATATTACAAAGAGGAAATGACATAATTCCTTCCAAGGTTCACTTCAGAAATAACCTCCTATAAGAGACTTTTCCTGATTTCACCAGAGGTTAGTACTCTCCCTCTACCAAAAAATTTACCTCCTATTTACCAGGTATATACTTTTAGGTGTATGTATTGTTCCTGCTCATTTCCCCCCTAGAATGTGAGCTCCTCATCTGTAAAATGAGATGGATGAACTAGAACATCTCTAAGGTAATTTATATGTCTAAGATGTAAATCTGTGATTCAATGATTCTAGAATCCAGGTCTCTAGATAACTAGGCCAATGTTATTTTCTGCTTTTCCTAGTCCATACTTGATGCAGAGTTAAAGGGGGGTAAAATAAAGATTTTGTGCTTGTCTCCTTCAAACTACATTCTAGTGAGGCGAATGGGACAATGGCAATACTGAGACAAAGAAAAATCTCCTGAGTCAAAGTAAATTATTCAGTGACATTACAACTCTGACATATACTGACTGTGTTATCTTGGATGAGTCATTTAATCCCTCAGTGCTCTTTAGGCAACTCTCCAAGACTGTAAGTTACAGAGAACATATAGCACTGCATTGATGGAGGCAGTTTCCTCACCTGGAACTTCCCTTTAATCTAATGAAACCTCAAATCCATTCCATTTTCCTACTTCTATGACACAATTCAAGAATAGCACAAACTAAAATTTTTTTCTGTCATTAACAAGAAAAAAGGGAAAAAGAAACTACAGTAAAGTTCTTATATCTTCAATGGAACCCAGATGACTCATCTGGAACTAGAACATTCAATCAAGCAACCCCCTTGGTGTCAAATCTGAGAATTTCTGGGTAGACTCTGTGTGCGTGTTGGGGGCAGGGGGACAGGGGAGGTGCCAGAATGGAGGAAGAGAAGGAAGTTCTGGTGGCAGCAATGTCCCCAATGTACATTTATGTGCTCTTTCAAGAAGATCTACTTTTTGACACTCCCCCCCCCCTCGGGAGACAAAATTTTGAAGTCAATGAAACTTGTCTCCAGGACCCCACAAACCTCTCTTCTTTGTCACCCATGTTCCTTTCAGTGTGGACTCTCCCAATGATTCCCACCCTGATGTCACCTACTCAGGCAGTACCTCAGAGAAACCTTTCCTATTACCCTGTAAAGTCAATCATGAGAAACTCTCCTGAGGAATGCTGCTATGAATAACTTTAAGGATCTAATCACATAGTATAGTGAACTCTTTATTTATTCAGCAATAAACTAAGACAAAACATTCAAGAAACTAGAGCACAACATTCACAACAATATAACATAACTTATTATTAAGGTGGCTACATAGTCTTAAAGAAAACATATCATTCAGTAAGTCACAATCTCCTCAATCAATATACAGTACCCAAGTAAAGTCTTCTTTCATCTTGACTTGACACTGGTTTCCAATCATCCTTAAGTCAATCATCCTTAAAGGATAGCAGAAAGTTCAAACACTATCCACTCCTAGGTCACAGTAAATTACAATATCATCAGTAGGCATTGAGTACCCAAGCAAAGTCCTCTTTCATCTTAACTCAAGGCTGACTTCCAAACTCCATGGCTCCTCTTCCACAGCTGACCAATCCCGCCCCTTGCCTGGATTCACAGGTAGGCAGCTCTCTGTTCCTGTTTCATATTGCAGCTCACAGGGACTGCTCCACCCCATACTCTTCACAGTTTCTGTTTCTAGGAAAACAAAGCTCAACAGGGCTAGAACAATATTTACATACATTATTGGCATTATCATCTCAATTCACTCTCTGTCTGACAAATCAACACAAATCAACAGAGTGCTTCTGTCTAACAAAGTAACACTAACACTAACACTAATCAATAGACAGAGTACTTCTGTCTGACAAAATAGAACAACAAAATCTAACAACATAGAACAACAGACAGAGTGCTGATATCACAAACATTCTCTCTCTTAGCTGCTTGGTCCCAGTGCATGCTTGAGCTTTTATCTGCTCTACTCCTTCCTATTCCTTCCTGTTCTGCTCTTCTGGCAAACTCCTCCTACTGTGGGCTCCATGCAATGCCTATTAAGGGCAGGCAAGGTCTCCAAACTCTCTTTGGCCTATTAAGGGCAATACAATGTGTACTGTTTCCAACAAAGACTTGATATAATCAAAGGCAAGGCTCAAAGGTGCTTGAATAGCTGAAACAAGGAACAAAGTACTACTTTGCTTGCCCTTACATACCCAATCCTTTAAATTGACCTGTCCTATGACTGATGGCACAAGAAGTAGCTGGACTAGGAATCAGGAAGACCTGAGTTCAAATCTCACCTCATATACTTACAAGCCGTGTGATCCTGGGCAAGTTACTTTACCTCTGTTTTCCTCAGTTTCCTATCCTACAATATAAAATGAGGATTTTACTGTGCAGTGAGGTAGTGCAGTGGATAGAGCACTGGACTTGGAATTAGGAAAACTCATCTTCCTAAATTCAATTCCAGTCTCAGATACTTCCTGGTTGTTCCCTGGGCAAGTCACTTATCCCTGTTTGCCTCATTTTACTTCATCTGTAAAATGAGCTCTAGAAAGAGATGCCAAACCACTCAAGCATCTTAGCCAAAAAAGCCCCAAATGGGGTCATGAAGAGTAACATATGATTGAAAAAAATGACTGAACTGAAAAATGACCATAAGAATAGCACCTACCTTTTAGGGTTGTTCTGGGGATAAAATGAGATACCATTTGTCAAAAGTGCTTAGCACAGTGCCTGGCATAAATTGGAGACTATAGTTATCCCTTCTACATTACAACTTTCCCCATTGCAATTTTGATATATTGTGGGCAGGCATAAGAAATTAAATAGGAATTTTTTTGCAGATGTCACAGGCAACACACAAAGGCCGGCAGACAACACAGAGCCTATGACCAAATATTTAACGCAAATTTTGCAATAAGGTGCTGTAAACATCCTATTAAAAAAGAAAAAAATTCAGATTTCTCTGGTACAGAGGGAGGGCCAAAAATTTTTACACATATTTTCCAGATTGTTGGGGTGAGTGGTGGGTGATGGGTCACAGCACCCCTAACTCCAGAGATGTGGAAGAGATAATTATATGTAAGTGTTTATTCCTTTTCCTTCTTTAATTCCCTTAGGGCTGTTCATGAACTAATATTACTAAGGTGTTAAAGACTAAAGGTGACATGTGTTCTTTCTCACAGATAACCAACCAAACGTTGGACTGTTCCTGTGCTTTCACTGGTAAAAGGAATTCCCAGTGTACAAATTCCCTCTACCAATGCATGTATGCACCTGCTTTGCAATTTATAGTCTGACAGAATTGTCCAGGGCATTGAGATGTTGAGAGATTTGCCCAGGGTTAGACAGCCAGCAGAGCCAGAGATAGAACTTGAAACCAAATCTCCCTGATTTAGCAGCTTACCCATAGCCAGATAACCTATTTCTGTTTTCAAAACAAGCCTTCAAAGCAATGAGAAGTGTGAGCTTTTCAAGTCATGTGTCAAGGCAGTGGAAGAAATACTTCTGTAGAGGTGGTAGGTGACCTACAGAGAAAGTAGGTGACCTGCTTGTCATATAAGAACAAAAAGGACCCTAGAATATAGAATTTTAAAGCTGGAAGGGATATTTTAGGGGCTATCCCTACTCCAAAAGAAGATCTATTCTCCTACTGCATATAGAAATACTGTATACCCCTATCCTGATAGAATTCTGTTTGAATACCTCTTGTGATGGGGAGTTCACAACCTCATTAGACAGGGTTTTCCCTTGTCACCTAAATCTAAGCAACAAAATCTATCTAGGAGCTTCTTCCTGGTTTTAAACCTCCTTGTCTCCACAGGGAGAACTAGGAAGAAGCTCCTAGCTGTGTGACTCCAGGCAAGTCACTTAACCATGTTCATCTCAGTTTCTACATCTGTAAAATGAGCTGGAGAAAGAAATGGTAAACCACTCCAGTAAGCTATATCAAGAAAACCCTTAATGAGGTCATAAAGAGTCAAATGCAACTGAAAAAGACTAAACAACAAATCTCCCTGTAACTACAGGGTCCTCCAGGGCAAAATTACTTAAGTCTAATCCCTTTACTATCCAACATGGATGTTGCATGTTAATATTTTATTCCCTAAGCTAAACTTCCCCAGTTTCTTGAAGTAAGCCACATACACCATAATTTCAGGTCCCCTCACTACCCTGGTCACCTTCTTCTGGACACACACCAACCTGTCAGTATTCTTCTGAAAATGTAGTTCCTAGAACTAAAAAATACAACACTGTTTTGTGCTTTTGAGGAGCTCATATTCGAATGCGAGAGATGGCAGGTAAGCAACCATGCACATTCGAGATATTTACAATGTAAATGGGAAGTCATCTCAAAAGGGACAGTATTAAAAGGAGATAGGAGGCAGGAACCTGTAAGGACTTCTTGCAGAAGCTAGGATTTAAATTGAGACTTGATAAAAGTCAACAAAACTAAGGGTCTAGATTGCTAAACTTAAATCCTGAAAGACCTCCCGCAAGTCCTCAATGAAAATTCTTCCCATCTTTGCCTTAAGGAAGGTGACTATAACCAAAGGGAGGTCTCAGGCACTCATGGGTTTGTCCATTCAGTTTCTGCTTGAGGATATACCAATCAATATAGATCTGAATTCCATTCAATACTGTATGAGCCGTGAAAGTCCCAAAGACCACCTGAGTTGCAGCAATTTCTCTCTGCTAGTAAGTGACTTGCCTAGGGTCACACAGCTATTAATCATCTAAAGTCTGTTTTGAACTCAGGTGTCCCTGGCTCCAGGGTCAGTGCTCTATCCACTGTGCCACATAACTGCCCCTCTTGCTAGTATTTTATTTTAAAATTTTGCATCAATAATCGTTAGGGAAATTGGTCCATAATTTTATTTCTCTGTTTTTGCTCTTCCTGGTTTAGGCATCAGCACCATATTTGCATCATTTGCCCCTAACACCCCATTTGCTAGGAATCCTTCTTTGCCTATTTCCCCCAATAGTTTATATAGTATTGGAACTAATTGTTCTTTACATGTTTGGTAGAATTCACTTGTGAATCCATCTGGCCCGGGGATTTTTTCTTAAGGAGTTCATTGATGGTTTATTCAATTTCTTTTTCTAAGATGGGGTTGTTTAAATATTGTTTTCCCTCCTACCGCCATTTCTACTAGCCCCAATTCCCCTGCCCCTTGTAAATCTCTGCTCATACCTCACTAGCCTCATTTCTAGAGCACAACCTTCTAATAGTCTCTTGAGCATAGCCTTATATCTAAGAGATTTTCTGCTTCTTGACCTGTATCCAAGAAATATCATTTACCTGATGATCCTAAATAAATTTTATTTGGGACCTCCTCTCCCAAAGGGGTCCAGAGGAGGTAAAGGCTCAAGTCATCTCAATGTAAAAAGTAATCTCAGAAAGTTGGGAGGTACTCCTGTTGTCATCTAGTCCAACCAAAACACAAAAGGAATTCCCAACTATAATCTTAAATAAAGTAAATTTGCTTCTCTGCCAATACCTTTTGAGGCCAAGTACAATATATCTACATCCTCTTTCACATGACATCCTTTCAAATACTTGAAGACAGCAGCTATGTCTCCCTTACATCTTCTTTTCCAGGATAAAGATGCCTGGGTCCATCAATAGGTTCTTATATGGCATGGTTTCTAGTCTCCTCACCAGAGCCATAATTAGGGCAAGGTGATCAGAGCTTTGTCCCAGGATGCCGAATTGAGAGCACTTGTAGTACTTCTGCATGGTAGAAATAACAATCCTCACCTTGTTAGCAAGATTAGCTAGTTAAAATAGGAAGTTCTGAAAATGTCAGGGTTTTTTTAAAAAAATGTTTATAAGTTTTGCTGAACTATTTGTAAAAACTTAGTTATACAGGATGGCTCTTTGGGAGAGGGAGATGTAATACACTGGGGAATGTAGGTGATATAAAAACAAAAGTCATCGACAAAAATGTATTTTTAAAAATAACTTTAAAAATGGGAATTTCTATAATAGTATATATCTTCCCTAGGGCCCCAATACCCAGATGAACTCACAGCATCACAGAATCACATTCCTCTGGTATGGAAATTCTCTCCTTAATTCCAGTCAGTTCTATTTCCTGAGGCCTTAGCAGAAAGTTCCCAGCTGATAAACTCTTGTTTATCTACATTGTTTAGTCCAGTGGTCAGGAGAACCTCAGAGGAAACAAAAATGTTTCCTTCTAAAGATGGAATGTTGATGGGACTGAGTATCTCACTACTGTATTATCGGAGATGCAGACTTAGATTATTTCAGGAAGACCTATCATCCCTTCTTCTAGACTTTGATGACTACTACTTCAAAGTAATGTAGACTGCTATTCTTCTACTACCAGGGGCGGGGAACCTGCAGCCTCAAGGCCACATATGACCCTCTAGAATGATTCTCAAGTGCTTCCCTTTGACTGTTTTCAAAGTTTCAGTACTCAGTCAAAGGGCTGCTCTTGAGGACCTAGAGGGCCATATGTGACCCTCAGGTCACAGGTTCCCCACCCCTGAGTCACCTCATCCAATGTGACTCATAAAATCACAAAATCTCAGGGTTGGAAGGGACTCTAGAGACTTTCTAGTCTAGGAATCCTTAAACTGGTTTCCATGGGTAGATTTCGGGGGTTCTATAAACTTGGATGAGAAAAACAAATTACATCTTTATTTCAGTATAAATGATTTCCTTTGTAATGCTATGTATTTTATTTTGTGCACTTAAGACATTATTCTGAGAAAAGGACAGTTGGAAGGGTCCATTACACCAAAGAAAAAGAACCCCTGCTCTAATCCAAATCATCTGGCTTCTGCTTAAAGACTTCACATGAGGAGAGAAGTCGTGAGTTATGGAGGCAGCTCTCTTCCACTTTTTGACAACTCTGTCATTAGGTTTTTCCTTATACCAAACCTAAATCTACTTTTTTTTTCCAGTTTCTGCCCATTGTTACTAGTTCTTCCCTCTGAGATCAAGAAGAATAAGTTCATTCCCTCTTCCATATGACTGTCCCTCAAATACTTTAAATTAAAGGCAGCTGCTTGTCATGTCCATGCTAAATCTTCTCTTCTCCAGGCTAAGACACTTCTCCTTCCTTCAACCAGTCCTCATCTGGTATGATTTCCAGCTTATTAATGCCTTTCCTAGAATGCCCTGTATTTAGTGTCAGAGAACATCTGGTTGAATGCCATCACTGTCACTTACTGACAAAGCAAAACTGGAAGAGCTGCTTAACCTCTCTTGGCCTATTTCCTTATTTACAAAATGAAAGGGTTGGGCTGCTAGATCATCAGTTCTCAATCTTCTTGTTCTTAGGACCCCTTAATACTCTTAAAAATTATTCAAGGCCCCTAAGAGTTTTGTTTTTTAAAACATTTATTGTATTAGAAATTCAAATGTCTTAGTATTATTACAAAAATAGTTTGGGGCTCTCTCCCTTTGGCTTCTTCCGGTTGGTGGAGTGCCTGTTAGCTCAG
>CM053582.1:409844119-409875927 GCA_028627135.1 Pseudochirops cupreus
ACATCTTTATCTATGTTTATATCTATATCTATAGCCATTTATCTAGATAGATATAAATACAGATACTCATATCTCTATATCTATAACTATACTCAACAGGCACTAATGCTGCTTCTTCAGTATAATTCTTTCCTTGATAATGTGCTACTCATGCTCACCATAACACTCTCTCTATTGCTCTTTGGATGACCTCATACTAGAAAGCTAAGCCCCAAGTTATGGTGGGATTTCTAGAAAAGCTAGCCACAGTAAGTAAAGTACCCAGGGGGAGGCCTCCCTGTCTGCAGGAAAAAAACTATATAAAGGAAGTCTCCTAGAGACCCAACAGGGCAACTTCACTTTCACAAACTCTGGAGACTCAACTGAGTCAATCATTCTCTGAAAACAACCGAACTAACTCATCTAGTTAGCAAAATTACCAAGTTAAATAGGGAAGTTCTTATAATGTTGGAAGTAGCACAATAGCAGCTAGTCACTCTATTTCTGTTGGTGGTAAAGAACTCTCTTTTTAAAGCTCATCCCTGAGTAGATTGGTGTTACTCCTTACCATGGTACAAAATAATTTGTTCTTCCCCTCCCTCTCCTACTCTCTTTCCCCTTCCCTCCCTTTCCTTCCCCATCTCTCTCCTCCCATCTCTCTTTCTCTCCTCCCTGCTCATTTTGCTGCTAAATTGTCGTGGCCCTGGATGTCCAGGAATTTTGAATAATATAAATAAGCATCATAAGATATAACCTTATGATATACCCAGTCCAGTTCTACTTTGTGGACAATATTAGGCACCTCTCACCAATAGAGGTAGGTAGTTCTTACCAATTTTTCTCTAACTATAACATTCCTACCAGGAGTGATCTGGAGCTAGCTTTAACCAGTTTGTGAGCCCATTGTTAAATTTTCAGTGTGAGCATTCACACCTCAGAAATCTTGCTACAAATATAGATCTTGATTTATTGTTGTGTTGATCATCTAGACTTAAGAAAGTTGTTAATTATGCAGATGAAATGTAGAAGTGTATTTGTATACTTTTTTTCTGGAGTGTCTGGTTGTTAAACATTTACCAGTGTACACCTACAACTCATCCTTCAGATATATGATCTTCAATCTTCTGTGTATTTGGAGGTAGGGAACCCCCCACCCCCACCCACACACCCAGAGTTGTAAGATCCTAAAACCTTTCCCCTCATTTGCTAGTCTAGTCTGGAGTTTTAGTAACAGAAATGAAGCCTCATAGTCAGTTAGTCTAATTACATCAGAGGTTCTTAACTTTTTGTGTGTCGTAGACCCCTGTGTCAGTCTGGTGAGGCTTTAGTCTGATACTGATTGTTTGTTCAGTTGCTGTCCTTCTTGCTCAAAGAGGACCAAAATGACATTACTATGTTGGGTTCAAGGTACAGTGAGTCTGACTGAGACTGAGTAGACCAATACAAACTTGAAAGGCTCTATCACAGGTCAAGCACAAATAGTCCATATGAACATTTTGAGTGGAGGTGTCTCTAAATTTGTGCATCTCATGTTTCTTTGAGTTAACTGCAATTCTGCTTTGCTTATAGAGCATGGCCCTTTCTTTCTTGCCATCCTGGGCATTCCTGTGGTAGTGTCTCCCATGTCTCACAATCAATTGCAAAGTTCTTCAGAGAGACTTTGAGAATATTCTTGTATTGATTCTTCTGACCTCACTGTGATCACTTGCCTTGTGTGAGTTCTCTGCAGAAATAATCTTTTAGGGAAATGTATGTTTGGCATTTGAACAATGTGACCAGCCCATCAGAGTTGTGTTCTCTATAGTAGAGTTTATATGTTTAGCAGTTCACCTAAGAAGGGATCTCATTGTCCTGTACTTTATCCTACTAGGTGATCTCCAGAATTTTCCTAAAACAATTCAAATGGGAGCAATATAATCTTTTCTTGAGGTCCTCCTGGCTCTTTAAAAAAATCACCATTTCCCTTTCTGGATATTAACCAACCATCTCTTTAATGTTCTCTTCTGAAATTTTCCTAGGAATCAAAGTCAAACTCACTGGACTATAGTTACAGGTTCAGTTCTCTTTTGAAAATGAGGACATTTGCCCTTCTCTATTTTGATGACACCTCTCCCATTTTCCACAGTCTTTCAAATATCAGTAGCAGTGGCTCAACGTTTGCCTCTGCAAGTTCTTTCAGTACCCAAGGATGTAGTTCATCTGGGCCAGGTGACACATCATAAAAGGCAACCATAAATTCTTTCTCCCTATTTATCTTGGATATCAACTTCCTGTTAGTCCTTTTTGTTCTGTCATTTCTGGTGCGAAGGTCATTCTTCTTGGCAGAGAAAACAGAAGCAAAATAAAAATTGAGAAACTCTGCCTTCTCTCTGTTGTCAGTTGTCATTGTTGCCTCCACTCCAAGCAAAGGTCCTATCTCTTCTTTGATCCTCCCTTTTCTCCCAATATAGCTAAAAAGCCCCGTTTTATACTTTTTGGGTTCTATCCCCAGGCTCATCCAATTCTGTACTTTAGCACTCCTGATCCTATTTTCGCAGTACCCAGTCACATTCATATCCATTCTGTTACTTGACCTAGCTTCAATCTTCTGTACATTCCTTTTAAACATTTTAAATTGGCTTGTGAATTCCATGGGTATTCACATGTCACTTTGTATAAATTCCATTTTTCCTCCCCAAAGGAATTGTTTCCCTTTGTGTCTTCAGAATTTCATTCCTGAGTCTCTTGTCCCTGGGATCCTACCTATTTTTCTTCTTATTCCTTTGAAATATACTTTGCAAAATCTGGATCACACATCAGACTATGCTCAGATTTCCTCTCCTCTATTAAAAAAAAAACACAACACAGCTTAGGAAGGAATGATCACTATCCTCCATTACTGTTAATATTTTCTACTCCAGAAGCCAGTTTGTCCTTATTTGTGAAAATCAAACTCAGAATAAAATGGTCCATTTTTGTTTTGTTTTTTACCTTTTGAAAGATGAAACTATCACTAAATCAAATCAAGAAGTTATTTGCTGCTCTGCTCCAGTAGCAATCTGGATAATTGAAAGCCACTCATCACTACTAGATCATAGCCTCTGAGTCAGGCTTGTGAGCTGTTTCCCAACCTCTTCATTTATTTTCCCTTCCATCCAGGTAGTCTGTAGTATACTCCAATGACAAAATTACTTTTTCTTCCTCCATTGATCTCTACTCAAATACTCTCCATCATGCTTCTTCAGTATGGTTCCTGGATTTTTCTCACACAAGTATACCTTCTTAATGTACACTTCTATCTTCATTTTCTCTTTACCTATTTTATTTCTCTTGAATAACATATATCCATCCAGAGCAATAGGTCAGTAGGGGTTTCATCCCACCAAATCTCACTGATACTTACGAGGTCAAATTTGTCTCATGTTAGGACCTATAGTTCTTATTTTTTGCCTAAACTTTTGATATTTGTATATAGATATTTGAGCAAATGGCTCCCTTTTCAGATTTTGTCTATTAAATCCTAGATGTGTCAATTGCTATTATGCCTTCAATATGGCTACTGTCTTTATTATCTAGCTTAGGAGGGCTATACAAAAGCAGTCCTCTCCTTCCTCCAGTCTTATTAGTTTAAAGTTTTTGGTTAGATTTGCAAGAAACCTGGAAAAATCATTCTTTTTTTAAATTTAAATTTAATTATTTACTTTTAGTTTACAACATTCAGTTCCACAATCCCTTGAGCAGTGGTTCTCAACCTTCCTAATGCCACGACCCTTTAATACTCGTATGTGGGCATATCTGCATGTGGGCGGACCCTCCTGGAGACAGATAGAGGAGCGATGTCTCGGTTCCTAAGACCACTGGAAATATGTGTTTTCTGATGGTCTTAGATGACTCCTGTGACCCCTGCGAAAATGTTGTTCAACCCCCAAAGGGGGCGTGACCCACAGGTTGAGGCCCGCTGCCCTTGAGTTTCAAATTTTCTCCCCCTCCTTCTCCTCTTCCCTCACCCCCATGGCGGCATGTAATCAAATATAGGTTCTGGAAATACCTTCACAATGAATATTAGTCAGGTTGTAAATGTGTGGGGTGAACAACCCCGTTCAAAATTTAATCAAGAACATGGAGGTTTCTCAGGATAAAAACAGGAAATTTATATTCTCTTCTCCCTAGGGAAGAGAGTAGTCCTCTCCATGGCAGATCAGGGAGAGGAGGCGTGTTATAGAAGACAGAACAAGAATTTATACCCTAACGAATCAACCTCCTCCCCCCCACCCTTCTCCCATTCACTGGGGGACGGGCTCAAGTCTTGGCACAAAAATCTTCCCCAGTGGCAAATAACAAAGAATATCACCGCTATCCCCTATTGGCTGGGAGGCGAGCAGGGAACCAGGGTATTTTTCCTGTCCTTATTTGGCAAATGCCAGCAAGGGTGGAGGATGAAAACCCCTAAATGCTGATAAGGGTGTGGCAAACAAGGGTGGAGGTCGGAAGACTCCTGAAGAGGCCTAATGCTGATGTGGCAGTAGTAAAGAAGGGGGAAAGAATGGGAAGAGGGAAGTCGAAACTCCAGCTTGCTCCCACAAGAAAACTTATGGGCAGAGAAGTTTTAACCTTTCCCATTCATAAAGAAAGATTATAACCAATGGGATGAACAATGAGAAAGAAGGGACAAAACCAAACCAAACCCAAGAGAGAGAGAGCAAGTCGTTGGCTTCAGTCTATGCTCAGACTCAGTCTATATTCAGTCTATGTTCTTTCTCTGGATGTGGATATCCCTTTCCATCACGAGTCTTTTGGAGTTGTCTTGTAATCTTGCTTTGCTGAGGAGCCCAGTCTATCAAAGTTTGTCGTTCCAGATACGATATATCTGTAATTGTGTACATTGTTCTCCTGGTTCTGCTCTGCTCACTCAACATCAGTTTATATAAGTCTCTCCAAGTTACTATGAAGTCTGTCTGCTCCTCATTTCTGAAAAATCATTCTTAACATATAGTCTGTAGGTCAGCACTCAGTCTTGTCAGAAATCTGACATACCTATGACACAACCTCCTTAGGATTTACTTTCAAAATTAGCTTACCACTTCTATATCCCTTACTTTCAATCATTAACAATAGGGACAACATTGGGGCAGCTAAGTGGCATAGTGAATAGAGCACAGGCCCTAGAATCAGGAGGACCTGAGTTCAAATGTGATCTCAGACACTTGCCACACACTTAATAGCTGTGTGACTTTTCGCAAGTCATTAAACCCCAATTGCCTTGCCTTCCCCTCTCCAAAAACAAAAACAAAAAAACCCAGGGACCACACAACCCATACCTCTTTGGCAAGGCTACATAATCACATGCAATACTCTTATGGTCCCTTTTGACAGTAATATTTATGCCAATTATCACCTCTTAACGACATGACAACCCCATTCAATTTCTTTTCCTTTTTTTTTTTTATATATCACCTACCCAGCAAAATTGAGTATAATTTTCCTTAATCCCAACAGTTCCACATCCACACTCACCTCTTCTTTGGCCTTGTTTCAACCAGTTTCATCAATTAGCCCCAGTCACCAATCCCCTCTACTAAATTGCTTTACTCCCTAATTGTTTCACTTACCTTTCCTAACTCGCATGGCCTTGTCTTGCCAACTATCTTCTTCTTCTACTTTTTTAGTCTTCTTCAAGTTCTACTTACTCCTCCTCCAAAATTCTCCTAATTTTCCTTTAACCCAGAAGTAAAATCTAAACCTGGAGAGTCTTCTCCTTTGAGCTTTCCTCAATTTTCCCCAAATTTCTTCAAATATTATGGATAGACAAATAATTTATAAATAAACAAGAGGCAGAGAATAAAGTTAGGTATAAAATGAATAATTCTGATTACATTAAATTCAAAAGGTTTTGTACAAATAAAACAAATGTAGCCAAGATCAGAAGGAAAGGAGAAAATTGGGGAGGAATTTTGTGGACAGTTTCTCAGATAAAGGTCTCACATCTCAAAAATTTTTCCTCCCAAATTCAATCTTTGGCTTACTATATTAATTCACTTGCCTCCAACTCACCTATTTCTTTCTCCTTATTTGATCAAAGTCATCATCTCCTCTCCTGCTCCTTCTCTCACAGAATTATCCCACAGAAACTTGAAGCTGAATAAAATATAATATTTCTGGCTACCTTAAGACAGTCATCATTACTCTCATTTACCTGTGCTTCATTGAGTTTCTTCACTTGGGCATTCAGAGCACAGGGTAGAAATTACATCTTGCCAAAAACTTGGTATTTTAAGGGGCTGTATTTTAATTAAACAGTCAAAGTTCCCTGGACTGCTATAGTTTTAAGTCAGCTCCTATGTAGGATGTCCTGGGGTTTGGGGAGGACTTTGTAGGAAAGCCACCAGAAATGGTCATAGACAGTGAATCACAGGTTAGGGCTGTGCTCTTAGCAAGGGGTAAGGAGACTGGGGAAGGCGAGACAAAAGAGATAAACCTACTTCCCATGTCCCCAATGAAGCTAGTACAATCAACAGGAAGTGTCCAGTTCACATCCATAACCACATCCTGGCACTACTGCCAGGTCCTGAGTACCTAACTCTGAAAAGGTATAAATGGCATCAAAGAGGCCAAATATTAGAAGCCTAGCACACGGTAGCCAAGAACAACGTAGTCACTACAAGGCCAGTAAAGTCATCCAGCAGAGTGAATGCAATGGAAACACCTTTCCCAGAAAAGATGATGAGCCCAGTAGAAGACAACAGAGAACAGAATGATGACAACACCAAACAAGGGTATGAGTTCCCTGGTCATATGCAGTGTGTCCTTCATGGGAGGACCCTGGGTGCACTGTGGGTTCCTTTCATGAGTGCTGTCCCCAATGATGGAGTGATAGCCTATGGGAGAGTATGCACCATGCCCGTGGGAGAAATCCTTTCTTGTCACTTTATTTGATATGATACTTTCAGTTTCCTCATCTGTAAAATTAGCTGGAGGGGGAAATGGCAAATCATTCTAGTATTTTTTGCCAAGAAAACTGTAAATGAGATCACGAAGAGTAGAACACAACTGAGATGACTAAACAATAAAAAACTGTATTACCTGCCTTTTGTATTGGACAAAGGTGTCCTCTAGTTGTCTGGTAAAAATAAATCCAAAGATGGGGAGTCATGAGCTAGAGTTTGAGTGAGTGCTGCCCTAGTACCTCCCCACTAGGGGGCTTTTCTTGTGGCCCATGTATGAGGGCAATCCTCAATGCTATAGTTGAATGAACACCCAAACCTTTTTTTTTTTTGTAGGGGAATTTTCTCACATTAAGTTAATTGCTCAGAGTCACAGTCTTGGTGTGTAAGAACTAGAAATGAAAGCAGTGTGACTTACTGAGTTGGGCTTAGAGGTGTTAGGGATTGAAGGAAAATTTTAACTTTAAATTCTTTTATAGACGTTAGCATAAATGTATTTTTATGGTCAATACCTGACATTTGATTTGTGAGTTGAGATTGAGGGCCACAAATTTGACTTGCTCAATGAACTTTTGTTTCTAAAGTAATTTCCTAAGGAGTGAAGTTATTTAAAGTTAGAATCTGTATACTGGCAAATATCACCAGAAGCTGTAATTCTCCTAAACCCCAACCTGCTCATTTGCTGTCCGAGCCAGGGCAACAGCCTCCTTAAAAGACCCATATTCCCTGATATGGGTGCTTTCACCCGTTCTTTTAAGTGGTGGTTCTGCCAATCCAGCCTATTTCTCATACTCCAATTCACTGCTGAATTCCCACTGCCATCCAGAACAAATAAGCATGAGTTGCTCGATTTCCCAGCAGAGACAGATGGTGGGTAACTGAGCCTAATGAGGGGAATAAGTTAGATCACAGTGGCTATGTCAAAGGGGAGATTAAAGGATGTCTGGTTCATGCATGCAGAGAGGGTTAGTTTCTGACAGCCCAGAGCTCTTCATCCTATGTCTTTGGTTCATCCTTCCCCACTGCTTCCCTTGACAATTTTTCTCCCTCTTCAGCTGGCCCAGACATAGGAAGGGCAAGGGAAGCACCATATGTACAACTTGATGTATATGGTTACTGATGCTCAGGACCAAGAGGTGATGAAAAATAAATATTTATGCCTGGGTTGGTCTGGGCATACTAATGAAATACTCCTCTGGAGACTGTTTCTTTTTAAAGACCACTTACTTCCTATAGTAGAGCCAAGGAATTATCTATTGCCCCTTCCCATCTTATATCTCTCCTCTTGCAAAACACAATGACCTTCCTGCCCACCTAATTTTTCTCTCAATTTCACTGTCAAATATTTATTGATAAGCAATGTGGCATAATGGATGGAGAACTGGCCTTGGAGTCAGAAGGTCCTGGGATCAAGTTCTACTTCTGACACATATTGGCTATGTGACTGTAGGCAAGTCAATAACTTCTCAGCCCTCTGGACAACTCTGTAAGACTCTGAGTAAGAGTGTGCTGACCTACATTGGTAAAGGAAATTTTCTTATTTGGGACTATGTAGTACCAATGAAATTATAGGTCACACAGAACAGTGAACTAGGTTCTACTTTCACTTTACCATTCTCTGTTTTAGAAGGGAATAGGCCTGCTTGTCAACAATCTGAAGTCCTATCCTTGATGATCCACCACAAAGTGTCAGAAGCAGAATTCCCTTTATTTAACCTATGTAGAATTTGCTTCTGGAGACTCTCCCTCATACTCCTCAAAATAGCTCCTAACCACTGTTCCCTTCAAAGAACAGCTATTTATGTATTTGTGTTTCTTAACACTACATGCCTGGACATGATCTTGATCATGTTTTAAGCAGTGCCCCAAAAAGAATGAGTGCTGAGACAAACACCCAAAGAAAAAAAATGGGCTAAAACATATTATTTGAAGCCTTTGAGAATGGTGTGCCTCTATTCACTTAAATCTTAGAAATCTGATATATTATCCAGATTACAAGCAAGTGTTAGTGGTTTGGGGTCTATGGTGGAAGAAGGGATGTGGGCAGTTTTTTGGAACTAGATGGCAAAGTGATGCTTTATTACTCCAAAGGGTACATGAGATGGTAGAAAACACTGGATTTGGAGTCAGAGATCTTAGGTTCCAATACTGCCTCTCTCATTATGTGTGAACTTGTCAAGTCACTTACCTTCTCTGGAAATCACTTTTTTTCTTTTATCTTCTCTGTAAAATGAGAGATAGAAGTAGATGTTCCTTCTGGACCTCAATCTACTATCTGCAAACCTTGGCTCTTAGACAAAAAGATGTGGAATTCTAATTCGTGCATGTATGTGTAATGAAGTGAGGCTTTCCTTGGAAACAAAAGCTGAATTTGAAACTGACATGGAAAAGGGCTTTTTATGATGGTTCTGGAATCCCTGAGGAGATAATTGTGCTTCCTACTTCCCAAGTTTGTTATGAGGATCAAGTAAGATAACGTATATGAGAGTACTTTGTACACTGCAAAGTACTATGGAATTGAAAGCTGTTGTTACCATTATTGAACCAAAGGTCTGGGCTTACACATATAGACTCCATTTTTAGAGGCTCAGCACATCTCTGCCTCATTTACCCTGCCCTATAAGCATCAAAATTGAACTCATGTCCAGATTTTTATGGAAAAGAAAAAGGTACCTTTGTTCCAGTGTATGAACTCAAGATAATAAAATACCAAAGAAGGGATGAACTTGATTAATATTGATCCTTAATCCACCCTCCCTTCATAAAATCAAACAAAAGACTTATATTTGAGGCTATAAATGGTTAAAACTACTCTTTCCCCCTTTACTTCCTAGAGATCAATGAAGTACTCAAGACTTTCCCTAAGAGAAGTTTCTAGAGAGCAAAGAAATTCACCCATCTTAATTCCTAGGGACGAATGTCATCCTTCAAAAGAGTATTACTTTGAGAGTGGCCCTTTAACAAGGAAAAAGAACTAAGGGTCAATTAAAAAAAAGTGAGCTACTACTTTCTCAGACTTTTACTATCTATAAAACTCACAGGGCCAGTGAAGGACATGTTTAGGGTTTGCTGCTCTTCATCATGGCTCTATCCCTTGGTTATCTCAGCTCTTCGACCTCCTGCTTGGTCAAGGAACTTATTTTCTGGGTTGAAGAATTCCTCAGTCATTTTGTCCCTCCACTCCACTCATGGTATAGCCTTTTGTGGTTCAGTTGTTTTCAGTCGTATCTGATTCTTTGTGACTCCATTTGGGGCTTTCTTGGTCTAATGTTAATGGAATAGGAAGATCTTCCCTATCCATTAATAGGCTTATGTGCCACATGTCAATCACAGATGTCTTGCTGCTTTCATAGTTGTGATATGTCCTGAGTCACATAGAGCCCATTGGGGGAGGAACTTACCTAAGGAAGAGCTTGTTTAGGGGAGACTTGCTTGTAGGAAGGCTTTCACTAATTGTACTAATTAGGCACTGAATCACAAGGACTGTGGTGCCTTCTGGCTTTGAGCCTCTTAGTTGAAAATTATATATATTCTGAGGTGAGATTTTGCTTTGGGGGCTCACTCCTGAGAAGGACCTTTCAATTCTCTGGACAGGACTCTGAGTAGCTGTTTGTTAAAAGCCCCCCAACTACTCAGATATTGGTGCTCTCTAGGTCTGGTGCTGTAGGTAGGCAGTTGTATTACTTTGTTCAGATGGTTGGAACCCTGTCTGTTGGATTCTTTCTTGGATACTCACTTCTTTCTACTTATCTGTAATTAAAGTGAAATTGTTGACCCCTTTAAAGTTGTCTTTCCTTTAGAAAAGCAGATCAAAGAACCTGTGCTAGCAGCCCACCCTGTGTGTTAGTGTGGTTGCTAATATATTTGGCAAAGATACTGGAGTGGTTTGCCATTTTCTTCTCTGGTTCATGTTACATATGAGGAAACTGAAGCAAACAGGGTTAAGTGACTTGCCCAGGGTCATACAGCTAGTGGGTGTCTAAGGCCAAATTTGAATTCAGGTCTCCCTGATTTCTCCCAGTGCTCTATCCACTGAGCCACTTAGCTGCCTCCACTTTTTGTTACTCTTTTTGATATGATATGCCATATCATATACCCTTTTTGATATGAAAATATGGCATATTTTAGTAGAAGGAGTCTTAGATTTGGAATCAGGAGAGACCTGGTTTCTAATGCCACCTTTCACATGTACTAGCTGTATTTAAGTAAAATGTTTAGCTTCCCTGGGACTCAGTTTTTTTCTTCTCTAAACATGTGAATAATGATCCCTTTTGTACATATTTTCTATGGTTTTTGTGAGAGGCTATTGCATACAAAAAACATTTTATGAATATCAGTTATTCTTTTTATAAGTATCAATGTTGCCGATTGCAAGTTTGCAGAAGGAATTGACTCAGTAAGTAGTATTGCATCATGCATAATTGCACATTTACTGCAATTAAATTATAGGGAATGAAGGTAGAGCTGATACCTTCTGAGAATTAAACTTCAGCTACCATGTATCTTAGTGATGCCAATTTGGGAGCTTGAGCCCTATTTCCCTGAATACTAGCAAGAAGATTGTGACCTCATAAAGCTCTGTTACATACAGCTTGTATTTTTAAAGTGCATATTAAGTTTAATACAGTAGTGCTGGGGAAATTAGGTGGTATGGTGGACATGACCTCAATTTCTAATTCTTTGCCAGCACTAAAGGAGCTGCTATAAATACTTCAGTACGCATAGGTCTCCATACCTCCCCCTTTTTTTAATCTCTTGGGGATACAGACCTAGTAGTGGTATTACTGGATTAAAGGGTATGCACAGTTTGGTTCCCCTTTAGATATAGTTCCAAATTGCTTTCCAGAACAGTTGGATCAGTTCACAACTCCACCAATAGTACAATAGCTTTCTAATTTTCCCACATCCCTTCCAACATTTATCATTTTACTTCTTTGTCATATTAGTCAATCTCTTCACTGTATTTTTCAAATGTGCCATTAATACTCTTTTATGTATTTTCTCATTTTTTATTTTGGTATTATCACCACCCTTCCTTCATATTTCTCCCTCCCTCAAAAATCAAATCAAAACAAAACAAGCACATAACTCCACAAAGCAGTCAAGAGAGATACATTTATACAATTGGTTGTGAATGAAAACGTATCTCATTCTGTACCTCTAGGTCATCATTTCTCTGGGCAAGGAAGCATAATTCACCACCAGTCTTCTAGAGTTGTGGTTTCTTATTTCCTTGATTATAGTTCTTAAATATTTCACAATTGTTTTTCTTTAAAATGTTATGGTCATCTTATAAATAGTTCTCGTTATCTGGTACATTCTACTCTGCACTACTTCACACAAACCCTCCAAGATTTCTTTGAATCACTGTCTTTCATCTTTTCTTATATTTTAATAACATTCCTTTTCATTCATATACCATAATTTGTTCAATCATTCCACAACTGATGGACACATCTCTGTTTCCAACTTTATTCTATAATAAAAAATCTTGCTGTCACTATTTTCTTGCATTAGAGTCCTTTCCTTTTTCCTTTGGGGTAAAGGCTAACAGTGGAGTTGCTAAATCAAAGACTGAATGCACACATTAGTGGCTTTTTTGATATTAGCACTAAATTACTTTCCAGAATGTTTGGCTCAATTCATAGCTATACCAGAAGTTCATGGTCCCTGTAACAATGTCATTTTCATAGAGTGACTTCAATGATGGCAACCACTCCCAATACTTGTGACCCTAAATAAACCATGTCATTTCCTCCCAGTCCCTTCTCAGGCATGGAAGTTTGTGAGTTTAGCCTGTAGCCCCACAGCAGGGTCCCAGCTCTATGGTCAGTTTCAGGGAGAAGAAAGTGGTAAGTTAAGAGCTTGAACTTCAGATACTCATGAAAAGTACTGAATTTTAACAGTCATGTTACAGTTATTCATCTTGATGATTGTTGAGAGAGTAGGAATTAGTTGCTATTGTTCCCAGTAGGAACAGGATGAGGTCTGTTCCTGTAATGGAAAAATGTGAATGCATCAAGTCCCAAGCCAGGCATGGAGACAAAGCTCATGTCTTAGTAGTGCCAACTATAATCATTACCAAAAATCTCCATCATAAGAAGAAAACTTAGGCTCTCAATATCTCAAATCTAACTCAACATAGCACAAATCTCCAAGCAATTCCTCACCAACACCACCCACACACTCTTTTCTTCTTTTTAAAACCCCCATCTCTTAAAGGCATCTTGATGCAGCTACATGGTGCAGTAGAGTCAGGAACACCTGAGCTCAAATCTGGCTGTGTAACTTTGGGCAGGCCACTTAACTGCTGTTTGCCTCAGTTTCTTTATCTGAAAAATGGGAATAATAATAGCACCTACCTCCAAGGAAGGTTGGAAAGGTGAAATAATAATTGTGAAGCACTTAGCACAATGCCTGGAAAATAGTAAGTGCTATATAAATGTTAGTTTTTGTTGTTGTTACTGCTTTTATCTTTCTAAGTGATGTCATACCCTGCTGTGCCCATACAGAATTTTTGGGTATATAGCTCCTAAAAGAACATGTCATTTCTTAGGCTGGGTACATGCCTATCCTCCTTACATCTAGTTTAGCCTTGAATTTGTTACGACCACATTAACTTTGTGCTTGTATGTGCATGTGTGTGTACGTGTGTGTGTGTGTGTGTGTGTGTGTGTGAGACAGGTTTTAGATTCACCTTTATTTCCCTACTCATAATGATTAGCATTATTATTGAGCATATGCAAAGAATTTGCAATAAATGTCGTTATAGCCAGATAGTCCTCTCCCACTGTTGGTAAAGGTAAGAGGCTGAAGATACTTTATGGGAAATATTTTTTCAGCTAAAAATATTTCTGATAAAGTTGCTTTTTACTTCCTTCCCTCTGTATTTTGAAAGGATTTTGAGCTTCATAGATGATTTTCATAGAAAAATGATTCATTATGGATGAAACAAGAGTACTTCCCTCAAGGCAAAGACAAGGAGAGACAAGTTTTAGAAAGGAACTAGATCACTTAAAAAAAAGCCTCTCCATTCTAAGAATGATACAGGATGAGGAACCTGAAGTTCATTCCCTCACCTCCACTTAGAACCTCACTCAAACCTTTCTGCTAAATATGTTATGACAGGGTGTCCCAAAAGGTCTTAGTACAGTTTTAAGCTATTAAACTAAAACTACACTAAGACTTTTGGAACATTCTGGACACATGGAGGGGGCATCTATTGTTAAATAAGTTACTCTTGGGACAGCTAGGTGGCACAGTGAATAGAGCACCAGCCCTGGAGTCAGGAGGACAAGAATTCAAACCCAGCCTTAGACACTTAACAGTTACTAGCTGTGTGACCTTGGGCAAGTCACTCAACCCCAGTTGCCCTGCCTTCCCCCTCCAAAAAGCAAAAAAAAAAAGTTGCTCCTTCTTTGACTATAATTCATCACAGCATTTCAGAGTAAGGGACACCCTCACAATCAGTTTCATTAATTAGGTATAACATATATAGCAACATGTTACCAGGGTGTATATACCTGGGATTTCCACTGACCATTTGCACATAGGTGGTCCTATGCCTAAAGCATGATGACTTTGATCATTTTCATTTTGTTGGGCTCTTGCCTTTGTTTCTGTCCATGGTAGGGAATTTTAATCAAATATGAGCTTGGTTCTATAGTAAAATTTAGTAGGCCCTTTGCCCTTCCCTATCCTATCTATTTAATATGTATGCTATACGTGATCACAGATTTAGAGTTAGGTAGGGATCTCTTTAGTCCAAAACACCCTCATTTATTTTACAGATGAAGAGCCTGAGGCCCATGGAGATTTAGTAACTTGCTGAATGTCGTACAGGTAATGAATGTAGTGACCAAGAAAGGATTTGAACCTAGGTACTCTGGATTCCAGAGCCAGTACTCTTTTTATTCTCCCTTAATGCATTCATCATGTTTCTTCACACCAGATGTAATGAATCGTCTCTTTGTAACCTTTTCCTAATTCTTGTGTCTTTCTAGAGAGAGAGACTTGCCACTGAGTTTGAGTTTGTTACACAAGGTGAGTCTCTCCCTGATTAGAGTTTATGGTATCAAATGAGATATTATTATTGTATTCACTTCTCTTCTTAGTCACCTAAGTATTTTATTTGTTGGTTCCATAGAACCACTTGCCAAGGAATAAGGTACTGTATCCCAATAAAAGCCTGAACACTTGATGAACTTAATGCCATTTTCTTAGCTCAGGAGTTCTCAAGCTAGAGTATGCATAGCTCCAGGGGGTAAGAGAAACTTGTCAAGGAAGAGTCTTTGGCAAATAACTATTTTTCCAGTTGAAATATTCCAAAAGTAGTAATGTTTATGAAAAAAAATTGCAGATTGGAGAGAGAACTATGAGGAAGTGGGGGGAGGGTGGGAACATTATCCTGTGTCTGGCAAATTGGAGTCAGTTAAAGGAATAAATCCCTGTTGACTAAGACCATGGATGATGTTTGGATGGGAAATAATTTTCATATTGAACTGAGAAAAAATTTAGTAAGCAAGACTTAGTAACAAAATAAACTAATTGATCTCCACAATAACCAGAAACATCAAATTGATTTCCAGTTGAGAAAGTTTCAAAATTTTTGGTGTACACTTGGAGAAGTACCTGCCAGTCTTACTAAATGTGTTCACAAGACTTTATTCTATTTATATCTGCTTATCTCTGTGAATCAGAATTCTCTTTTCTATTCTCAACCAAATGAATCTAAATGAGAAAAGGAACTGGTAGCTTTAACAATGATATGTGCATTTCTCTTTCAAGGACAATCCTGAGAATAAAACTATAGGTTTACAGCAGGACAGAATCAAGGGTCTCATTAACTTGATTGACTGTTCTGGTAAACATTTAATATTAAAAATATTTTTACCTACAAAATAAAGCTTGTTAAATGAAAACTTAATTAATCCATTTAAAATGTATCTCATGTGCATATATACTTCAAATTCTTCAATTTCATCTCATATCCAATAGGAGCAAAAGGAAGATGTGCTGAAAGCCAGGGGAAACAGAGACAACAAAAGATTGGGAATCTTTGCCTTAAATGAACATAACCTACTTTCAAATTAGCTTTCCAATGTTGCCTAGTTTCTTTCTTTTTTCTTTTCTTTTTTTCCAGTGTTTTGTAATTCTTCCTCCTCTTGGCTAACATATTTGGGGATGTCACATCCTTATGTTATCTTACCATTTTGGTTGTTGATACTCAGGACAGCTAGGTAGCATAGCTTTGGACTCGGAGTGAGGAAAACCTCCTGAGTTTTATTTTTGAATCACTCTTACTGTATGACTCTGGACAACTCACTTAACCTCTACTCTCCTTGTTGTTCTCTTCTGTAAAATGGGGATAATAACAACACTTACCTCTCAGGGCTATTGTGAAGGTCAAGTGAGATAAAATAAAGCACTTTTCACACCATGAAGTACTATAGCATTGAAGTTTTATGTTATTACTGCTATTATTATTACTACTGTTAATAAAGTACCTGATTATTATTACTATTATTGATTTATTAATATTATTAAATTACTATATTGTTAATAATATTCTTGAATTATTATTATCGAAGTACTACATTATTATTAGGTATATGATAATTTGTTACTAAACTAACTCAGTTTGAAACTGAATCTCAAGCCCTGTGCCTAGAGAATGGAGATAATAATATTGCTTATAAACCTCCCCACCTCCAGGGAACAATTTCTTGCTTGTAATATTTTCTTAACTTGTTAGATCTTTCTCTAGAGGCAAAGAAGGCCTCATTTAAAATTATATTCTACCTTTCCCCTTCCTTTTAATGGATGAAATGAGCAAGCATCTTAAAAATGATTATGTTTGAAAATCTTGACTAGAGACCTATTCTGTATCACAAAATACCTTCCTTGAGAGGCAACATGACCTAACAGATAGCTAGCTAGCTTCAGATTCAGGAAGATCTGGGTTCAAGTGTAGCTTTTTATATATACTAGCTGTATGATCCTAGGCAAATCATTTAATCACTTAAAGTCCCTGGCAATTCTCTAAGACTCTAGGTTATAGAGAAAGTACAATCTGCATTGGTAGAAGAATTCCTCATTTGGAATTCTGTATGCTGATGAAATTAGATCTGGTTTAGAAAAAAAAAAAAAGAATCTTCCCCATACTAAAAAATCTCACATTTGAAGAAATGTTTGGAGTTTTGTGACTTATTAGCAAAATGGCCATCCCAAAGGCATAACTATGATGTTAATTTCCCCTTAAAAATAATTTCCAAATTGAGTTGTTTTAATATGTTTAGACATCCAAGCTGGGCCTTCAAAAAACAGAGATAGAGCCCTTATGCTTAAAATTATATATACTAAATATAACTTAATAATAAACAAAATAATTAAAATATATATTAAAATTATCATAGTTCTTATATAATCCATAAACTGTTCTGATGGACAGAGGACACAATAGAAATAGATTTCCCATCTGTCTCTCATCACTCCACGTTTCACATGTTTAGTTCTAATCCTTTCATTCTAATCCTCAGTAGGACGACAGCTCGTCAACAGATGAGACCAGCACTGTCCAGAACCACAGGCTTGAATCAAGTAGCCTGGTGAGGTAGTGTTGTATACTGAGAGGCAGACAAAGAAAAGGTAGTATATTCCAACTGGCTCCAGGCTGGGGAAGGGCAATTCTTACATATGCACAGTAATATTCATTACATGCAAGCCAGAAAAAAAGGCATATGGTATCATATGGCACTATAGCTTTGGTGCTATTTGGCTGCTGTTGCTGTCAGCTCTTCTTTCCCTTCTCTCCCTCCTTTTTCCATAGAGTGAAAGATTTCAGGGCCTGAATCATTATGCATATTAATACCCTACATGGTAAGAGGACAAAATACTGGGGTCATCTAAAGATACACTGGTCAAAATGAGAAGGAAGTATGGCTGGCACACATATAAAAGGAATGTCAGGCATTGAGTTCCCTAAGTACAGCAGAGCTGTCAGTGTGTGAATGTGCTGTGCCAACTTGTCTGTTACCTGATAACTAACCTCCAGTTGCTTCTTGATTTGGCTCAGTATTGCTCACATTGCTTGTATCTGGATCAATCCGCCTATTACTACATGAATGAGAAGACAACACTTTAAACCACTACTGACTGCTAATTCCCTAGCCTGGCATTTACTCCCTCTTACTTGCTTTCTTAATTAAACCCTCTCTCAGCTTCCCCCCGACAGTAGTAATAGCAATGCTCAAATCTTTCATCTATTGCTGGTACTTTTCTTCTGTCCCTTTTCCCCTCTCCCTCTGCCACCACACACTATGCTAATGTCATACAAAGCAGGTATTAGTCATGATTTAATATTTCAACAAACATTATTTTAATTGTCTACAATGTGCAAGGATGAAAAAAGACAGTCCTTGCCTTCAAAGAGCTTATAGTCTGATGGTTGTTGGGATAAGCTTTGGTGCTATTTGGCTACTATTGCTGTCAGATCTTCTTTCCCCTCTCTACCTCCTTTTACCACAGAGTGAAAGATTTCACAGCCTGAATCATTATGCATATTAATACCCTAGATCAGTGGTTCTCAACCTGTGGGTTATGTTCAATTTAAATACATCCTGTATATCAGATATTTACATTACGATTCATAACAGTAGCAAAACTACAGTTATGAAGTAGCAATGAAAATAATTTTATGGTTGGGGGTCAACACAACATGAGGAACTGTATTAAAGGGTTACGGCATTAGGAAGGTTGAGAACCACTATCCTAGATGGTAAGAGAGATACCTAAGCAAGATACCTAATAGAATCTGACAGAGGCAAAGGAGAAATCCAGAAAAATAATATAAGAAAATTGAAAATGGGAACAGTTACCTTTATCTGAGGAGGGGGAGGCTTCATTGAGAAAGTGGTCTTTGAGTTCAGCTATGAAGAATAAAAAGGATTTCAACAGGTGGGCAGAAGGATGCATCCTTGGCTGGGGGAACAGTTTGTGTGGATACATAGAAGAGGAAAAGAAGAGAATGAGATTAGAGAACAGTCAGTAATTATGTTTCACTGGAACACAGAGTACACAAAGGGGAATAGTGAGGAACAAGTCTGAAAAAGGAGGTTGAAGCCAGATAGTTGAGGATCTTGAGTGACAGACAGACCAAGAAATTTGCATTTTTTCCTATCAATAAACCATCAAAAGTTTTTGAGCAAGGAAGTTTCATGATCAGATTTGTCCCTTAGGAAAATAATTTAGGAGCTTTTGTGAATCATATGTCAAGGAAGGGAAAGATCTGAGGCAGGGAGACCCATTAAGAAGCTATTACAATAGTCCAGGAGAGAGGTGATAAGCTCTGAATTAGGTAGTAAAGCAAGTGGAGACAGTTGATAATAATGGTTTATACTAATAATAGTACTTTACAATTTACAAATTGTCTTCCTTTTAAAAAAAAGTAGGTAAAAAGCATCATTTTTATCCCTATTATAGAGATAAGAAAATAAAATCTGAGAGTTTAAATCTTTTTCCTAAAGTTGTATATCTAGTAAATAGAAGTTTGAACCCACATCTTCTAATTCTCTGCCTTTTATGCTATAGCACTCTGGAGTACTGAACACTGAACTCCATATCCCTAGAATATAGGTAAAGAATATAGGTAAAGAATCTAAGTTAGATCTTTCATTGCTTTTCCACATCCTTGGTGCTTTGTTCCCCACCCTCAAAACATTCTCCCCCTCCCCCCAACCCCACCACAGCATAATACATTCTTTAGCTCAAATAAGCATGGAGTGTATAGTGGCTCTAGAGATTCTCAACTGAAGTGGGCTTCAAGGTCTGTTTTAGAGAACACTTAGCATCTCACCAAGAGATTTATTGACTTGTTCAACTGAGCAAATCCATAAATAATTATTAAGTGCTTGTTATGTGTCAGGCACTGTGCTAAGTTTCAGGGTTACAAAGAGAAGTAAAAATTAGTCCCTGCTCTCAAGGACCTCATGACCCCAGAGCCAAAAAAAAATGTCCAAGGTCTATCCATCTGAGAAAATCATACCTAAAGTTCAATGGAAATCAGGGCAGTTTCTAAGGAAGGAGATAAAATAGAGGTTAAATGATCTTTTGCTCCACTACACCTTTTTTTTTTCTTATTCTGTATTCTGAAGAAAACTGCTACATGTCAACCTGAATTTCTTCTGTTCTTCTCTCTCTTTATCTACTAAGGTTTGATGGGACCTGTTGAGAGTCATTTAGTTTCTCTAGAACCCTGATTCTGAAGTTTTAATGGTCCTAGAAGTTATCTGCAGTTAAGTGGTATATGAAAACATACAAGTGACTGAATTTATCATATGGAATGCCCAGATAGAGAGAGGAACAAAGATATCAGTTATAAATGTAATGTAATATTACTACTCTGTAAGAAGTAATGAATGTAAAGTTAGAGAATGAGAAGATTTTTGTGAATCAATGCAGAGTGAATCAACCAGAGCAGAACTAGCAAATAATAAATTCCATTTACAGAAAGGTAAGTAGACACAACAAAAACAAAATGTGCCAAACTGAATGCATTGTGATTATAACTAAGTTTATCCAGAAGAAGAGATAAGAAATGCAGAACCTTCCCTTCTTTGCCCAGGTGAGGAGTATTGGTATAGAATATTTCATATACTGTCAGACTATTGCTATGTTGGTTAGATTTACTGAATTAGGTTTTGTTTTGTCTTTTTTTTTTCTTCCATTTAGGGATTATTGTTTTGTAGCAGCAGCCCTGGATTTGGATGCCTAGGAGGCTCTAGTTGACAGGAAACAACTTTGTAGTATAGTTTTAGAAGCACCTGAATTTCATTTTCAGTGATCAGATCAGAGCTAGCACTTAATTTAAAAATGTCAAAAGTCTCCAAGGAAAGAAGAAAAATTAAAAGTGTATTCTGGCTACTTTCATAATGGATTGTGTATTGTCCATGTGTTAATTCTACGGTCAGCAATGCGAGGGCAGTTTGGCAATGGAGAGAGCACTGGTTCTGAAGTTGGAGAGCGTGAGTTTAAATCCCACTTCTGATCTTTACTCTCTGTATGACTGAGAGAAGTCACTTAACTTCCCTGGGCCTCAGTTTCCTCATCTATAAAATGAAGGATTTGGACCAGATAGACAGCCTCTGAAGTCCCTAGCTCTATGGTTCAATGTGGTGTAGTCCCACAAGGTATTGAGGACTGGCAACAGAGAAGGCAAGCAGTAGCCTGGAATCCACTTTTATAAATATCAGATGATCCAGTAATCTTATAGAATTTAGAGTGTTAAGAGACCTTGCTGGCTATCTAGACTTATACCATCCTTCATGATATTGATAAGAGAACCAAGAACCAGGAAAATTAAATGATTTGTCCAAGTACACATATAGGCAATCTCCCATGCATGGAGTGCGCCTCATCTCTGCCAGCTTAGATTTTCTAATTTCCTTCAAAGTTTACCTCAAATATCTTCCTAAGACCTTTCCTGAATATCCCAACCCTCCCACTTATTACTGACTTTCCCTGCAAATTATTTTTTCTTTATTTTGTATATACTTATATGAAAATGTGTGGTATAATAGAAAGTGAGCCTTGGAACCAGGAAAGATCTGAGTTCCAATGCTGATAGATAATGGCTATGTGATTCTGAATAAGTCATTTGACCTCCTAGGACTCTTGGCAGCTCTCTGAGACAGAGAGTTGCACAGAAGGTGCTTTTGGACTTTGATAGAGAAAGTTTCCTCATTTTGGAATTCCCTATAAAAATGAAACTAGAGCTCTACCCTTTATATCTTAAATAGAAATGATACTTGACTACTTTTTTCATGGGGTGGTTGTGAGAATCAATTGAGATCATGTATAAATAAGAACATTGTGCCTTGAAGGGACTTGTGCTCTGGAATTGTAAACGTCTTTATAAATGTGAGTTATTATTATTTAAGAGGATAACAAGAAATGAGATCAACAGCCTGGAGGCAATGAAACAAACTGGTAGATTGTCCACGATTGTTGAGTTTAGATTTGGACAAAAGAACCACAAGGTCTCTTCTAACTCAAAAACATTATGGCTTAATGACTTAAGGCAATGGAGAACTATAGAAGTTTGTTGAGCTAGAAAGTAGAGTTGGCCTTCACGTTCATATTAGGCCAAGGTTCTAGCAGTTTGGATGGGAGAGTCTCTAGCACAACTAATCCAGGTGGTAGATGAAGTCGACCTAACCCAGCTTTGTAAATGGTGAGAAACCATGGGAAAGAGTTAGAAGGGTTTGCTAATGGACAGGTTGTGAATAGTGAAAGAGAGAATTGTAACAAGGGTAAGGTAAGCATACTTGCATAAACCTGAAGAATGTAGAAAAAATCTAAAATATGCATCTACTATACCAAGCATGCCAAACCACAAGAATCAGGGCAAGGGACACAATTTTATATTCTAGCATTGGGCAGAACAGGAGTTAGTTAAAGTGCTGGTAAAAGGCTAGGTATTGTGCTGGGATGGCTAGGTGGCACAATGGATAGAATGCTGGACCTGGAGTCAGGAGGATCTGAATTCAGTCTAATTTCAGACACTAGCTATGTGACCTCGGGCAAGTCACTTAACCCTGTTTGCCACACTTTCATCACCTGTAAAATGAGGAAAAGGAAATGGCAAACCACTTTAGTTTCTTTGCCAAGAAAACCCCAAATGGGGTCATGGAGCTTTAGATGCTACTGAAACAACTGAACAACAAAAAGGCATAAAGGATTAGAAAAGTATTCCAAAAATCCTGTGCTTGGATAGGAGAGGTCAAGACTAGGGAAAGAGATCTGAGAATAATCTGTAGCTAAATGGCATTTGAAAATACTTAAGAGGCTGAGTTGAACATAGGGAATACTCAAATAGAGGATAAAATTACCAGTACTTCAAATGTAATGCAATGTTACTGCTCCGTGAGAAACAAGGATTATGAATAATTTAAAGAAGCATGAGAATTGGTTCAGGGAGAAATAAGTAGAACTAGCAATGTACAAAATGACTACAAGAATGTAAATGGAAGGAACAATGAAATGCCCCAAACTGAATGTATTGTAATCTTGTTCAGCTGTTTCAGTCGTGTCCAACTCTTGGTGACCCCATTTGCGGTTTTCTTGGCAAAGATACTGGAGGGGTTTGCCATTTTCTTCTTCATTTTACAGATGAGGAAAGTGAGGAAAACAGGGTTAAGTGGCTGCCCATGCATTGTACTAATAATAACCAAACTTATCCTGAAAAAGGCATAAGAAATTCACCACCTTTCCTTCTTTGCAGAGGTGGAACAGAAGTATGGAACATCAGACTATGGATGTGTTGCTTACATTTCCTGAAATGTTTTTTCCTCTTTTTTTTTTTTTTTTTTTTGCTAAAAGGAATGACTCACTGGGTTCTGGAGGGGTCTGTTTGTGAATGAGGGAAATTATAAAACAAAAGATATTAATAAAATGAAATTTTTAAAAAAAATCAGTACTGAGTTTGGAAGTTTTTTTGGGTAGAGGAAGTGGGTAAGACTGAGGAAAGGAAGTGAAGGGAGATGAAAGAAGACCAAATTACAGTTAGAGAAAGGAAAGAACCAGAAGAACAGTGTCATGGATTACAAGGAAAATGGAGGAGCTCTAAGAGAGAGGCTTCATTTTTCTCCAGGGAAATGTATGCATGCAACTTTGAACCTCAGCCTTCTGACTCCAAATCCAGTGTTCTTCCTACTGTCCCACCTTGACTTCTTCACCCTGTCCCTGTAACTTTTCCTAAAGGAAACTGTCTGAGAGACTACCAGCTCATTTCACTTGGGTATTATTTCACTCATATTCTTTAAAAATCTACCCTTCTTCCAAACTTTCCATTTTTTCTATTGGGTTGGGGGGGAACCCGCCATCCTTCCAGTCATATGGGCCAACAACCTTGGAGTTATCCTTGCTTGATTCCCACTCTCTTCATACCCCTTCTCCAATCAGCTGCCAAACCTTGTCCATCCTACCTTCATAATATCTCTTACATCCATCCCCTTCTCTCTACTCGCACAGATACCACACTAATTCAGGACCTCATTACTTGTCTCCTGAGCAAACCTTAAAATGCTGTATAAATGCTAGCTATCAGTATTATAATAACCTACTAATTGAACTAGTCTTTCTTATGTCCAATCTGATCTCCCCACAGTTACCAAATTAATATTACTTAAGCAAAGTTCTAACCATGGTCACTTCCCTGCTCAGGACAATTCAGTTGCTCCCTCTTGCATCTAGAATAAAATGCCTCTGTTTGGCATTTAATGTCCTTCTTATTCTGGCTCTAATTTTTTTCCAGGTTGATCACCTATTACACCTCCCTGATAGACTTGATATGCTAGCCAAACTTGCTGTTCCCTTTCAATGACATTCCAATTTTTTTTCGCTTTTGCTCCCCCCACCCAACCCCATCCCATGCCAAATCTAGAATAGTCTCTTACTTTAGTTCCATCTCTTAGAACCCCTTACTCGCTCCAAGGCTCATCCCAGTTGCCACCTTCTAAACAGAGCCCTTCCTGATCCTATAAATTACTTTGCATCTATCTTACATATATCTTGCACTTACTTCTCTGTGCAAGTTATCTTCCGTACTTCCCTACTTTGCACAGCCCTCCCTCACTTTAATCCGATTCACTCCCAAGTCACGGCATCACCTTCCGGCTGTCATGGTCCTCTTCAAGAACAAAGGACAAACCACAACAACAACACACCCAGCAGAGTATAAACTCCTTGCAGGTAGAGACCTTTTCATTTTTATTCCGCTATTCCTAGGGTTTAGCAGAGTGCATAGCACATGATAGGTCCTTAATAAATGCTTATTGAATTGAATTGATCCAATGAAGAACTATTTTGGAATGAGGTACAGCAAACCAGAGTGGCTTTCAGACAACTTCTTCACTAATCCTATAAATTATCTAATTCCAGGGATCCCAAATACTTTACATTCCTTTTTGTCATCCAGGCCTTAGTTAAATGCAAGAATACATGCCCAACAGCTACTGTGTACCAGATCTAGCCTAAAGTGGTCTGAGTATTTTATTTGCAAAGATCTGGAACCCACCTATAGCTGACTGGAAGGGATTTAGCTAATAATCAATTCTGAAGAAAAACCGCTCTATCCACATAACAGCTGCACTGGAAGTAGCTTACAGGGAAATTGACTTAACAACATTGAGAAGTGCACTGAAGGCATTAAGGTCAAGAGATATTTTTGAAAGTTATATCTTTTGGTCAATGGTCTAATGTGATGATTGGGGAAAATGTAGTTGATGGTTGATGCAGAAAATATTAATGGAAAGCAGCTCAGATTTCTTTGACACTAGAAAGACCAACGGCTCTTGTCTCTTCCCAGAGGCGAGGTTTGATGAGAAATGACCTTGATATACTACTTTTTAAACATTGTAGCTATGACATGCACTGTGCTTTTACCTCCTGAATAACACATTTTGCTTTGTTCACTGTGCTCTGGGTTGTCCTACTTTGGTTAGTAAAGGGAATCAGCCAGAAGCTACATTGAAAAAAACATCAGAATGTAAATCATGATTATTTAGAGGGAGTGTGAGTTATAAGTAGATGTAAGTTATGAGTATAGTTGTTACTGTAAAGTTAGTATATGCCATCAGAACTGGTTTAATATGTTGATGGAATAGATTCAATTTTAAAGGACCAGTAAGACCCCATTTGCCTGCCAAATATCTCTCCTATTGAGTGGCTGAAGAATGACATTCCAACTTTTTTTGTTCCTTTGGCTGAAAGTTTTCACAGAATCACAGTTAGGAGGGACCATGGAAGCCATCTGGTCTAATCTATAGTTGGTACAGTAGATAAAGCACTACCCAGGGAGTCTAACTAGCTGTGTGACTCTAGCAAGTCACTTCAACTCTGTTTGCCTCAGTTTCTTTGCCTGTAAAATGGGAATAATGATAGTACATAGTAAACAGGTTTGCTGTAAGGATAAATTGATGGATAGATAGATAGATAGATAAATAGATAGATAAATAGACAGATAGATATGCTTCAGGATAGACAAAGAACATAATCCAATGCGGTCTCTTTCCTAGTGGGAGGAAATGAAGCTTTAATTATTGGTTGAGTGAATAAATAAATTAGAACAACCTCTTTCCCCCCTCCCTCCACACCCACCCACTCCCCGACCCCCAGCCACTGTGGCTTCAGATTTTTCTAATATAACTTATATTTTGGTGATTTGTAGACAGCAAAAAATATTCTTCTTTTGTTTTATGTGGGTGTTTTCTGTAGCCCAAGCAATATTTAAGCTTCTTGGGGGTAAAAATAGGTCTTCCTTCTATGAGAGGAAGTATGGGGTAGTGGGAGAGACCTGGGTTTGAAACCTGTCTCTGACACATTCTAGCTATACGAACTAGGTAAGTGACAGCCTCTCTGAGATTTCATTTCCTCAGCTGTATGTAGAAAGGCAGTCTGGGCAGAGAGAAACAAAAGAGGACTAATGAGGCTTTCTCCTAAAAAAAAAATACACCATATTTACACACAGATAAAAACACATATAGAGAGTTGTATGAATATATATGTTGGATTATGCCCTTCACCAAGAGGGTGGAAGGCAGTGCTGTTGACTTCTTCACTTAGCTATGAATCTTGACTTAAATTATTTGCAGGCCAAACAGACAATATTGAGGGTGGAGCCCATTTTGGCTCACCAACCTCTACCTGGCTTCTGTGGGAGTTTTAAGCAGAGATCATGGATGTGAAATAGGTTTTAAGGACATGGCTCACAAACAGGAAGTTAATAAGAGTTACAAAGGATTAACTAATCTTAAATCAAATAGTGGTCTGGGACTGTGGACCTCAAATCAGCACCAGACACAAGCTGTTAAAAGAATAGATTTAATCTTGCCCAGAAGAATTCTGCTAGGTTTTGCTGATTTCTGCCTTGCTGTTTGTGATGGTTCATAGTTTTTGGCTTTACATTAAATGAGCTGTAGCTCTGTGTATCAGAGAAAGAGGATATCTAGCTACTGTACCCAAGCTGAGAGGAGAGCTGGTAGCAGAGAACAGCAACTGGCCCTGAAAAGGCTAGATGGTTGAAGTCTAGCAAAGGGCAGTTCAACAGTCATAAGCTCAATGGAAACACCCAGCAGAGACCCACACAAAGATGTAATACTCAGCAGAGATGACACGTCCAACAGTGATGATCTAAAGGAAAGGAAGGTTAAGACTTCACTGAGAGAACAAGGCAACAGGTCTACAGCATTCAAGGTATGGGTTGCATGTACCTTGGCTACATGGGCTCCTGAAGTATGCCCCTTCATACATGTTCTGTGCCTGTTCATGTATCCTGACTGTGTTCTTCATGTATGCTCCCTGTGCATACTCCGCTCCCCTTACTGACTGCATGGTAATCTGTTGGAGTGCGTACACACAGGGGACTTTTCCCCCCACTTTATTTGCTATGTTGTTTGATTAAAATACCTTGCTTTGAATTAATGCATTTTCTGGTTGTCTGATAAAAGAAAATATATCAATGGAGACTTGGAAGCTATGGTTTGGAACGTTTGCTTATATACAGAGTGTCTGGAAGCTGGGACAGAATTTCTAGGGGCTCACTTCTGAAAGGATGCCGCAGGTTCTCTGTGGGAAACAGGAATAGTGATACCTGTACTTCTTACCGCATAGGATTGTCATAAATTCTGAATGATGTATGCAAATGAACCTGTGATCTCACCAGTTCTGCAATTCCTTCTGACAATGCATTATCTCAAATGTGATAATGTATGTAAATTGCTGTATAGGTCTAAAAGTACTATATACCTTTCAGCTATTCTTAGGCCATCTATACACTTCTGGAGGCTAGTTCATTGTAGGTTCTCAAAAATATTAGTGAGCAAGTGGTCTACCATTTAGTTCAGTCTCTGTACAGTTCAAGAGTAAAGAATACTTAAAACTGCACATATGGAGGGAATGTCATCCACTTTCTTTCTAATTTTATAAGTACAAACACATGCCAGGGGTTCAGATGTTGAAAAATCTGCATGACCCAATCTATTGCCAGCAGAGACTAAATAAAGATCAGAGACCTAGCAAGAGGCATCAGAGGAAATCCAAATGAATCCTTTTCATTGCCTTTTTTTGGTTTCTTCTTCCCCCTCAGCCATCAAGAAACGTTTGAGCCTGACTGTGAAAACAGCTTTGCTCTTTTTAATCTCCACAGTTCTGGAGTCTAAGGACAGACTCACTACAGAGGCACCTCCTCCCACCTATCACCCCTCTTTGCTGCAAATACTTTTGCTTAAATGAAACGCTAAAAATTCTGCTGTTACTTTTAGGTATGACCTTGGGTAAATCACTTCTCTGAGTCTCAGGTTCTTCAACTGTAAAATGAAGGTGGATGAGTTAAGATAATCTCTATACTCCCTTCTAATTTGAAGGTTCTCTATTTCTATAAGAGTGACCTAATCATTATAGCTGGTTAGCAGAAACCAGCCTCTCCTTAGAAATGACATTAATTTCTTAATTGATCCCTTCTCTGCTGCACATAACTGTAATGTATTTGGACATGGTAAGTCATGATATGTCCAGCTGCAGAAGGGGAGCATGTTTATTAATAGGAATGGAGCTATTGCATTGCTGAAACCTTTTAGTTTAAGATAAACACTCACTTGGGAGCCCAGGACCACAGATCTAGAGCTGGAAAGGATCTTGGAAATCACCTTGTCTGAACCACACACTTTCCAAATAAAGAGAAGGGGAAAGGGTCTCAGATTAAATGAATTAAGTAAGGTCCTACTATGAGCCAAACATAGTGACAAACACTTTATAAATATTACCTTGTTTGATCCTCATGATGGAGATAAATGCTTATATTATCTCCGTTTTATCATTGATAAACTGAGGCAGACAAAAAGTAAGTGACTTGCCCAGGGTCATACACTTAGTAAGGTTGCATTTGAACTCAGGTCTTCCTGACTCCAGGTCCAGAGCTATATCCACTGAGCCACCTAGCTGAGACCCAGCAAGGTCAAATGTCTTATTCAAGGTCACACAAAGTAACCTAACTCAGTTGTAAATTCAGGTCCTCGGACTCCAATTCTAGGCCTCTTTTCACTGTATCATGTTACCTCCACTTTTTATTTTCATCATGTTAGAATTGGTAGAGGATAAGAGGGAAAAGCAAAAACAAATGAACTGGAAAAGAGGATCTCTTGGTTTTCTGTCCAAAGTGGCAATTGCTTTGTGAAATGAGTTTGAACCAGTTGTAACTTTATTTTAACCCTTATGAACTTTATGGTGAGTTCAGCCCCTGTGCCCTTCACTGCTTCACTGAAATGTCCAAACCCCTCTTGCTTTATGATCCAAACCATACCCATGATTCAAGGCCAACCTCCAGTCCCATCTCCTCCTAACAATTCCCACCAACACTGATTTCTCCCCTTCTTGAACTCCTCTAACACCCATTATCCTTGTCACATATCTTAACACCTTAACCACATTCTTCTTCATATTTCCTCATTGGTTATATGTTACAATATGTTCCTACTTATCATGTGTATCTTCCATTGTCCTCTGTGGGTATTCATTTTTAATTTTCTGGAGACAATTGTATTTCATGCCTCATTATCACAAAGCAATACCAAGAGAATGTTGGTACTGATAAGACAGGTCTTTGCTGTCATAGGAAGCTTTGGGTCAGCAAAGGAGATCTGAAATTTCCTGAAGACAATGTAGTTCATCCTGCTTATCTTATTCAAATCTAGGTCTAAGTCACTGTCAATCTATACTGTCTGTCCTAGATATGCATACCAACAGACAAGCTCTATGGGTTGTCTGTCAAATGCATGCAGAAATCTGGGAAATAGACTTTAGACATCCATTTGGTCTTTCTCGTGTGGATGGTCAGTCCAAATTTGAATGACTTCAGATCTCTTCCAAGAGACTCTGCTATATTCTGGGGACTTGATGCATTTAGCACAATAGCACTTGCAAACAGGAGAGCCTGGAGGACCTCACCATAGATAGATAATTCCTCTTTGACCTGAACTATGAGTTAGATCTCCTCCACAGCAGTGACAGATACCTTGGGGAAGTATACATCTTATTTATCAGAAGATCGTTAAACTGATGGCCAAGCCCACTTATGTCTCTGAAATAGTAAGACCAACCTCTAACATGTTGGGTTGATCCTCTATGAATAATTAAATAAAACGATATTAAAATGATATACAGACCAGAGTCACATAGTATGAGGTGAGGAAGGTTTTTCTAGGGGAAAGAATGCCCATACCAGATCACAGATCCACCTAAATATCAGTGTAAGACTTGCCTCTGCCACCTAAAAGTTTGGTTTTTTTTTTCTTGATCCAAGGACCATAGAATAGACTTCTGAATTTTCTGCACCTTGTGGCTCCATGCTCTGTATTCTGTTTATTCAGATCAGGTTCAATCTTGGGAAGGGAGGAATGCCAAAAAACATCTCTATTGAGCTCACACTCCAATCTAGAGTTTTCTCTGGGGATGTCAGAATACAGCTTTAGTCCAAGTTTCTATAGATGTGAATAAAAAGGCTCTCATTTTTTATGCAAGCTCTCAATTTCAACCTTGATACTAGGATTTGGGTAACATTTATTTCAATCAATCAACAAGGATTTATTAAATACTTACAACATGCCAGGTCTTTTTTGCAGCACTCTTGCTTCAGTCATGTCCTACTCTCCATGACCCCATCTTGGGGCTTTCTTGGCAAAAATACTGAAGTGATTTGCCATTTCTTTCTCCAGTTCATTTTATAGATCAGGAAATTAAGGCAAACAGCGTTAAGTGACTAGCCCAGGGTCACACAGGTAGTAAGTGTCTGAGGCTGGATTTGAACTAAGGAAGATGATTCTTCCTGACTCCATGCCCTGTGCTCTATTCACTGTGCTACCTAGCTGCCCCATGTGCCAGGAATACAAATACAAAAGTGAAACAGTTTTTGCCACAAAATGTTTCCAGACAGGTTAATTTAGTATACAAATAAAATTAACTCAAAGTAGTTGTGGCAGAGGGGGCACTAATAAGTGGGGAAATTGGGTAAGGCCTCTTATAGAATGTTGCACATAAGTTGAGCCTTGAAGGAAACAAAAGTTTCCAAGAGGTAGAGGTGAGGAAGGAAAGCATCCTTCATGGAGACCAGAGATGGAATACTGTGTAAGGAGAACAATACTGCATCAATTCAGCTGGATCATAGGGTACACTAGGGGAGAAATAGGTGATTAGTCTGGAAAGAATGACAAACAGAAGACTTTGAACTTTATCTTTATGAGCAATGGTGAGTTATTGAAGCTTCTTGAGCAAGGGAGTGGCATGGTTAGCTGTCTGTTAGTCTGCTGTGTGGAAGATGGAGAGAAGAGATGCAAGGCTAAATTTAAGGAGTCTGGGAAGGAGGCTATTATAATAATCCAAGTGAGAGATAATGAGAGCTTGAGTTTTCACTAGGATAGGACTGTGTGAATGGAGAGAAGGGGAAGTATGTAAAAGATGGTGTAATGACAGAATCATCAAGATTAGAAAACCGGTTAGATATCAGAGGTGAGGGAAAGTGAGGATCTGAGAATGACTCCAAGCCTGTGAATTTATGTTCTTACAACTATAGTGGTGCCCTCCCCAGAAACTGGGATACTACGAAATCAATCATCCTTAGTAAAAAATAAAGTCTGAATCTAGGCCCGGTAAGCCAACATAAAAATAGACAGAGAGATACAATCAAATTTCCAAACACTCTTACCTTCCTATAATCTCATCACATTGATCTGGTTCCCCTAATTAGCCCTCTGTACTGGAATTGCCTAGCACAGAGATGTCAAAGACATGGCGTTTCCCAAGGGTAGTCCAAACCAGATCAAAATGTAATTGGAAAATATTTAACAAAATAAAGAAAGATAA
>CM053582.1:409885066-409921892 GCA_028627135.1 Pseudochirops cupreus
CAGAGTTCCCAGGTCAAGGAGAAAATACTGCAAGCAGTCAGAAAGAAACAATTTGAGTAGTGTGGAAACACAATCAGGATAACACAAGACCAAGCAGCTTCTACATTAAGGGACTGAAGGGCTTGGAATATGATATTCTGGAGGTCAAAGGAGCTGAGATTAAAACCAAGAATCACCTATCCAGCAAAACTGAGTATAATGCTACAGGGAAAAATATGGTCATTTAATGAAATAGAGTACTTTCAAGCATTCTTGATGAAAAAACACAAGTTGAACAGAAAATTTGACTTTCAAACACAAGAAGCAAGAGAAGCATGATACAGTAAACAGGAACTTAAAATGTCCAACAATGTTATTAAAATATATTTGTACTGCCTTCTTTATTAATGTATAGGTCAACTGTAAATTTCAAATAAATTTCAAACTATGTGATTATGTAATCTGTATTGAGGAAGTTTTCTGGAATGCTACTGATTAGTGGAGTGGACAGTGCACTTAATTATGAGTAAAATAACAAATTTCTCCCTCTAGTTCTATTACTTCCTAGTTGTACATCCTTGGGGGGAAAAAAACACTTCCTTTTTGAGCCCCATCTGTGAAGTATATATATTAATACACCATCTGTAAATTGAGATAATGTATTTGAGAATTGTACAATGCCACATATATCTAAGGTACTATTATTATACCTATAAAAAGAAACCATATAGAAATGCTTAATGAAAAAGAATTTTAAATACAATTAAGACATTTTTCCTACTCAATTAGGACTCTGACATTAAAATGTAAACAAAGCAGTTGCAAAAAAGTCCAGCAGACTTTTAGAAATATCAATTTAAGGATCATGTTGAGAGAGAAAAAATATTTATGAAGATAAGTGCTCCTTCCTAAAATAGCTCTATTACATATATCATGTTAAAATTTTGGAATAGATGCTTCAGAACATCTGAAAAAAAAATCATTCTTCTGCAGGAGGTACAGCTAAGCCATTGAATTCTAGAATGAAATCAGCTAAAAGATGGAACAACCATCACAATTCAGAATTACTGATAAATCTTCAATGTTAGGAAATTCATTCTTTGGGTAATTTAACTGGTTGATCACTTCTCATTTCCATTGATTTCTTCTTGTACTCCTTTGTCATTATATACAAGTGAGGGAGTACAAGATCAATCAGGAAGCTTCTACCAAGATGTAAAGACATCATCTATGGATCCATAGCAACAGATTAAATGTCTACTAAAAACTATCCCACATTTTGTCATTGTCAGAAAAAGGGCTAGCTAGAATGTGATTTTTTTTCTCAGCCAAAGTAACAAAAGCATGGTAAGAAGCGCACTTCACATTATCAGAAGTGGTATCCACAAAGGTGAAATTATTGAATCATGAAATACTAGAGCAAAAATTTTATTCAGAATGAAATGGCTAGTCTATGAGGTTTCATTTGGATATACTAACACCAGGATTATTTATATAAATTAGTTTCTCTGAGGTTCAGAAAAATGAAATGACTTCTCTTATGGCCCCCGAGTAACACAATTGGAATTTTAACCCAGTTCCCTCCCAAGTCAGTCCTTCTCCCACTATGCCACGTTGCCTGTTACTTTATTTTATTCACAAACATACATTTTTGCAGGAAAAAGCCGAGGATGACGGAAGGGATTTTTGCAAGATAAATACTTCTTCAGGCAAGTTAGCATTGTGTGAAAAATCATTGTTATGGAAAGTCTGCAACACCACAGCTTTGTTTTTCTTCAATATTTAATTCTATTATTCAGTTATATTCATATTTTCTCTTAATGTAAAGGTTTAGTACTATATATTAATCTGATTATCCCCTACTCCTACTCTGGTAATAATATAGGCTCCACTTGGTAATGGTTACAGCAACTACTGAACCAAAGAAATTTTGAAAGTAAGTATAAATGAGGCAAACAATCACCAACAACCTTCAGCAGCCGCTCTAGCAGGCTATCTCCTCAGTAATAATTAAACTACAGTCTCTTATCTTTCAGTATGGAAGAGGTTATATAGTTCAGACCCTATGGTAAGGGCAGGAAAAAATAGAGATTGAAGAAATGACCAAACACAAGAAAACTAATAATACAAGAAAGACATACTACAGGGTAAGAAAATTCCAAAAAAATTTCAGAAGAAATCAATTATATGATAATCATGAAAAGTAATATGGAATGGCCACAAAGATCATTAAAATGAGTGGGAAGCCTACTAAAACAGAGGAAGGGCTACATGTAATAAACAGTGTAAAACTTAAGTTGGGAAAGAAGTATACACTATGAAAAAAAGAATATAGCCGAGAACTAAAAACATTAACACAAGAATATTAATTTTAAAAAAAAAACAACCTAGAAAGCCAAGAAATTCGCATTTATGAAGCACTCCCTATGTTCAGGCACTATGTTCTACATATATACATATTTTCTACAAAGACTTTCTCTCTTCATCCTCACAATTTTGGGATATAGGTGCTTGTATTTCCACTTTATTGTTGAGGACACTGAGGCAAGAGGGGTTAAGTGATTTGCCCAGGTTTATAAAGCTAGTAAAGTGCCCGAAGTCATATCTGAACTCAATTCTTCTAGATTCTAGGTTTGGTATTCAATTCACTGAGCCATCTAGCTGACTAGTTACCTACCAAAAATAACAAATTTGGAAAGGACAAAGAGAAAAACTAAGAATTACTAGGCTACAGAAGAGCATGATAAAATATCATATTTTAAGAAATCTTAAAATAAAATTTTGTGAAAGTATTGGAACTGGGGAACAAAGTATAGTTTGCTGAATCTTTCAGGTGACAGTTAGAGAGAACCCCTAGAAAAAATACCCTTAAATGAGATAGCCAAGGTCAAATAAAAAATATTTCAAGGGGCTAGGAAATCACATAACATGGAACCCTGATCAGAATCATATGGGACTACGCACCAACAGAAAAGAATATAGAAATAGGAAAAAAAAAAAGCAATGGAAAGTGTTTTACAACTAAAAAACTACTTATTTTGCAAAGATGAGCTCCATTCTACATGGGGTAAAAAGAACTTTTAACAAAATAGATTATTTACTAACATTTCTTTTTTTTTTTTTTTGAATTATAGCTGGTTAGAGACTTCAAAAATGTAAGTAATGGACAAAACAAACTTTAAAAAGGGAAACACATGTGAAAACTTGAAGAGTCCAATAGTCAAATGCTTACCTCTAGGATGTGGGTATAAGAGACTATATTGTATGTTCAAAGTTTGACCATAATGGAGGAACAGAGAAGCTATGGCTTTAGGGTTTTTTTTTCTTAAATGCCATATGAAAGAAGAGAAGGGAATTACTTCTTATAATTGGTATATGACAAGAAATGATTATTCCAGTCCAGAGGTGAGGGTAGGAAGAGGCTGAATCTCAAGAATATGACTCTTTTATTTCGGCTGGGCAAGGAAGCTTAAATGATTATATTTACAGTAAGATGGGGACTGGTCTGGAGCTGCAGAGGGTACTGATAAGGAGGAGGAGAGTCTGGGAGGAAAGAACCTCAAGTAGAGATGGACAGAAAAAATATTTTAACAGGATATAATGAAAGGAAAACAAATTTAACAGTCATAACTGTGAAAGTGAATGGGAACTCACCCATAAACTAAAACTGTGGAAGACAGAATTGGAAGATTTAATGATTTGGTATTTACATTAAACACACTTAAGATATAAATATGTATAGCTAAAACGAGGCCTTGTAGCAGAATTTAATATTCCTCTAGAGAAATCACAGAAGCAAAAGCAGTGATTTTGACCTCAGGCAAGACAAGTTAAAAAAAAAGTAACAGGAGATAGAGAAATTACTTTTATGTATGTTTAAAGATATCATAGACTAATAAACATCATTATTGAATACAGGTATATATATCAAATTACACAGCAACTAAGCACTTAAAGGTAAAGCTAACTGAATTAAAGGAAGGCCAATAAAATAAATATTTGTGAGATAATTCAATGGGCCTTTTTCAGGTTTTGACAAATAGAACAAAAAAAAAATCAGAAAGAATATAGAAATCTGAACAAAAGTTTAGGGGAAAAATGATGCACAATAGACTTTTGGTGGTTACTGAAGGGGAACCTCAAAGAGATTACCTATTTGTCAGCAAAGCACAGCATCTTAAAAAAAACCAAAACAACAAAAACCTATGTTATAGTATAAATAAAAAATAAGTACAGAAATATATAAATTACAGTGTTGCAATAAAAATGTAATCAATAAGGAAAAATGAACTAAAGACATACTTAGGAGGAAACTAAACAATTTAATCTTCAAACTAAGTAAAAGAAAAAAATTATAAAAACAATAAATTGTAGACAATAAAATTCATCAGTGAGATATTAAGACAAAACTTCCAGGATGCCATTAAAGCAATTCTCATGGAAGATTTTCTGAAAGAAAAAATTCCCAGGACTAGATGGATTTACAAGTAATTTACACGAAATATTTGTAGAATAATCAACTCCTATGCAAAAGTACCTCTGACAAAGTAAAACACCAATTACACTGTATTACTATAAAACATAGAATAAAAGGATATTTCCCTAAAATGATTTTTTAAAAACTATTTAAAAATCAGTATTACCTGTGAAGGGAAACACTAATTTTTGAAAATATGATTGGTGCAAAGCATAGATAGCCAGGGAGGGTGAAAAAGCACTTGCTCTGCTCAGAGGACATGGGTTCACATATTGCCTCAGATACTATTTGAACTATTTGTTGTAGAAGACAGTCTCTGACTTTAAGCAAGTTGCTTATTCTCTGGGTCTACTTCTTCAAAGGTGGGATGGACTATATGACCTTTGAGTTTTTTTCCAGTTCCTTATCTATGACTCTATTGGAGTAAATGGTCTTTACTGTCTCTTGTAGTTCTAAAGTCTGTGGATCTATTTTTCACCAGTATTATACTAGAAATGAGTTGGGTTCATAGGAGAATCTGCTACTTCCAAAATCTCTACGATATGTTGGTATCTAAATTCTTAGGCTGATTCTAGTCACCCACTCTCTAAAAGTGGGTTTGACAGAATGATTAGAAATGCTAGCCCAGAACACCAGCCCAACAGATTATATCTTCCTCAGGATAGAGCCCCCTGGGAGAAATCCTCATTTTAAATTTGGATTCATTTGCAAAATTAACATCACCTCTAGAAGACAAGCTATTATAGCGGTCTTTTAAGTATTGGACATCTCCTGTATGGGGATACAAAAGAATATTACCCTTAAAGGACTTACAACTGAATCTACTATAAAACAGAAATGAGAAATTCAAGTCAAGGGATAGTCATTCACCTATAGTGTGCACAATAAAACTTAATACTTCTGCCTCTCACCCAGTCTTTAATGACTAGTAGTCACAATACTTTTATAATGATTATAGGACAGTTAAACATAGCTTGCTTATTTGCCAAGCAGAGAATATCATCCTTTGTTAAAGAGATAGAGGGGGAAGGATGAGGAAAACACAATTATCCTGTTACCCTGTTCATAAATGTCAAGTCAATGAACATTTATTAAGCACTATTTACTAGGCACTGTTGAGAATGATAACTAGGGAGAAATGTTTGAATCAAATAAGGGTTTTCTGAGGATGGGAGAGATATGGGCATATTTGTAGTCAGCAAGGGAAAGAACCAGTAGATATGTAGAGATGGAGAATTTGAGAGTGAAAATAACAAGGACAATCTGCTGGAGAATATGGAAGGGTACATGTAGAAGAGTTGGCCTTCAAAAGTTCACCTCTTCATTACATAAGACTGAAGAGAACACAGTGATGTAAAACACTTCACTATACAAGATGAGAAAAGAGAAAGCTTTTGGCATTTTTTTTCTCTTTGGGTTAAGGATTGAGATCCTGGTTTGAAAGGGTAGAGGGAAGGGGTTGGTGTCATACAATGCTTGAGGCCAGATACCACCTGTTGTGGTAACAAATCAGTAAGGGAGGTAAAAAAAAAAGTCTGGTCCAGTAGAGATTATCCAACATTAATGTATAGTGGACCCAATCAGTATGGTTTTGTGACTTTTTCCAGCTCAGTTCAGCAGTATGTGAACAGGAACAAAGGGGGGGAGGGTAAATGGTGGGAATAAATCCAAAGTTGGGGTCAATTAATTTACATTTGATTTCACATTTAGAAGTTCTCAAACCCTATAAAATATCACCTAATGATAAACTACATTGAGGACCAGATATATTCTAGTAGTGATTATATAATGCCCATTCATGGTACCCTGGGACATTCTGAGTCACTTCATCATAGTTATAATCCTGGGAAAACATGACAGAGAAAGCAAGAAAGGGCTGGTTTTGCAAGACTCATGAGGCTTTTGCAGATAAGGGAGCCAAATCAATGAACTTCTTGTGCTCCAATAAATGATGAAGTTAATATAAGGAGATCAGGAGATCAGCTTGAAGAAGAAATACTTGTGGTTCTGGATACTCTTTGAATGAAGGTCTTCCTGCAGGATAGAAGCTCACTTGTCCAAAATGTGGTAGAAAGGATTCTTGCTTCATTATAGGCTGGGCTAGGCTAGATGGCCTCTAATGTCCCTTCCAAATCTTAAATTCTCTCAACATGAGGAAAAGAAAAACCAAGCAAATCTTGATATGGTCCAGAATTTTCCATTAATTCTTGCCTCTTCCAGGTAAGTGTAAAAGCATCAGTGGAGCGATCAGCTTATTTATATGTCTTCTAAATATTTTCAGAGCTACGTATGTGTTTTAGAACACTCAATAACTTGACAGTACTGTTAGGTGAAATGGCAACCAAAAGTTAATAATATTTTCTGAGTCTGGCAAAATCACTTTTTAAGCTGTGACAATTATTTTAGGATTTTAAAACAAAATCCCCATACAGTTTTGTCATTAATAAGATCACACCAAATTTTTTATTTGGGAATTCTGTAATGATCTTGTTCACGTCCCTGGGAAATCAGATAAATATCCTAGATAAATACTTTAGGCTGAGAAATTAAATGGATTGATGCTTATCAATAGTTGATGTTACTGAGATGAAGGTGGAGACAACAGAGATATATTTAACCAACAAAAGAAGTTAGAGTAAGAATCCTATGATTAAGGATAGTTATGAAGCTAATGGGTGGAGCACAGCTTTCCATTCGAATATATAATGCAAAACTACTAAGAGAAGACTGTGAAGACTGGCTTCTTTCCTTAAGTGACAGTTTGTGAGAAGTCAGCTTAAACAAGAGATGCTATGAACATAAGAAGCTTATAAAAACAGAACTATTTTCTTCTGTAAAGGTCTCAGTAGTAGAGAAAATAAGGGTCCAGTTAAAAAACTGATAAATTTCTCAGAGTGTAATAAAAAAAAAATCTAGAATAGGCTAAAAAGAAGATTCCAGAAAAAAGTAGAGAATATTGTGTAAAACTTAATGGTTTGCATCCAACTCCCTCTCCCAAACCCAACTCACATAAACATTAGACTCGAGATTCACAATTCATATAAAGAGAGAACTAAAAGAAGACTCCTTTTAGATGTTCTAGTCTCATAACAGATTTTAGCTGTACCAAGACATTCTTGTGAGCCAAAAAAATCCACATCAAATCAAAGAAATCCTCTATCCAGTGATTACCTAGGCTTCGGAAGTCAATATTTTAATATCTTATTTCTACTAAATGCTCATCATCCCAACTTTTAACTCATTAGATAATACAAGAAGCAGCTGACCTCCACTGGTAACACACTATCATTGACTTATCTTACCTAGTGAAGTTAATTCTCATTTACATATATATATATATATGTATACACACACACATATATGTATATACACAGACATATTCTAGTAATATATATTAGTAATATTATATATATATATACACACACACACAATATTCAGTTAAAAAATCCTGAGTAGAAATTTTACTTGGAAAAAAGCTAATTTTTAAACAAAATGGTGAAGAGCCACTGGAACTAAAAATTATACGCAGTAAGCATCATAATGTTTTATTCATAGCATTCTTTATACAGAATAAGCTTCACTGATATTTAATTCACTGCAGCATCCTGTTGGTGGTGAAGCACGATTACATTAATTAAAAACAAAGAAACAAAGCGCTTTTGACTTTTTAAAATTATATATATATTTATATCCAGTTGACAAATAGCATCACAATTATTACTGTATAAAAAAACTAAAATCACCATGGAAGCTAAGGCCTAGGTTCTTATTCCAATTGTTTCCTTTTGTTTATAGTTTAGAGATATTAGAAATTATATTCCAGTACCTCAAAAGGAAAAGCAAGTCCACATTATTTACATACAGGATGGAAAATAAAAGCTGCTTTTCACCTAAATCAGACTGCTGTCACCTACAGTATTTACATTATAAATGTTCAAAACTACTAACAAATACCATTTAAAACCAAAATCCACTGTACCTGGACTATTATTTTTAAACGAATTTTAATTCTAAAATAGAAATTAATCAAAAAAACACCTTGAAGGCATATAATTCGATTCCCAAATTGATATATCTACTGAATGCATAAATCAGAGTAGCAATATGCCTTTTACATATCTAATCTAGATATGGCTCTTGAAGCCCAACAGTGTAACAATTAGACACAGGAAGCATCAATGAAAATAATGGCAATTCATATATCTTGTGAATTTATTCGTTAGTTTTCCTTAAAATTTAATTGTTAAAAGTCCATTGTGTTGCTCCTTCCCTCCAATTTGGATACTGATGAAATATGAGAGATTAATTTCTTCTTTTAATCTTCTAAAGTTTCATGTAATAATATGCCCCTTGCCTTCCAGCCATTCCATAGGAAAGCAAATACCTAAAATATTTTTTCAATATTTAAAACATAAAACTAATCTCTGGACAAAAATAACACAAGTAATTCAGAGTCATATATTGTTTTAAGTAGCTACTTAATTTTCAATCAATGTTAGTGAAACTTGCTAATTGGGCCAACTGTGGGAGTATTTAGATGGACTCACTGTGAGTGTCATGTCTATGATATAATATAAAGAAGAAAATTAATATAAATTTTGCAGAGCTGTACTATGTTGTTAATGTGGGAAATGGTAAATGCTAGTTGTAACATAACAAAAATGATACTGTATGCAGATGAAATTTAAATTATCATAGCTGACTATATACTAGTATAGCAAAAAACAGAAATAGACTAAAGTGAGATTCACATCACAGTAGGAAAGTTATACTAGACTGAATATGAAGATATGGACAGTTGAAAAATTTCCTTTCAGCCTACTTCCAAAAGAAATAGTCAGGCTTTTTTCCTGTACATAGTTTGATGCTTTGTCTATACCATATATAGTAGAAAAATAAATTCTTTAGCAACCTAGAAACAGTTTATAAAACTCTTAAAGTTTAATTTTCTTTGCTAGACATGCCAATGTTAAACTGACAGCTATAAATTAAAGCTATATAGACAACAGGTTTAAGTAATATAGAACAAGTTAAGAATACTACATTTACTGGACAGCTTTTAAAATTATTGTACTTTCTCAATTCCTGTGTGCTTTGCAATAGGAATAATAGGGCTTTTGTTTTCTTAGAAAAGATAATAACTTGCAAGAATATAACACAGAAGATAATTTATAATATATATGTACTTCAACAGCAGCCTGGTTCACGTCAACATCTTGATCCAGAATGATTAATCCAAGTTAAAATTAGAAGTACAATACCTAGGACATAACCGTTGGGAAAGGCAATTTTTATTTTAGGAAAAGGGAGCAAATCAAACTCTTTAAGAACCTTAAATCTCAAAATCATCTATTTACTATATAATACATAGGACGATCTTAAACTCTCATTATCAATGAAGATTACAACAATGACCAAATAGCTTTTCTTTTACCACAAAAAACGTACCCTAGCAGCTGAAAACAAACCGAATTTTTTCCTTCCCAGACAAAAATGGGATAGTATTCATAGAACCCTTGAGAAAAGCCTAACAAAAAAAGTTTACAGCCGCCTAATTCTGAAATTTTCCATAATTTATCACTTTGTAAGTTGCATTATCATTAATAAAATATTTAAAATGAAAAAAGCAGCATTGTTTTACAGCAAAACTGGTACCAACGTCAAAGAAAAAATGTATAAAAATGGTGCAAAAGTAATTTTTAAATTTTAGTACAACATACCACAGAAAAGAATATGAATACAAGTTCGTAATTTTATATATATACACTCCAAAGAGGCAGTCAGTACCCAAAGTATTTATTGCTATATTAGCAATGGATTTTTGTATATATTTAAAGGGCCACATAAAAATAGATTTTAAAGAACAGATTAAATTCACGTCCTAGATTAAAACATTGTTTGGTTTAAAGAATTTTACTACAACAAATTTTATGCTTATGTATGAAAAGTTATATAACCTTATATGAAAATGTCACGAGCTATTTTCTACACACTAAATGTATTCCCCAAGAGGGAAAAAATTAAAATATCTAAAATATATTAGTTTAAGTTTACAAGACCATCAATGATCTTTTGAACATGCATTTGTTTACAGAATTAACAGTATACAAAATGTTTATCTCATTAATGGAACATAAGGAAATAAGTAGATGATGTCTGGGTTTTTTCGCACAATATTCTAAATTCACTTTTGCCACAAGCATGTCCTTGGTATTGTGCTATAAGAAATAAGAATTATATTTAACCTACCCCTCATCAAACTGTCCACAGGTTTACTCTGAAGATGGAAGGTGCAAGAGTGTAATATATTTCAACAGTGCACTTTTTCATTCTTTCCAACATCACTCCAAGCTTGATGTAAGTAACACGATGTTATAAAATAACTATAGCTGGGCTTTTATGTTTGAATGGAAATTAAGTTGCCCAAATAAAACATGAAATTAAAAGAAAAAGCAGCCATAAAGCAGGCTGAAAAGCACTGAATGTTTCATAAATGTGAGTTTTTTTAAATCATTTAATTTCTATAGAAAAATTTTATTCACAATATATTGAGGCAGAAATTGCCAAAGGAATGATATAGTGATTGCAATAAGATTACATGCAGCAGCAGTAGCTTTGTACTTTATAGCTATTTTTGTTTAAAAAAATTAAACCTCTCCAGTCATGCTTATCACATGGTCTTGATTTGCAGTGGAAATGAAGAAGGAATATGATACATTTCTAAGAGAAATATGTTCCCTCAGTATGAACATGAATTATTTGTCAGAAATATGAAATACACTATTGTACCCTGAAACATGCATGTCTAGCTTTGCTTTTTTTCTTTTCAATGCCAGGCTGCCTGCAATCATCTCCTACTTATATAATACCAAGAGGATCTGCTTGTAATTGTGGTTGTATTAGCTGAGGTTGCAATGGTGGTGGTAACTGAAGTGGTACCATTGGTTCCACCAACTGTCCAGTATTTGAAGGTGGTGGCTGAGGTGCCACAGAGTTAGCAGTTTCTACAATTTCTCCATTGTAAAAGAAAAACTGACACTGCTGAATAAAAGTTTCTACAACAGACTGATGGATTTTAGTAGTGGACAGAAACTCTCGATTTTCAAAATCAGGTCTCATCAGAGTTGGCCAGAAACAGATGGATAAGTTGTCTGCTGTCATAAGGTTGGTTTTATTTTGCTGACTAACCCTGTAAAAGAAGAAAAGAAAATACACATTTACATGTGAATAAAAAAACCCAGCATTTTAAACCAAGAAATTACTTTAGAAATAATATAATCCCACTAGAACCCAAATCTCAAATTTAAAGCAGCTTCACTCTGTCCCACCCTTCTAGTAAAGAAAAACTACCAGCAAACAAACAATTCCTATGTTTCTGCAGCACAATTGCTTAGCACAGTGCCTGCCAAATAATAATAATAATGATAATAATAATAATAACAATAATATATATATATTTATAAATTTTCTAATAAAGATTTCCTTTGTTCAGTGCCCTTGAAAGAAGTAATTTATAAATAGAAGCAGTTTCTTTTATTCCACTGGAAGAATAGGCTTCTCAAAGTGATGAGAACAAATTACAACTTATTCTTCCACTGATGCTTAAGAATACTAAAACTGCAGATTAAAATTTCTATTATTCTGAGTTTTTATCAACTGATAAACCAAACAAAATTCCATGCAAAATCTTGTATTATTTGTTAATCTTCAAAACCAGTGAAAATTTTCCCCCAGTAATATCCTATAAGCTGTCGATTTGCATTCTTAAGATCACAATACATATTTTTGGCATTTTTGTGCCCTCCCCACTCTTTGCCCCCAAAGCCAAGCTCGTTGCATGTATTTTTTCTCTTTCTCCCCCCCCCCCACTCTCTCTCTCTCTCTCTCTCTCTGTCTCTCCCTTAAAATTATCTTAGAGACTGTTTAATTCAACCTACTAATTTTGCAGATGTAGTCTTTTATGAGGCTCAAAATTTAAGTGACTTGGTCCAAGGTCATAAAACTAATTAGTTTGAGAACTAGGACTGGAACTCAAGCTTCTTAACTCTTAGTTTCTCATGAACTTAATCAGCTTTTTCGGTTGTATATGCAATTTACAAAATTCTATTTCTCGTTATTTGGCCAGGGAAACACCATGCCCTGAAATACGCTTGATTCTCAAATGTTCACATTCAAAGGTGAGTCATGGCACAAATAATTCCTAAATCAAGAGACCAAAACCTTTTCTCCTCATGAAACTACTTTTCAAATCATGGCTTTGCTGACATTAATTAGGATAATGTACTTCCCAGGTGTATTTGAATGGATAATGTGAGTAGTCCAGAAAAATCTTGGGTAGCAAAAAGAAACAAGACAAAAAACAATTTGCTAAGAAAAATTCACTAAGGGATAATCCAATATGATTGATTCAACATGGAAAGAAAATAAAGCATATACAACACTTGTGTCCACTTATTAAAAAAAAGACAAAAGTAAAAGGAGTATGATGCAAAAGAAAGAGCGTGGGGCCCAGGATTCTAGGGTTCTAACAATGAATGTTACCAGGTAAATTACAAACTCCTTTGGTCTTAGTCTCTTTATTTGTAAATGAAGCTTGCTCTATAAGCTGATTTCCAGTTCTAAAATTCTATTATCGGATACAACAATGATTAACACAATTGGAAATCAAGCAATGCGAAGAAAAATCTGTTACTTTATAATTAAAAAACAAGGCAAAACTTTTACCTATTTTGTAATGCTTGCTGCTTCAAATTAGCTTTTTCATCTATTTATCATTGTGGCTATTAATATTGCAGCAGTATTATAGCAAATGTTTATTTCATATATTATTAAAAATTACTGAGATACACAGTTACCTGTTTAGATGTGCTATTACATATTTGAATACATCATAGTTAACAGGATGGAATTTCTTCAAAATCTCTTTCAAAGCATTAAGTCGTTCTGTCTTATCCAGGATTTCTGTAAAAATAATTATGTTTTGGGAGAAAAAAACAAAGTATCTTTGAAAGCACTTGATAATGCTATTATAACTACTGGAAAATGCAGTTAATGTAGCCATTACATTAAGTTTTTGCTAACAATGCAGTGTAAATTCTAACACACACACGAGATAATAAAACATAAACAATAAAGATAAAATAGATAAAAATAAGATTATTTTAAAATTAGAAATTAAATCTTACATAAAATTCTAAAAAAAAAAATTACAACAGAACTTGTTGAGTACCAGTAACTGTTTCAATATCCCCATTTTAAAAGGCAAAGTTACAAATAAGGTTCAAAACATTCCCCTTTAATAGATAAACTGCACACTACCATTACCAGCTCATAATACTGTCAAGACTACAAAGTTATGAACAGAAATTATGATATGTTGAATTTTCTATAACTAGATAAAAGAATTTATATAATTTCTGTTCAAATTATTACTAATTTCTTAAAAGATTTTTAAAAATTATTTCAATGGATTCATAATCTCATAAGTAGAAATATTCCTTTCATTGATGGAGACTACAACATATTTACACTTTCCCATCCTGTGTGACTTTTGCTCATGTTATGTCAAGGAGTGATAAAATCATGGAAGTATTCCTTTTGTTTTAGTTGACAGTATTCTCCTATTTGATGTTTCCCTCCTTAAATCATCTTATATTTACTTATTGGATTTCGCCCCAACTCCAAGGAGAATGTACTCTCCCTAAGAGTAGGGACTGTTCCTTCATTTTTGTCTATAACCCCCCCCCCCCCCCAAGGCCCTGCATAGAGTAAGTAAAGACTTAATAAATGCTTGTTTAAACAAACTGAAGAATGTTCTCAAGGCACTGGGAAGCCTTCTAGGTTTTTAAGATTTCATGGAAACCAACAGTGCTCTGGCCTGTCCACTTGATTTTATATTCTAGTTCTCAGTAAATGACTGGCCTGCCTCATTGTCCAGGTTACAGGTCATTAATCATATTAATTCCACTTTTTTGTAAGCCATTGCTGTTATATGTTATAGCCTATTTACACTCTCTTCACCGACCTTGTTCAGTTGTTTCAGGCGTGTCTGACTCTTGGTGACCCAATTTGAGGTTTTCTTGGCAAAGCTACTATAGTGAGTTTGTCATTTCCTTCAGCTCATTTTACAGCTGAGGAAACTGAGGCAAACAGGGTAAGTGACTTGACAGGGTCAAATAGTTATTAAGTTTCTTGAGGCCAGACTTGAACTCAGGAAAACAAATCTTCCATGACTCCAAGGCTAGTGTTATTCTTTTTTTTTTTTTTAAGTATTTCTATTTTTTATTTTTTTTCCCCACTTAATAGTAATTTTTCCAGTTACACGTAAAGATAGTGCTTGGTGTTATTATAACAATGATTTTCTATATACAAGGCCTCTAGTTTCTGATGTCTTCATTGTGACCTCTTTTTAGGAATTATATCTTTAGTGATCTTGAATATTTTTTTAAAATGCCTTCTCTTCTCTGAGGTAGCCTAAAAATAAATCCTTTAAGCCTCCTATACGGATATTCTATTAGTATTTTAGTATGGCCAAAGAATTCAGTGACATACCTCCTGGTAATGAGCCTTTCTGAGCTAGTCTGGTCCTTAAACAATCAGTTTTGTGTAATGTCAACTTTCATTGAGGCCAGAACCATCCAAAACATACACTGTTAGCAGTTTTTGTGAACCCAGGGGTCACCTGAATGCCATGATAGGGGATCATAGCAGGAATATGTAGAAGCTATTTTTGATCTTTCAGGTAAATATAATCCAAAGACAGAATACAATTCTACTGCCAGTGCAATATTATTGACAAGGATTCCTAGGAACAGAGGTTTAAAAACTAAAGAAACTAAATCAGGACCTACAGTTGTAGACATAATGCCTGTAGACAGCTATGAAAAATGATGAGGTATTAATGACATACAGCAGATAAGATTCCCTTCTTTAATACTTTCAAAGCTCTCAACTCAATTTTGTAATTGTGGACTTACCTTACATTCCTTACAGAACTCGTTAGGGCTTTTTTTTTTCCAACTATAAGAAAAGCTTTACTAATTAAGATTTAGCCGTATGAAAGCCAGGATCAATTAAAGAATACTTTTAACACAACTAATTGCACAGAGTATGAAAGGTACTAACCAAGTATTGTATGAAGACACACTCCTGGGAGTTGTTTTAAAGGAGAATGAGATACTTTAAATGTGAACGTCAATTCTAAGCAAGGGCCCCAAGAATACTAACAAAGCCTACTGTTTAAATATTCACGTACAATTTTCTGGCTCTTTATTTGTGTGTGTGTGTGTGTGTGTGTGTGTGTGTGTGTGTGTGTGTGTGTGTGTGTGTGTGTGTTTGTGTGTGTGTGTGTATGTGTGTGTAAAATATTATTAAGGAAAAATAAATTGATTCCTGTTTTCTAGTTTTAAAAATCAGAAATGGATATATATTCTGCCAAAAGTTTTTTTCCTGCATTTATTGACAATTATATGAAATTTGTTGTTTCTGTTATTAATATGATCAATTTTGCCTGTAGTATTCATAATACTGAGTCAACCTGACATAAACACAACCTGGTCACAGGTATAATCTTTGTGATATGATTCTGTAATTTCTTTGCAAATATTTTATTTAAAAATGTTTATATCATTGCACATTAGGAATACTAGTCTAGTTTTCTTTCTGTTTTGACGCCTCCATTTAGGTATCAAGATATTTTTATCACAGAAAGAATTTGGTGGGATTTCTTTTTTTTTTTCCTTGTATTTTTGAAAGAAATACAAATATGATACTGGAATTGTCCTTTGCATGTGTGATAGAATTCACTTATAAAGCTATCAAATCCTCGTTGTTGTTTTTTTTTCCCTTTAGGAATTCATCTATGACTTAGTGAATTTCTTTTTCTGAGATTAAGCTGTTTATTCTATTTCATGTTCTATTAATATGGGTACTTTACATTGCATTTAACGTGCTAGTTTTACTGGTATGTAGCAGAACAAAATGATTTCTAACAATATCTTTTATTTCATTATTAATGGTGAATTTTCCTTTTAAATATTTGTAATTACTCTTAAAAATGAAATTAATAGTTTTTCTTTTATTTTGGCATAAAATAACTTCTAGTTTTAGTAATTCAATGGTTTTTTTATTTTCAATTTTGTTAATCTCTTCTTTGATTTTTCTTATTTCTATTTTGGTGCTTAATTGTGTTTTTTTTATTATTGATTTTTATGTTTTGTTTTGTTTTTTAGTTACATGCCCAATTAACTGATCCATGCTTTCTCTTTTGTTAAGTGTTTAGAAGTATAAATTTTCCACTAAGGACTGCTGTGGCTGCATAATGAAAACATGAGTATATTGTCTCAATATTAACATTATCTTGTTTGTGAGGTTTTTAATGCCCAAATACAGGGTCAATTTTTGTAACATACAACTGTAACTGGGAAAAATATATATTCCTTTCCTTTGCAATTCAATAATAATTAGAGAAGCTGTCATATTTAACTCTTCCAAAATTCTATTTAAAATCTTTAAATTCTTTTTATTTTTTTAGTTAGAGGTGTATAGTTAAGAAAAAAAGGGACATGCTGAGGTCCCCCTCATTATACTTTTCACATTCGGGAATGTCCTGTATATGTTAAACAATATGCACACAGGATAATTAATTTTAATTTGCATTATTAACATTTTTCCATCACTTTTTAAAAGTCTAGATTCTAGAACAACAAATCTAGTCCAGATTTATAACAATTGCTGATTTCCAAGATGTAAATGATCACACTGAAAATTTAACAATTATCACTTATAAGCTACCATGAGCTGGCTCTAGCATACTCATTATACTTTTCCTTCTCTTTCTTCCCCATCCCCTCTTTACAAAGAAAAGGAACATGGGACAAGATTGTGCTCGGCAATGAGGTACTATGGTTGATGCAATGCAATTCCCTGTCCCTTTTCTTCACCTTCACCTATATCCCCAATCACAGATTCTTACTCCTTTGCATTTTATTTCCTTTTCCCTCTTCCTGATCCCCTAGGTAAGTAGAATGCATTTCTACTACCTTAAACTCTGTGTATGTATTCTCCCTTACTTTGACCAGTTCAGATGAAAGTGAAGTTCCAGTGATAACTGCTTCCTTCACCCTTTTTAAACAGACCTCTACTAGTGTACCCCGATTATGTGAAATAAGTTGTCCCACTTTTCCCCCCTTTCTTCCCTAGTCTAAGCCTTTCAAAATTTTTCCTTTTTTCTTAGATGATCAAATGTAACAAAATCACTCTTAGGCAGGTCCTCTGTGACTGAAGATAACTGAGTAATATACAGAGGTCCTCCTGATTACTGATTTGTTTTTTACCTTTTTAATGTTTCTCATTATTTTCATGTTATATTTCAAAGTTTTTACTCAACTCTGATCTTTTCATCAGAAGGGCTTTTAATTTTTCTGCTTAAAGGTTTATTGTAGTTTATACTTTATATATACTCAACTTTGCTGGGTAAATTATTCTTTCCTAAAAGTCTACACATTTTGCTATTGTTTTCCATTCCCTTGCAGCGGGTGGCTGCTAAACAGTGTGTGATCCTGACTGTGGCTCCTTGGTACTTGAATTTTTTCATTCTGATTGCTTCCAGTATTTTTAACTTTGACCTAGAAGCTCTATGGCTATGTTTCTGGGAGTATTCATTCTGAAGTTACTTGTAGGAGGTGACTGATGGAATTCTATTTCCATTTTGCCCTTGGTTCTAAGAGAGCTAGACAATTTTCTTTTTTGAGATTTCCTAAAATATGACTAGGCTTTTTTGGGGGTAGGTGGAAGGGGCATGGTGTTTAGGTAGTATGATGGTATTTAAATTTTTCCTCCTTAATCTGTTAATTTGTGTTTATTTTTTAACTTTTCATTCCTGTATTTGAACATCGAAGTCTCTACACAGTTTTGGACTTTTCATGAGGAATACTTAATATCTATTCTTTTATTTTTTATGTAAGGTGCATTTTACCCCTGTAGGATTATATCTAGTTTTGCTACGTAATTAATTCCTGGTTATAAGCCTCTACCTGTTCTCTGCTTTCTGAAATATATTCCAAACACTTTATTTCTTTAAAGAACTGGCTGCTAAATCTTATGTGATCTTGACTGGTTTTGCTTTCTTAGTACTCATGACTTTTTTTCCCTTAGCCACTTTCATTATTTTTCTTTGACTTGAATGCTCTGTATTTTGATTATGATGTTTTAAAGAGCTTTAATTTTGAAGTTTATCTAGAGATATACCATGGATTATTTTTTGCTCTGGGGTTAGAAACCTTATAGCCAATGCCAGCAGGCTGGCCTAGCCCTGGTTATGAACCTGGTTTCAGTTTTTGATACTGCTATGGGGTCAGAACCATAATGCTATAGCCCTCTTCTAAGCTAAGGGCTGAGTCCATGACATGTTATATGGGTCAACTGGACAGTATTATGGTCCTTTTCTAGGTGCTGGGTCTCTAATCCTCTCTCTAATGCTCAACAGCTTTGTGGCCTTAGTCTGAAGTCTGGGTCAGATATCTTTATCTAACCCTTGACCAGTTTTAGAACAGAACCCACTTGCCTGTGTGTCGCATTTCTGATCTTAGGCTGGAAAGATGACTCACTGTGGTATTTCCTCAGACTTCCTAATCATTATTCAGATTGGCACTTCTGTTAGATCACCTTGGAATAGCTATGGGAGGTGGGGGAACGGGGCTGTCCTGTATTGTCCTACTCGGCCATCCTGGCTGGTCCACAGAAAAATTATTCTTTCTCCCAAAATCAGTCAAGAAAAAGCAAAAGATGCCAAGAATTTTCATCAAATATTTCGTTCACTGACAAAAGTATTTAAATCAGGATACAATGTTTTTGTTAAGTAGGGGTTATATCATCTTTAAAAAGACATTAGCCTTGAAAATGTTACAGAATAAAATATTTCTGAAGATGGAATAAGTCTTTTCACTCTTAGGGAGACTGTTTTATCTTTCACCAGTTGGTCACACAAGCCAGTGAAATGACATAGTTCTGTTGCCACACATACTACATTGGATATACATTTATGTGTACATTTCTGCATATAGGTCTCACCAAATTTCATTAGCTATACACTATCTATGCAATAACATAAGTCATCAATGTCTTCCTGATACAGAAGGAAAAAATGAATATCAATATCTGATACCAAACATGATATCTTAAATATTTTCAGTTAAAACATTGACAATAAAGATTTTATTAAGAATTAAGAGTAAAAGGAGGTATATAAAAATGCACTTAGAAAAAGGCTAATTATGTATTAATACCACATGCCTAAAATAAGTATATTTTCATGTTACAGATCTATTATTGCTAAACCCAGTTAAGTATGTACAGCATTAGGTTATATTCAACAATGGTCTAGCTATCAATTATCTCCCAAATAGAACAGAATTTCTTCAACAGAAGAAATCAAGTAAGAGTTAAAATATGTTTTCTAACATATATAGGTTTAATGATTCCCAAATGGCTTTATCACCATTACATGCTTTACACAAAGAAAATTCTCTGAATTATATTAGAAGTAACCCTCCAGATCCAAATTATCTGGGAAGGGGCAGTTAGGTAGGGCAGTGAACAGAGCACCAGCCCTGGAGTCAGGAGGACCTGAGCTCAAATCTGGCCTCAGACACCTGACACTTACTAGCTCTGTGACCTCGGGCAAGTCACTTAACCCCAACTGTCTTGCCTTCCTCTCTCAAAAAAATAATTATCTGGGAAATGGAGACAAAAATATGCATAATGTTTCCATTAGACAGTTAAGTCAAAATATTATCACTTTAAAAATTCCATACGCAGTTCTTTACTTTAAATAAATTGGCATTATGCAAATTTGACTATGTAAAGAATTCTGAAAGAGATCTATATTCCAAAACTACCTGTTACCTTTATAGTACAGAATAGTACTAGGCTTTCTCCTTCTCTGTTCCTGCCCCTCAGCTAAGCACTCCATGGCCTCCTACCATCACCTTCCCCACCAAAAAACAAAAACAACCAAACAAAAAAACCCTTCAAGAGAAAGTAGAATGGATGCAGAAAGACTGTCCCTTGGCTTAAGACCTCCAAGGGGACCTTTGCCCCACTCCGCCCATCCACCCTGGATCTGTCTTCCATCTGTCCATACTCCAGAATTCCCTGTTCCTGGCATCTGAATATTACCTGTCCTTTCCTGTCTGTGTTCATGCCTGGCCTCTACATGTATCTCCCACACCCCTACTGGATTTCAGTTCTGGCCAGACCCCAATGTGGCTGGACCCAGCCCCAACATGTTCCTCTTCCTGATCTCCCTTCTATGTCCTCGGCTGCCACGTGTCCCTGAACCATGTGCAAGTTCCCGATCTCCATGGGTGTGCATTTCTTGCCTCTCTCCCTTCCCCATGTCCACTGGCAAATTTACATTGTGTAAACACTGTTTTATGTTTATAGGTCTGCAGAATGATCCATTTATATAAAGCATGAACTGTTTGTAATTCCCTAAGTGTTTCATGGCCTCAATTAGTTGAATATCTCTATAAGGACACACATACACTACTAGCTAGGTCACAACAAATAATTTAAGAAATGGAAGTTTTATAAATTTATCGTGGCTTCTCCATGCAATGGCTTCTATCAGTTAGCCAAATAACACCAAAATGCCACTAAAAAAATCCCAAAACTTAAGATTCAATAACTAACAACTGCTATCACGTGTTAAAAACTCAGATAATGGAGACCAAAATGTATTTTTAGGGTTTCAATTACTTGAATGTCTACACAACTCAGTACTGGATAGATTGATTTATTTGTAATAACCTCAAGTTTCAGTAAAACACATCTCTAAGAGGTTAAATTGCTAAATCAACTAAATCTTTTAGAGAAATCATAAAGTTAATGTCTACTATTTGGTAATCTAAAACAACCTACAAAAGGTAAGAGGTTTATTACTTACTTGAGGCTTCTAATAGTTCTGGATGAAGAGAATACGGAATTAAAGGATCTGGCAAATCGGCAAAGAAAGCTTTAAGTGCTCCAGCAACAGCATTTACTGTCACTTCCATTGATACTAGATTTATATTATGATCTACAAAACAAAAGTGAAATGACAACTTAACAGATGAAGTATTATGAAAACAAGATGCTTCTGGAAATCTGTTTACTATGCAAATGTGCTTTTCATAAAGTGAACTACTACTAAACATTCAAATATGTCAGAAAGGCTGGTTCTTGCTAGCCACTTATATCTTTAAAGACTTTTCTTAAATTTGAAAAGCCTTTGTGTCTTTTATCCTATAATTCCTACCAATTAAGATTTAAGAAGATGTATGTGAATGAATTACAATTAAAATTATTATAACATGTCAATACTTTTCTTCTGTATTAATGAAATGATAGCTACCCAACCTATCAACAATTGTGAGAAAATTTAAGCCTTTATTTCTATATTTCATCATTTAATAGTTAATAAATAATATCTGAATGAGAAGAGGATTTAACAAAAAAGATACAAACTACAAAAACTGCAAAATATTTTCACAAGAGCATTCAGAATTTATACCGTGATACATTACATACAGTTAAATTCAAGTGATTAAAAACTCAAAACTATTGAAATATATTGGGTTGTTCAACAAACACTTTTAACAATTATCAGTAAATGCTAATATTAAAAATGGAGTTATTTTGATGAAACACACTATACAGAAAATGAAATATTTCTCAACAGAATGAGTGAAAAATATTACTAAGTTTATATTTCAGTGCAGGGGAGAAACCATTAGTAGAAAGATATTTATATTTAGCAAATAAGTTTCAAAAGATGTTTAGGTATCTATCAAGCATTAGCTGGTTTACAAAACCTGTCCTCTTGGCTAATCTGGATAGACAGTAGGTCATTAAAAAATAAGAATGAACTTTGCTAAAGAAGAATAAACAATAAATCTGGTCCAGTTTTCACTTAAAGAAATGCTGTCTTTCTAATTTACTATGAATTAATGAAATGATAAGCAGTATAGTGTAGTGGCCCTGAAGTCAGAAGAACTGATTTCAAGCTCCACCTTAGACACATATTGGCCTCTGTAAATCCTAGAAAGTTACTTAACTTCTTGGTGCTTCAGGCAACTCTCTAAATTGCAGAAAAGGTAAGGATCCACATTGGTAAAGAAAGTTCCTCACTGAGAGCTTCCCATACCAATGAGATCACAGGATTGCTGCTCCTCTCACTACAACCCCCTTTGCCCTGCCAAATGAATTAGTGAAACAAATGTGAAAGGTCTATTTAATATTAGTTTTTCCTAGGCCTTTTGAAAAAGACTCATATCTTACGTAAATTAATGTGCTTTGCATACAACATACCACTACTAATCAACGCATTTCTATGTTGTTGGATTTTTTTTTGTTGTTTTTTGCACTGATTCATTCATATTTTCTTTCTGGCTACATATTTCTGGGGTTTTCTGTTTGTTTGTTTTGAGGGTGGAAGGTAAAGCAACTGGGGTTAAGTGACTTGCCCAAGGTCACACTGCTAGTTAAGTGTCAAGTGTCAGAAGGCCGCATTTGAACCCAGGTCCTCCTGACTCTAGGGCTAGTGCTCTCTTCAGTGCACCACCTAGCTGTCCCCTGGTTACACATTTCTGACATAGCCAACTAGGATCACTTACAAATGGAACACATTTGTAAACTTTAATTTTGTTAGCACTGTGTTCTAACCCACTGATTAAAGTCTCTATTATAGCTCCCTTCTATTCAATTCAAAATACCCCTGGAATCTAAATTCACACTTGTAACCTCTAGAGTGAAAAATGCTTTCCTTCCTTTCTAAAGCTACCCTTACATACATATGTTCATGTACTTGTTTTGTCTTTGAATCACATGACCTCAGAGTTGGAAGAAATCTCAGAAAACACAGTCCAGATTTTTATGCAAATTATCATTCCCTGTAATAACTCTAAGACAAATGTCTCCTAGCACTGGAATCGCTAGTTTTTAATTTAAATCCATTCTTTGTGCATTTGTGTAGTGGCACTGGGGGCTGGGGATTTTATTGCTTTGCCCTTTTTATTCCCTAACTTTTTTTCAATAGTTTTGAGTTTTTAATCACTTGAATTTAACTGTATGTAATGTATCACGGTATAAATTCTGAATGCTCTTGTGAAAATATTTTGCAGCTTTTGTAGTTATCATCTTTTTTATTAAATCCTCTTTCCCATTCAAGTATTATGTATTAAACCATTAAATGATGGAATATAGAAATAAACACTTAAAAAATTTTATCCCCTAATTTCTGAGCATCTCTACTACTAGACTTTTTCCTACACCATGGATACTCTGTGTGGCAGACTGATGGATATAAGCAGTTTTCTCCTCTTTCTTTCCTTTTCAGTTTATATATTAAATTTAGTTATTTATTAGATTTTTAATACTGTAGAAAAATGCATTCTACCAAGCTCTTCTTAGGTACATTCCATTCCTGGGCAAGAGTTCGTCATTCCATTATTTTAAGGAACCCTCCTTTTTCCTTTTTATGCCATTTTCTTGTATAGGTACCAACTGTTTTTATATGAACATAAAGCACCTATATTCCTCCTACTGAAGAAATCTTTATTTGATCTAGCACTTTTTCTATCTACTTATCTCTTCCATTCTTTTTAATCAAAGTGCTGAACAACTGGCCTTTCACATTTCCTCTTATATCCACTTATAAATTGCACAGAAATGGGATTTGAAGATGATGATTTCTAACTAAATTCCATGGTCTTTTTTAGACCTCACTCTAATCTCTTAGCTTACTGTACTGAACGATTAACTTACTCAAACCATTAAATTCTTAAAACAAAAAGAATCGGATTTTATTATATGTAGTTTATCATTACCTTGATCAAACTGCTTTTGAATGTTGTCTTGATCAGTTTTGTTCCCACTAACACGATAGAGGCCTTCAGTACAAAGTCCTTAAAGAGAAAAGAAAAATATTCAGAATAATCACATTTAAATAGTGCCTTGTACATAACAAATTATATAAATAAAAATTGCATTAAGAATTCTGAAGCAAGTTATGGCACACTTTGAAAATATTATAACAAAACATTTTTCCACATGAGAGATTTTAAAATCAATAACTTCAATGTTAATTATGATGTATATAATTTTTAGTATTTAATTTGTCAGAGTAAAATGAATTTTAAAAGCTGACTCACTAAGGTAATAAAATATGAAATACAAACTGAAAGTCACTTAAAAAAACTTAACAGTATTTGGTCAAGAGGCCACTACTACAAGTTCCATGAAGGCAGGAAACCTATCAAACATTTTTTGTTCTTGCTATATTTAGTTTACTGATTTTTGTACAGTACTCACTTAATAAATGTTAGCACAGTTATAAAGTGATTCATAATTCTTCTTTTAAAAGGTTTTATTTCAAATAATTCTATTAATTATTAAACATCACTATTACAGAACTAAGTTTAATCAAGGTGGAACTAGTTTTCATAAGCAATATTATTTTAAATATGTATGGTGGAAAAAACAAAAAAACTATGACTAACATCTCCCCCAAAGTATCAATACTGAAAAACTTCCCTTACACCATTATCCTTAGGTTTCCTCATTAACGCACTGAAACCGCAGGTAATACTCTACTTCACAGAATAAATGTGCTTTTTAAAAGCCACCAAGTAAACATTTGCAAAAAGAATCACTTCCTCATGATTCCCCTTATACAAATGGAAAGCAGTCCCGAATCCTTAACATTTAATTACATTTACATAAAGAATAAAACAAATCTATCAAATCATTTGAAAGGAAAATGATAATTTTATGACAAAACTCAAGATAAGTTAATATAGTTCCTGAAGGACATTGCATTTTTTTAAAAAATCAAATCTGATTTTAATTTTTTTAAGTTTTTAGATTTAAAGACTTCTCCACCCCCATCCCAATTTTCATGTAGGAAAGAAGGTAGTTATTTCATTCAGATATGTTAGGAGAGGAACATAAATAGAGAATAACATTTTGTCTGCCAATCCTCTTAGGAAGGGACACAAAACCCAAAGTCAGGACATAAAAATGTTGATTATTTTTTTTAAAAAAGGTAACCCTTTTCTTGATTGTAAAGAGTGCCAACGGTGATTCTTATACTTTTATAAATACGATTAACGTAGCCTAAGATTGGCTTATGGTTTCCTTCAACAACCTCACACTACTGACACTTACAGAGTGATATGGGTGAAAAACAGACACCAAAGCCAGTCTTAGGCTAGGTTAAAAAAAGTATAAAGTGATAATCTTGTAGTACTCTACACTGGGAAGGCCATACTTGAAGTACGCTAGTATTTCAACAAGAAACATTATCAAACTGAAGTATACCCAGAAGTCAGTAAACAGGATGGAGTGGCGATGCAAAAACATATGAAGAAAACATGAAGGGACTAGAGGCACTTAGCCTGGAAAAAAGAAAACCTGACAGACATGGTAATTGTTTTCAAAATATCTGAAGGGTTTCTATGTGTAAGTTCCAGAGAATCATAAACATTAAGCTAGAAGTGATCTTAAAGATTATGCTGTCTAGCTCTTAATTTTGCAGTTGTAAAAACTTAACTGTACAAAGTTTAAATCAGTGTATGGCAAATTTGTATGGCAATATCTCCTCTTTATTTTTTAAACAGAATAAAGGCATGGTCCAATAACTTTCTGTAAAACAATGTATGCCAACAAATTTCTTAGCTCATATTATTCACGAATAAAATTAGGAATTTATAAAATTTTAATACAAATCCTCAGTAACAAAATAAAATAAGTAACATACAGATTTATGAGAATGATTTAGAGCTCTCATATTTGCCATTTATATAAAGTAATGACCATAGGCATATTATTAGTGTTATTAATGTGATGGGTGGAGAGGTTTTTAATCCTAAAATTTATCAGTTTCATGACATTTATGATACTGCTACTTAGGATCACAGATCAACATCTGGAAAGGAAGGATTTCAGAGGCCATCTAGTTGTTAATTTTATAGATGAGAAAACTAGGGTATGTTAAGTGGCTCACTTAAGGTCAAAATGGGTAAAAAAAAAATGGAAGGATCAGGATCTGAATTGAGGCTCCTCTAATTTCAAATTCTGGACTACTTCTAATACACTAGCCTGATAAAAATATTAAAGACTGGCATTTTATGTGTAAAACTGCTGGAACAGAAAACCCCATTTTAAAGAAATAAGGTAATCCAAATATTTCTCTACATATATGCACATAATTTAATAATTCTTCAAGATGTCATAGGACCTATAACGTAATTCTCAACATACATACTCTTATTCTAAACTGTAGCACATTAGACAATATTCTTACAAATCCATACCATGCTTAACATTCATCTTTCATTATCTGTTCTTGATTCTCCCTACTATAGTTATCACAAATTAATTCTCTGATTTGTTGCTATAGCAAAGAACTGGAAAAAAATATATCCACCAATAAAAGAATGGCTAAACAAATGTTATGATATGTGAAAGTAATGGGGTGTTACTGTGCTGCTAACAAATAATAATTCTTCACAATTATTATTTAACAGAGAGAACGATGGGAAATAAGCAGGAAAACAATATGCCAACTCAAACAATATAAACGGAAAGAACATCAAAATGCATCTCCTTATTTCACTGCATAAATATGATATTTAAAAAGTATTTCCCCCAAATTACATGTTAAAATAATTTTTAAACATTTTAAAAAATATTCTGAGTTCAAAATTCTTTATCTCCCTCCCTTCCTCCTCCTTCTCCCTCCTCTCTGAGATGGTAAGCAATCAGACGTAAGTTATACATGTGCAATCATGTAAAACATTTCCATATTAGTCATATTACACAGACTTGAATAAAAGAAAAGTGAAAAATAACATGCTTCATTCTGTATTTAAAGTTCTTTCTCTAGAGGAAGAGAGTATGCATCATCATTAGTCCTTTGAGACTGTCATGGATCACTGTATTATTGAGGACAGCTAAGTCATTCACAACTCTTCATCTTATATTATTGTTGTTACTGTATACAACATTCTCCTGATTCTGCTCACTTCACTTTGTATCAGTTCATGGAAGTCTTTCCAGGTTTTTCTGAAATCATCCTGCTTTGTAATTTCTTACAGCACAATAATATTCCATCAAATTATATACCACAACTTAATTCGCAATTCCCCAATTGATGAGTATCCTTATAAATATAGCTGAGTTGTTCTGCAATATGTTATCAGACCCTACTAATTTTGTAGACTGTTTCTTCTTTTTTTTCTGCTTGGGTTACATCTGTTTGTATGATATGGTGTTAAGAATACCAAAATTTTCTCTTAGCTTTCTTGCATTTCATTCTTCTCTTTTTGTTCCATCAACTTCTGTATCAGGACCCTCTGCACTCTCTGTCCCCTCATGTGCTGTCAGCCATTACATTAGGAATGGGCTTCTTTAGTCACCTCACGTGAAGAGAGGTGTTGCTCATCTTTAATTTTCCTTTTCAAAGAGGACCAATGGCATCATTGTCTTGATGTCTTGACTTGCATGTGAAATAGATTTAAGTGAGGCAGAATTGTACAAAGTCATCAGCCTTACTCTGTTTTCCAATGTCATTTAAGTCGCATGGCAAGACAAAAGTCCAAATGACTAGTGATGGCCCAGGTTGCAAATTTTATCTTCATATTTGACCATGGAATGTCAGACCAAGTTCTAAGTGCTCCACAGCACCTGCTTCTACCACCTTTATGGTCAGTGGAACAGACTGTTCTTATCTACCCATTTTTCTGGAGGAAATCTTCACCTGCCTGCATAGTAGACATCCCCCACCTCACTAAATGGGTTTGAGACTTGTTTACTCTCAACCTGGTTTAGCCCATCTGCCAACATGGGTATACTGGGGTATGGCCACTGCACATGCTACAGTTTCTTGGAGCCACATATGAGAGTTGAGTAGCAGGCAAACACCAAAGGTAGATAAGCAGCCCTGAAAAGGTCTGGGCAAGCTCTTATTCCAGAGGTGATAGTCCTCCTTGAATGCCCTCTAGGTAAGTTTTAGACAATTAGATTGTATCCTAGAGAGTCAGAACTGGAGTAAGGAAATCCTGAGCTTGCTTCAGATACCAGTTACCAAGACAAAGTCACATGAGCACTAACAGTCTCAGTCTCTTCCTCTGTTAAAAAAAAAAAATAACAGCACCTACTTTACCTCAAAACAATATATAAATACTATTACTGCATTATTTATTATATTAATGAAAGGTAATTCTATGCTTTCTATTGTTAACAAACAGATGCTGGATTTTGTCAAAAGCCTTTTCAGTGTGTGATTTTTGTTATCTTACTAAGATTTTTTAAAATATGAACAGTCTTCTTTATGTTGAACCATTCCTGCAATCAAAAACAGACGTGCAATACGAAGGTGTCTACAGTAAGAGCAATCCCCCATTCAAGAAATACAGCAACTATAAGGAAAGAGGTTTCATTCCATAAAATACTTTTGAGGTTTCTAATACAGGCAAAATACTGTAACTGAATTTATCCTTGGATAAGTTTCTTCTACTCTACCTGGTTTTACACTACTAGATTCCTCTCCCCAGTTCTTACAACTGCTAGAGAAGTGATTTTCCCCCCAACAAATGGGTGAGAATCAGACTGGGTAACTATCAAAAGAGAAAAGTAAAAATGCTAGAAGAGGCAAATCCTGAAATGTATGTGTTATGTTCTAATCGTAAAACAGATGACTGTATGAATGAGAAGAGTGCACTCATCATGAAATATCACCCCCACCCTGAGAATTAACCTTGTTTAGGAAGTTCTTTCCCTATAATTTTAAGTATTTAGTACATTTCTTGCTGTTCTAAGGTGGTAGAGTAGGATGTTATGCTGATAAATTGCAATGATGTAATGGTAATTTGAAGATCTTCCCTGCCCCTTAATAAGCCTAAGGGAATCTGAAGACCTTCCCTGTTTTGGAAATATACTCTGCACCCTAATAGGCTGAATGTGGTCACATGAAGCCTGTGGTGGGAAGAGTTTGCTAAAGGTGGAGCAGAGCCCACAGGAAGCTGAGAGTCAGAACAGCTAGAGAATGGGAGGAGAGAGGATGGTAGGCAAGCAGACAAGCTTGTGAGTAAATGTTGGTTTATGGGAAGGCTAAAAGATGCTGTGGCTCTCTGTGCTGTTGTGGCTTATTAACTTCTTTGCCCCTATGATGGAACCAGCTTACTGGTTTTGGGATTCAGTTTTCTGGTGTCTGAATAAATGTTTTGCTTGTCTTTTATATGGAGAGTCTGTTATATTTTGCAATTGAGGACTATGTAGGTATATTTATAGTGACTATAGGTGCTGTAAATGTTGAATTCGCGCTATACAAGTGACCACTCACTCTGCCATTTTATTATAAACTTCCAATTCTTTTACTTTAAAGCAGAAGTTAAAATCCAGGCTCAGTGGGGTTGAATAATTTGCCTAGGCATCATGTATGGCTTTAACACAGTGTCTGGAGATTAAAGTTTAACCTCTACATATGTAAAATCATATTAGAGATCATAGACTATAAGCTATATAAGGCTTACTTCCTTGCAAATATTCTAAAGCAGAGTTATTGATGCAAACTGGTATCTTTACATAGAATCAAATATATTAAATTACAGTAGTGAGAGCAACCCACCATTCAAGAAATATAATATCAGGAAAGAAGATTCATTTCATAAAATATTTTGTTAGATACTTGATTACCAGTAGCAGAGGAAATGATTGCCAAGGTGTCACATAAACTGGGCTAAGAAAATATTAAGTAAATGAATTAGGACACAGGCATCTGGCTCAGATCAAAAAAGGAGACATACTGGAATGATCTGCCTTTCCTTCCCCACAGCAAAAATTAACAACTGATACTAAATCCTTTTCTATATTAATGAAAGAAAAAGGGGGAAGGGGGGAGAGAATACAGGCTATTAATGAATCTAGAGCGGAAGGAATCTGATACTGAGGGTAAAAACAGAGGTTAAAGATGAAGCAAACACATTTTAAATGTTTCACAATTTTGCCTGGAGTCAGCTGTTTACCCTCAACTGAGTGGAAGCAAACAGAGCTATAAGTAGAATAGATTAAGAAATTTTCTATGGTTAATACCGGCAGCTCTGCTTTCCCTGATTTATATACACACCTATTTTAGATAGATAGATAGATAGATAGATAGATAGATAGATAGATAGACAGATAGATATAGAGATAGAGATATATATAGATATATGTTTATATCTATGTATCTATATACACACATGCATATATTAAGTGTTAACATTACATTATTATAACAACTACTCATTTATACAGAACTTTGGGATATTATGAAGAAACTTCACTCATATAGGAGTCCTTCAATCAGAGGAAACTTAACTCTACCAATGCAAACTGCTCTGTAAAATACACACAGTCTTACAACACTGCTTGGAGCACTGAGACGTTAAATAGTTTTCCCTGGGTCACATTATCAGGTGTTACAAGTGGGGATTGAACCTAGGTCAACCTCACTCCAAATTCAGCTTTCTATACAACACAAGATACTTTGTTAAAATCAATTTTTTGCTGAGAAATAAATGAGATAGAATGTATTTTTATTTAAACAAATTTGACAGTGCTGCAAAACTAATTTGAAAAGTAAAATATGTTATATAAAAACCCACAGTATAGACCCTTAAAAGGTATTCAGGTATTAAAGATAAATGAAACACCCAAAATACTTTTTTATTAGAAAAATGTGGAATTGAACCTGATTGATCAATTAAATTACATAAATTCTACTTCCCCTAATGAGCCTAAAATCTCTAAATAAATGTTTGCTGAAGCTGAAACTAAGAAAGCAAGCCACTAAAACCTGTTCCACTGGCCAATTCTATCATTTAGCTATACCTTCTTTAACCCAGATAATGCTGTACTAGCTCAACAAACTCGGGAGAAAAATTTGCAGAGGTTAACATCATTCTACTTGGAATTTGAGGGCTAATTTGGTTTACAAACTCCTTAGAATTAATTCCTCAGTTTATGCAATATTCTTCCACTCCATTCCCCAGCTTCCATATCCTTCTGAACAAAGTCTATTAAAATGATTACTTCCCAACATCTTTCCTCCTTTATCTCCACTACTCACCTTAGGTACCAGTATCTCTCTACTGCTACTTTTTCCCTCAATTGTCAGTCATAACCCACCCCAAAGATACTCTATCCTTCCATATTAACTCTGTCCACTGTGCCCTTTGAAACTCTATTCTTCTTTCAGCAACCTGCCCTATCATCATCCACCAACAGCCAGTATGCCTTGATTCAAATTTTATCTCTGACATTTACAATCAGGATGAGGCAAATCATTTCACCTTTCTGGGCCTCTATCTCTTGGTCTATAAAATTAATCGGGAGAGTCACTCAGTCAATTATCATTTAACAAGTGCCTACTATATACAAGACACTGTGCAAGCAATGGGATACAGAGAAAGGCAATAGAATTCTTGTTCTCAAGGAGCTCACAGACTAATAAGGCAAATGATTATGTATAATAAACAGGATAAACTAGAGGTATTTTTAGAGAAAAGGCAGAAAGATTAAGAAGGGATGTGCAAGAATTCTTGCAGAAGGTAGAATATTAGCTAAGACTTAGCGGAAGGCAGGGAAATTAAGAAGCAGAGATAAAGAAAGCATTAAAGGCATGGGACAAAATCCTAGTTTTGTTTACTCCTATTTTCATGTATGACAGTTGGGACTATGGGAAGTCTGTTACTAAATGAACATATTATTGCCAAAATTGCTTTGGAAATTAAAGACTGATCCTAGTATTCAGAACGCTGTGAAGATCAGGAGACAATTTTCTAATTAAGACTCTAAAACTCTTACTTTTTCCATTAGGCCAAATAAAGAGAGATGTTAAAAATAAAAAGAATCTTAAGAATTTGTACAGAAAAAGAAAACAACACTTAAGAATGTAACTTTTCTTTAAAAAAAAGAAAGTTGAACTATAACATCTCAAAAATATAATGAATGTCAGACTCCTTAACTCTAAGCTATCTTTTAGCTTTAACAAAATAATTTTAAAAATAAAAAACTTTTAAAAATTACCTTGTAATCACCTATAGAAAATGTATTACACCCATTATAATTCTTCACTATGTCTTTCAGGTAGCAAATGCTTGGCAAATACCACTCTGTTGACTTAAGGGCTTATGTAACAGAAATGAAAATGATGACTATGTGCATGAAAAAGGTAAAAAACATAAAAGCTATTTCAATCAATAATGGGTCACATTGCAAGCCAATGAAAATATGATAAAAATAACTAGTTAATGTTTTACAATGAAAAATGCATACATGTATAGATATGTGTGTATGTGTATAACAGAGTCAAAATATTACATTAATTGTGGATCACTTTTTCCATCATCACACTTCTAACATTTTTTCCCTAAAGTTTTAGGATCACTCAAGAATTAAAAAAAAACTCAACATATCATTTGTTATATCTGGTAAATTACAACTCATACTTAAATGATAAACACAGTAGCTTTAGCTTTCTACCTTAGAAAAGAAGTTATGCAGGAAAGATATCACATATAATACCTGCCAGTGTCTTAGATTTATGCAACTACTAAATTGCTATTTAAAATTCAACTCCATTTAACTTAACATAAAGAATGTCCTGCAGAAATCTGGTTGCTAAAACACTGCCTTTCACTTCATTGTTGGGTGTCAATCATCCATACAAGAGTCAGTTATACAGCTTCTACATAATAAGTATTCTAAAAATACATTTGTCTGTTTGCACCACACTTTCAAATTGCCAAACCAAGACATAAGAATTTTTTTTCTTTCGATACTACTGCTGTAATAACTAGTTTTCTATGTGGGAAGCAACAGATGTTTTACTTTTTGAAATACATAACTAAGCATAGCACTACAGTATTACTAATAATACTACTACTCTGCTGAATTGCAGGTTTTAGTCAATTTCAATCTCAGAAACACCAATAAAGTTAAAAATTTAATCCAAGATCATTGACGAAATCAGAATACTTAATTCTGAAAAATGGTAAAAACTTCAGAGGAAAAAAGGCAATGCTATTAAATTTCTTTTTTAAAAATTTGGAAATTTAAAAGAAATTTTAAACCTTAGTTGTGTCAGCTTTTTACATATAATAATTGCTATCTTATGATTATATTAATTTATTACATATAACTGAATAAAAATAAATACACTTGTATAGTTCCTTCAGCTTATATAAGACCCTTGAATCTCAAAACTCCTGGCAAGTTTTAGGTGACCTATCTCTCTGGTCATCGCCATTCAAAACATCTCATTTGCTGAAGAGTTGACAGCTGAAATGAAAATCCTAACTACAGAGAACTTGTTTCCTTAATGCAGATAATTAAATATCTCGAATTTGTTGTGCTCACAAATTCTTGTGATATGACACATTTCTCTCTATGTTGAAATTTAGAATTTTCTTCTATTCATTTTTATATTCTAAAACTATAGGCTCTTTAGACCATGTTATTTGATTATTTATGATGCATATATTTTCCCCCAAGGGCAAGGAAAGAAATCAAGCGCCCCCCCCCCCCCCAAAGGGGGCGGGGAACAAGATCACTTACAGAGGATGTATAAGAAAAGACAAAGAAAAAGGTTTGAGTTCTAAACTTATGATTTCATCAGTGTAAGGTGAGGAATCCTACCTCTGAATGAGGAAAACAGAGATCTGCAAATGTTATTATGACGTACAGAATGGGACATTAAGATGGTATTTGCCCAAAATTTCATAGTATATGAGGTAGGATTTGACTCAGGTCTTCATGACTTGGGTCAGGTCATTTCTCTATTATCTAAAAAGATGACGTCAAATTCAAATAGAACTAGATCCTTGCAGGCTATAAATTAAATTAGAAAAACACAAATTAACACTATCTATGTTGTACTGTATTTTTATTTATTTTGTTAAATATTTCCCAATTTCATTTTAATTTGGTTCAGGCACACCCCAGAGTTTTTTGCAGGCTGCTTAACACTTGAAAAGTCATACCATCTCAATACAAGAATATAGCTGATAAAATTATTAAAATGAAAACACAGTAACTCAAAGTCTGAACATGCCTCCAAACTCAAGATTCCCCCAACGGTACTTATTCATCAATAAAGTATTTAATTTTATTCCCACTTTCATGCATTTGTTCCCAAAACAGATTAAGGGACAACTATCACTTGTCTTTCTCACAAAAGATTTTAGAAAAAAGAAAATAGTCAAATATTGGTCCTTTTGCCAAAGCACTAAAATGCTTGTAAACTCTAATTATTGTTTAGTGAATGAGTTAGCAGAATTTAGGTGAGATAAGTAACTTAACTGTCCTCCAGCTTAATTCCTCTACTCATCTCTTATGGAGAGGTCAAAACAATTAGCACTGACTTGCAATTCCATTCATACACCTTTCAATTTTTTAGTCATTTTCCTTCTCTGAACACACAAGGTATTAATTCCAATCACCAACTTCCTCTCAAAAAAAAAATTCCTTTGTCAAAACCTAATTCTATAGCTATCCATAATAGGACACAAAACTATAAATGAATACTCATTTTTATTTAAGAAATGGGGGAAAATTTAGTATTTCTAGAACTGATGTGTACTCCTTTAAGTTTCAGCACTACTCTTAAGTTACTACTTTCACTTCCACTCTCAAGCTAGCACAGTAAATTTTCTTCTTTCTCATTACTAGAGATGTTCTAAATTAATCAAGTATTCTGATAGAAAATATATTTATATATCATAGAGGAATTAGCAATTTTCAAAGAGAATGCTAACACTTAGCACTAAAGGTCTTTTAATCAGTGAATGAAGGAGAGATGTTTCCAAAAGCACTTAAGTTTCCCGCTAGTTAAGTTTACTACATATGTCTATCCACAAATACAATTGGATAATTAAATATCCATCCTACTTTTTGTTTTTATTAACAAGTTTCCATCATAAGTAAGCAAAGTTCAGTCATTTTGGACTTAAAGAAATGATTCAGAAGAAAGCAAATTTCTTGCAAATAAAGTCTAAAAACGAAGAAATTCTGGGACTAGAGCAAATTACCCTAATGTGCTAGGTTACTGTATATGATAACTATTGGTAAAATAAATTGTAGCTCAGTTTTACTAAAATCAGTAAATATATCGTCAAAAACGAAACACAGAAAAAATTTCAAGAGTTACAGAATTAGATTCAGGAGATTTTGTTTGTTTCTTCATCTGAAAAACAGATTAATAATAGTTTATGTTGATACTGTTTCAAAGATAAGGAAATTTATATAAACTATTATTTTAATTACAGAGTGTTATTCTTACCCTAGGAGAGAGAGTGCTAAACTACACAGGAGATTTTGGAACAAGAAAAAATCTATCAAAAGCACCAAGCTTCTAGTCAGCTAAAAGTACAAGCAGGCAGGTTACTACTATAGGATCAGAACTCTGAGCTAAAATGGAGGCCATTTAGCATAACCAGCAAAGCCACACTTTTATGTATCTGGAAATTGAAGCCAGGAGAGATTAAATGACTTGTCCCAGGACTACAAAGTAAGAGGCAGTATTTTAATGGAATTCTCCCCGACTCCAAGTAGAGCACTCTACCCACTAAAAACTCAATACATTAGGCTGACCCTCATCTTACCTTTAAAAGAAAAGTAAATAAAACAGGAATCTATTTCCAATTACATAAAAGAGGAAATAAGACATGGGCTATCATAAAAATTCACTTTGTATTCAATTTTGTTGTAAAGCATAGGTTCCAAAAAGGTGGTATTTCGGCCACATAGATTTTATAAACAGACCTCGCCAAGAGTGGCTAGACTGGGATATACATTCACTAAATCTGTATCAAGATAAATTCTGCTAAGATTAAATTATTTAAATACAAAAGTGGCTAAAGTTCTCTTACATCTAATCTTTAAAATATTAACTTTAAGATTTCTTTTTCTAAGTCAAAATCATCTTTGGAACTAAAATGGAACTTAAAAATCATCTAATCAAAACTCTTCATGTGTACAAATGGGGAAAGAGACCCATAACAGGGAAATGACTTCGTTAAGCATAATTAGTAGCACAGCCAAGGCAAGAATCCCTGTTTTCCAATTTTCAGTTGGGTGTTTTCCCTACTACACATCACTACTTTAGGCTGGCTAGATAAAAGACTAACCAAGAGTTTCTAAACTAATTTCCCACCAACTTCTTTGGCTTTAAATATGGATATAAAACTTTGTTGAGACAAATTTATGCAGGCTAAAACAAAAACAACAAAAAAAGGTAGCCCTCACCAAACTTTTTACTCTGGCTGTTTAATAATTCTTGTGATAAAACAA
>CM053582.1:409922392-409939512 GCA_028627135.1 Pseudochirops cupreus
TGTGGGTTTATTTTATATCCTGCAACTTTGCTAAATTTATTTATTGTCTCAAGAAGTTTTTTACTTGATTCTCTGGGATTCTCCAAGTATATCATCATATCGTCTGCAAAGAGTGATAGCTTAGTCTCTTCTTTACCTAATTTGACTCCTTTGATTTCTTTTTCTTCTCTAATTGCTACTGCTAACATTTCTAGTACCAGATTGAATAAGAGGGGTGATAATGGACATCCTTGTTTCACTCCTGATCTTATTGGAAATGCTTCAAGTTTATCTCCATTGCATATAATATTTGCTGATGGGATAAAACAAAAAAATTTTTTTTGGAGGGGGAAAGGTAGGGCAATTGGAGTTAAGTGACTTGCCCAAGGTCACATGGATAGTTTTTTTTTTTTAATGGTAAGTTGTCTGAGGCCAAATTTAAACTCGGGTCCTCCTAACTCCAGGGCCCGTGCTCTATCCGTTGTGCTACCTAGCCACCCCTAAAACAAAATTTCCATGAATTTCTTGTATATTAATAAGGGACAAGTTATTTCCTGTCATTCCCTCTAAAAATCTAAGGATGTTACTCATGGTTTTTAAGAGAAGAAAGCTGTCTGAAAAGTGTCAGATGGGGATGACAGAGACAAAATTAAGGAGAGAAATGGTAAAGAGCTGGAAGGGAGGTTTCACATGAGTAGAAAGAGAAAAATTTGTTTTATATCTGACAGCACTGCACTTACAGTATCATTCTAACCTTAACATATTTTAGTTTTGCTGCAAAATAATCCAGGTTCTTTTCTTTAAATGTTAAATGCTGAATCAATTTTCGTTCATCTAGTGAGAGCAAGCCTCAGGGAAAATTATGAACAGTTGAGCTGAGGTCAGACAGAAAAGTTACCTGCTTTCTTCATTTTAAAAAGAGAGCGAAAGAAAAGAGGCTCAAAGAAACAAACAAGAGTAAGACCTAAAATTAAACAGTGGAAAACTGTCCTGAGGCTGACTGTTCTAGAAAACAGAAAGAGACATTAGAGGCTAGAACCTGAAAGCTAATTGGGACACCTTGCTCTAGTAAACACCAGTTAAGTATTAAAAGTTGATCGTGCAAGTGAGAAAAGAATGGATTGAGAGCCGGTTACTAGTGGTAATTCAGATATTAAAGTAAGAAAGAGAAAGGCTTCTACTAGATTGGAAAGATTCTTTATGAAAGCTTTATGAAATGATATAAGGCATGAATAGAATAAAAAAGTACAAGGGTATTTCAACCTGTAACAGTGATGAGAGAACCATACCACTGAATTAAAAAATAATACAACATAAAAATGACACAAAGCTTCATCAAATCTATTATTACAATTTTCTTTCATGAGGATGCAAAAAATTAAACAGATTCAATTTAATTAAAAATATTTATTAAGTGCTAGGCATTACGCAAAACATCTTGGTACAAAATGACAAGGACAAAAACACAAAGTTTGCCCTCAAGGAGTTTACCTTCCACTAGCATACAATTAAGGAAAACAGAAGTTACCTTAGTGGAGGGAAAGCACAAAGAACAAGGGGTGTAGGAGAGGGTAATCAGGGAAAGAGAAAGCTTCCTGTAGGAAGGTGAAACCTGAGCTGAGCATGGACAGAAATAATCTGACATTAGGCAGTTAAGGAGTGTATTTGAGAAATGGGAGATGGCCAGTGTAATGTACAAAAGTAGGACATGTGTCAAGTGTGGGATCTAGCTGGTAGTGGCTAGAATATAGTCCAATAAAGTCCAGTGTGGCTAGAATGCAGAGTTTGCAAAGAAAGATCATTATGAAAGAATAACAGAAAGACAGATATGGATCAGATTGTGTAGGGACTTAAATGTCAGGCTTAGGAATTTCAATTTTATTCCATATATGCAATCGGAAAACCCTAACGGGTTTTTGAACAGGAGAATGATATGGTTGGGGTGGAGAACCTGTGGCCTCAATGCCACATGTAGCCTACATTCCCAAGCGCAGCTTTATTTCCCTCAATAAAGGATTTCTTCTGTAAAACTTGAGACTCAGTCAAAAGGCTGTACCCAAGGACCTAGAAGGCCATAGGTTCCCCACCCCTGGATTAGACCTATATGTATGGAATATTACTTGAGCAGCTGTATGAAGAAAATGAACATTTGTGTGCTAAGGAGAAGATATCATACTACCAACGGGCACATGCTCAGCTTTCACCAATGAAGGCTGAGGTACTGATAAGGACCTCTCATTCCCTACCTCTTAGATCCAAGAACAACATTGCTCCCCTCAGCACCAAAATGCACATACTTTTTGCACCCTTGATTTCCTGTTTATAAAATAATACTTGCAAGAACACACACTGTACAGCTGACTGGTCCAAGCAAGAGTGAGATGTGTGTCCCTTTGGCCATTTGTGTGTGCCAGGATTCATTTCTCTAGGTCTTAGTAGTTTGATGACAATACAGAACAAAAAACATCCATTCCTGATCACAACAGTTCAGTCCTTTATACTTGAGGTTGTGCTACTGCAATGTTTCCTAAATCCTAAACAACTATGATGAAATCATAATAAAGCTGCCCCCAGCCCCAATATTCTAACTTCATTATAGGCCTGGCCCTACTGAACAGTAGACCCACTGCACCTACCTATCCCCCGCCCCCCCCCCCCCAATATCCTAATTTCTTTGTATATGCCTCACTGCTCACTGGAACAACAGGTGTGTCCCTGGACTCTCAGTTCCCACAGAAACAGCAGGTGAGTCCATGTGATGGGAACCCAGCTACTGCCTCTACCTGGTCACTGCCCCCAGACCCATTCCCACAGAAACAGGTGTGTTCTTTTATTCAATCATAATCATATCATCCATCTAGCCCAAGACAGGACCACAATACCTAACTAGTTGGAGGGCAGAATGACCAGAATGTTTAAACCACCCAACCACAGATGGGACCCCTCCTCCACTACCTAATCCCTTAAGAAACTCCTCCTGCCTTTTTAATATTCCTCTGTTCTATGTAAATTTGTTATGAAATTGCATCAATACCTTGTAAAAATCCATCTAGCTTTCTCTAAAGTTGCTGGTTCCTCTTGGAACTTAGCCTGCTTCATGAGAAGCTATATTTGGATTGGAGGTGGTCTGACTCTGAATTCTTTGAGATGGTTCCACCACAACACATCATGAAACTACAACAGTTTGGGGGTGGTTTGAGCCCCGACCTCAACAGTTTTTGGCATCCCTGGGTTTAAACTGCAACATCTACATTTTGGGGTGTTATGGAACTGTAACTAGTTGAGGCAATGAAAATAAGACTGGCCTTGATCCAGTTCATACCTTCACAGATTATGACAAAAAGCACTCATCTAAGGTCTGTATCATCTAAGGTCTGTATCTGCATAGGAATTGTGAGACCCCTTATATTCACATCTATATTTCAGACTCCTTTTATAGTGAAGCCTCTTACAAAGTTCAAGAACATAACAAGCAAGCAAAAACATCAAAATATAGTATAATTAATAATGTACAAGCACCCGCTCTTCTTTAAGGACTCATATACAGGTCAATGTTTCTTGTAATTACATCTTACACATGATCAAAGTTCCGAGTAGTCACTTATTTAGGCTATTTTGCTCAACCAACAGAACTGAAATGGACAGGAGAGAGAAAGGAAGTGGGAAACAGATCAGGAGAATTCTGAGAGGTGATGACAAATTCAATTTTGGTGGTGGCTATGTGGGTAGAAGGGGACAGATGAGATAGATACTGTGGAGGTAGAATGAATAAGACCTGGTAATTAACAAGATATGGAGCATCAGGAGAGAGTCAGAGATGGTTACAAGTTAATAAAACTGAGATACTGGGAGAATGGTAGTACTCCTCACAGAGGTAGGGAAAGGGAAAATATTGCTCAGCATTTTTCTGAGCAAATTAATTTGGAAACTTTAAATCACTATATGCTGTGTTTGGGTACCGGCAGAACTTTCAGGTAGAAATGACCAGAAAGTAATGTCTGATAACAGGTGTGGAGTTTAGCAGAGTCACGAGGGCTGGAGAGATTCATTTTTGGAATCATCTGTATAGAAGTGACACTTAAAGTCAAGGAAGCTGATGTGATCACTGAGGTTAAAGAGAGTGGAGGAAAAAAAAGAGGGAACCTAGACTCTATACAGATCATTCAGTAAGATAATTTACCATGAAGAAAAGAAGAATAAAAAGGAAAAGGAAAACAGGTAGGAGAAATAACAATGAAAAGCAACATCTAGGAAGCAAAGAAATAAAAAAAATACATGGGAAGAGGAGGCAGTCAATAATATCAAAAGCTTTAGTACAGAGAATGATCATCAGATTTAGCAATTAAGAGATTGCTGATAACCCTGGAAAGGGCAGTAAAGCTGTGGAATAGGAAGTAAAGGCAGATTACAAGGGGTTTAGAAATGAGTGAGCGATAAGAAAGTAGAGGCAAACAATTCATAACATGTAAATATCTATTTGCAATACAGTTCAGGTTGGGTTTGAAAACTTGATAATATAACTAGTGCTTATAAGGTTTTACATTTATTACTGATGTTCAAAGAGTTCAGGAAGACAAATTAACTTGAAACCCCACTAAAAAGAAGAAAATGCATATTGTTCATGCATAGCAAGAGGCCTCAAAGTGTGATTTCTGGACCCCTGGGAGTCTGAGAACCTTTCAGGGGGTCCCATGAGGTCAAAATAATTTTTATAATGATACTAAGATATTGTAGTTTCTAAACCAGTCAAAAGTGCTTTGGGGTCTTCAATGATTTTTAAGAGTGTAAAGGAGTCCTGAGACCAAAAAGTTTGAGAACCTCTGATCTATACCTTGAAAATAATTGCTAGTACACACATACATTAACAAGAATCAGGTGTAAATCATTTCAATGACTCCGAAATGACACTTCTGCAAGTTACATAATCAGGTTTTATAAATCAAGCTATAAAAATCTAATAAAGAACTAGATTTTATTTGTTCTTTGAAGAGCCACTTTCTTTTGTAACCGAACTATTCAAGAAAGTATTCCAAATTTAATTTTTGAAAAATATTAAGACTTTTTCAATTCAGCCACATGAAAAATAGATCAAAACATTAATTAATTACCATTTCCCATTTGAGAACTATTTAGAGAAATCATTTCTACAACACTCAAATCACAAAACTAGACAACTGAAATTTAAAAAATCCAAACAATTCAGTTATTAGCATTCTATTCCTTTAACGTAGAAGAAAAGAAAAAGTATGAATAAAATGAAGAGAAAGTCATATTAAAAGGACAAATAGATGCATATTCCTTAGAAAGGCTTGGTGTACAAGGCAAGGGCATTCATTAGGTTTTCACTGGAAGGGTATGTGGGGTGGATGCAGCAATGGTGATGCTAATTTCTAGTTAATTCTCCAAATACAATAGAAAGACTTGGCCATAGAGATCCCCCAAAAGCCCTCATTAAAACTTTGCAGCATAAGTAATTTAAAAAAAAACCCCAACACATTAAAAATACTAAATTTAAACATAAAAAAAGGGGGGGAATGTACATGTACTAAGTAGAGCAGAAAAAAGGGTCACATGTGAAACTATGAGTCTCTTATCTACCCTTTTTTACACATAATAAAATCAACATGTTAAGTTGAAAATTGATTCTTTTTTCTTCCTAAATTTTCTAAGGTTCTGTAAATTAAAATAAAAAATTTTCAATGACTATCTTTTCTTTCTTTTTATCCTGAATAAAACATTTCTTCCCATAATTCTATTCTGGGACAAGAGCTGGGGTGGGGGTGGGACTGATTATTAGCATACTAATTTATTAGAACCAATTTTGCCTAATTTTGAAACCAGTTAATTTTCAAAATCTAATTAGTCCAAGATACATAAAACTCAATAAAATAAACAAATAAAACACTAACACTCATAGCTATTATTACCAGCTTTAGATACACTTTTGGGGAAGAAACATCCATTGTATGGATAGAGAACCAGCCTCAAATCACAAAGACTTGATTTTAAGTACTGCCTCTGACACATACTAGATGTGACTAACTTAATCTCCCCCATGAAATCTTCTAGAGTTGTAAATTGCAGAGTAGTTCCAGGTCTAAATCAGTAGAGGGAGTTTCTCAGAGGTAGTACCCTACCCTACATCAACAAAATTATTGGACATCACAATAATAATGTCGTCCCCCTCCTCATCTAACTATTAACTCTAGGAAGGCACAAGTCTACTGGGCAGATAGTTAAGAGCTTTATATACTTCCCTAACAGTACAACTAAAATCACAGCAATCCAGGAGGCCATGTAAATATATAAAATGCTACAAACAGTTTAGGAGCTTCTCATACTTTGCTTAAAAAGAGCTATAAGAAGAAAATGAGTTTAAGGAAAACGTACTTACACGAAGAAGTAAAAGTTATCAGAAAGCGACATAAAAATCGATTACTTGCTTCTGTGAACACTTCCAGTTTTCCATTCGAAACACAAAAAATATCTCTTGATTAAACAAACAGCAGCATAATCTAAGACTCTGGAAACTATTTTTAATTCCAGGATAAAATATATCAAATATCTTCAGTATTTCACTAAGTAGTTTGCTACTATGTTACAAATATAAGCCCCAAAACTGCAGTCTGAACACAATATCTTTCAAATGTCATCTATAATTAATTTTTCTAAATATTTTAGGGATTAAATACTAACAGTAAAAAGTATACACCACTTTCAAAATATAAGCTTTTATACACAAAGAAAGGTGAAGTATGAAGGCACTCATTTAATTTTAACTCAGCAAAGAAAATAGTAGTAAAAAAAAAAAAACCAAATTATTCTCAGTCACATTTCTAACCTACCTGTATCTTCAATAAAGTTCACACATTTTTCAACGAACAGTGGTATAGGCTTCTCAGGTGAAACCAGATCCTGTAGGGGCATCCCAAAGTAATTACTTTCCCAATTCCTACGGGTTGGTGGATTGAAAGTCTTAGTTTTCTTTTTCTGCTACAATAAAACATATTAAAATTACAATACTATTAACATCAGGTCATTCAAAAAAATGCTATTAGTATTAAGCAACAAATTATTTTGGTCAAACAAGAAATAAATCAATCTAGTTAGGTATCTACATGACATCAGTAAAGAGAAATTATTTTTGTATGTTCATGGCACCTTACATTTGGTAAGAAGTTTGAAACTAAAGTTGTATTTCACACCCAGAAAGAATTTGTGGTATACATTCCTATTCTATTTTTATATTGAAATAGAGTCAAAGGAGCTTAAAATACATTGTACAGAACAGCAATCCCTACTGTCACATCCCTTAGTTACATGACTAAGTATACACGATGTTTTTAAAGTTAGGATAAATATGAATCAAAAAGGAAAACTCTACCACATTAAGCCAGGTCACCTAAAAGCTGAGCTTTAACATGTATCTACATTGATAATTTAACATACTCTAGAGTGGAGTCACTTTCAAGATTCACGATTAGGACAAAAACTATGTAATATTGTATGGCTGAAAATAACTTATTTTGAGAAAGTGGGGCATTTCTACTAAAATCAACATCCTCTCAAGGTAAAGAATAAGTAATAACAAATGATCATTTCTGTCAATAAATATTAAGATGTTACATATTTTCTCCTGTCAAGAATTCTATGGGAATACAGTTTGAATTTCTCTATTAGTCAAATATTACATACAGCATTGTGAATAATCTAAATCCAAAACTGTTACAGAAGCAGACATGGCACATGAAGTTCTAGTTCACTATTCCCCACATTAGATAATACAAGGGGAACAGTAGATGTGGGCATGGTGTTGGTAGTCACAATAAAATGCTATTTTGTTCTATGTACTCCATGATACCAGATATCTTATAATTGAAGAAAGCAAAGGCACTAAGATCTAATTTTGGACATAAACTGTTTAAAGTAATTACAATATGATACAAAACTGTTTTATGCAGTGGAGAGAGTGCCAAGCCTGGAGTCAGGAATAACAGAGATCAAATCAGCCCCAGATACTAGTTGTGTGGCTCTGGGTAAGTCATGTAACCCATTTGCCTCAGTTCCCTCATTTGTAAAATGAACTGGAGAAGAAAACAGCAAACCACTTCAGAAGCTTTGTCAAGAAAACCCCAAATGGGGTCATGAAGAGTCAGGCACTCCTGAAACAACTGAACAACGTAAAATGCTTACAAAATTTTGTCTGATGATGTCAGTAACTAAGCTCCCAGTAAATTCTTTTTAGGCACTAGAGAAAAATATGCTTACGCCATAATCTTTCCTCAAAGGTAATCATATATATACATACATACATATATGTGTGTGTGTGTGTATGTATATGTATGAACACCCAAATTTAGTGACTGTATAGTAATTTTGTTGTAGTTGTTTAGCTGCTTCAATTGTACAGATGAGGAAACTGAGAAAAAATGGGTTAAGTGACTTGCCCGGGGTCACAAAAATAGTAAGTGTCTGAAGCCTGATTTGAACTCAGGAAGATGAGTTTTCCTGACTCCAGTGCTCCATCCACTGTACCACATATTTACCCTATGAACAATATAATTCATTAATATTTACATTTAAGGTATTTTTAAAAAAAAACTTTAAGCTTATATATCAAAAAAGAGATAAAGGATATGACAGTTCTACATGAGACTCTGAATCTCCATTTAACAACACTGCATATTTCTTTTTTTAAAAGTGTCCAAAAAATTCCACACATTATTTTCAAAACTTTCTTGCTTCCTTCTGAACTCCTATTTTCTCCTGTGTGTTTTTAAAAATTTTGATGACTCTTTTGGGGAGGGTATCATTACTGTTAACTCTTTCCTTTCCCTCCAAATCCTCCTCTTGGTTAACTGAAGTGGGGGAAAAATTTCTTATAACAAAGAAGTCATCAATTAAAATGAATGCAAACAGTGGCTAGGTTGGACATCGCATGTTTTTTCATTAACCAAACACCATGCCTACAATGTAGCTCCTCACTTTCACTTCGAAGAATTCCTTATATCTTTAAAAGATGAAGTAAAGAATCACATTCTACAGGAAGCCTTTTCTTAATCACAACTGTGAGTTAGCTGCCTCCTTAACAATTTAGCTGCTTTGTAATTATTCTGAATATACTTACAGGTATATGCTATCTCATTTAATAGAATAAAAATTCTTTGTACACAAGGCCAGTTTCATTTTTGTCTCCATTTCCACACAGTACATGACATACAGGGAGCACTTAATTTAAAAAAAAAAAGCTTGATTAAAAGTTACTTTTTCTCCACAATGTCACTGGCCCACAGATTTCATTTATTTTAATTATTTTTACCAGTATGAAAAGAAAGAAAGAGAGGGCTAAGTGAAGAGGGTATAGGGCAGATGCCTAGGACAGTATTCACAGGTGATGGGAAATTGATGATTATACAAAGGTGATTTTAGAAGGACTGGTTTGACAAGCAAGAGAACCCTGAAAGGAAAGCATCACGAAAACCCTGGGAGGCATGGTGCATGATATCAATACAGGAGTAGTCAAAGATAAAAACTCAGAAAAGGCCATTAGAATTAGGAAAAAAAAAGCAGTCCCAGCCAAATGGTAGGAACAAAGCCAGAGCACAAGAAGAAGAAATGGTTTAAAAAAAAACTGACTAGAAAGTCTTTTCTGGAAAGAAACAGATAAAGAACAATAGTTTGTAGGTCATATGACAAAAAACATTTTAAGTATAGTAGGAGGAAACTGAACATGTTTGAAAGCAAAAAGAAGAGCTAGGGAATAAGATGTTTAAAATTAGAGAGAATGGAGGATTGAAAGGACAATCTTCTAGGGGAATGAAGTATCTAAGACAAGAGTTAGATAGAAGGATTGGCACGGACAAACGCCATCTAATCTTCCAAGACTGGAGTAAGAGAGGGAAAGGTGGAGAAGGATGCAAAGGCGAAGTGAGGAAAGGGAGCTCATGATGGATAGCCTTAATATTTTCTTGAAGCCAAGTATTAGATGAGGTCCTCTGCTGAAAGAGGAGGATGTGGTAATTAGTATATGTATCTTGAGAAGAGAAGATCTGAAACAGTTGCTTTATAGAGTGTGCTAGAGTTATGATTCTCAAATTTTTTGTCTTAGGGTCTCCTTTATACTCTTAAAGATCCTTCAAAATGCCTCAAAAAGATTTTATTTATATGGACTATGGATATCAATATTCATCATATAAGAAATAATATGACCTCACACAATCTCAGGATAAACCCTAAACCACACTTTTAAAACCACTCTGCAAGAAGAAAATTGATTAGGAGAGTCTGTAAGGACCAGAATGTAGCAGTACAGATCCAGGTGATATCAAATGACAGTGGAGAACTCAACATAATTGTACAACTTCCTCCGAATGGCACTGAGCACATGATAAGAGATGACAAGGGTAACCAAAGACTGGAATCCGAAATGGCAGAAACAAAACATAGTGACAAGGGATTCAAAGGTCACAGATACTATACAACTGAACTAAATGGGTGAACTTTAGAAGGGAGGAAATTAAGGTTGGAGGAATATTGTCTTGAAAAAACAAGAAATGGTAAAATAATGGAAGGTTCCAATGAGGAAAAGAGTAGGAGTCAGGCACAGGAAGCCCTCAATGAACAGGAGTTACGGTCAGAAATTATGGTTTGGGGAGGCAGAATATCATGGGTGATGATGAAATCAAGCGTATTACCATTCCTATGAATGCCTAAGGAAGAGTGAAGGTAGATACATCAAAGAATTGTGTTGTCTTTCCATGAGGCAATTTCTTCCAAACATTTCTTGGGAAATTTGTTTTTTCTGACTCCCCCCCTCCATATCCAGAAATCAGGGGAAAGTATAGTCATTCTCCTATGAAAATTAAAGGTTAACAATTAACAATGGAGGTGTTACTGATTCAAATTCACTAATGCCAATTAGAAAACAAGTGCAAGAAACACTGACACCTGGAGTTGCAAGTGAAGGTCAACATTTCTGGAAATTGGGACAGAAGCATGTAGTCACAATCTAATGAGCTGGTCTTGGTAATAAATGTTATGCATGTGTGTATATATACACGCATCACATAACACAGTTTTCTGTGTATGTGCATTTGGCCCTGTTTGCTGTGAACACTGTCATTCTCGCACATAAAATATGTACATAGTATACTTCATACAATCCTTTAAGTGGTGCTCCAAAAAATAAAATTTTGCAAGCAAGATAAGTCTCTTTGTTGGCAATTTCAACATAGGGTTCTTTGTAGTGATGTTAACCTTGTCAGGTGATCTGAATGTTATGTGGATTACAGCTATCCAATACTATCCAATACAAACCTAAAGTTTGTTGGCATTTTCCAGTGTTAAAATATTCACTATAGGCTACTATTCTTTGTAAATTTTACTAAACTCAATATTTATTTTATTAAACAAATTTTAGATGTTCATAAATGAGCGAAGAGGATCAAAAAATATTTTAAGAAAGATGAAGGAAAATGAGTCAGTTTGCTGCAAGATAGGTTTTAAATCATCATGATATATTGGTTTGTAACATAACAAACCATGCATTATTATGAACACACAGACACTTTTTAAAAAAGAAAACCTCTAAAACTTTTAGTATAGACCTATCACAGAAAAATGCCTCACTGTTTATTAGGTCATTCAATAATATTTTAAAACATAAAACGTCATGAAAAATACAGAATAACTGATGATTTCAGGTATTACTGAGAATTTAAGAGTAACTTATAATGGGAATTTGGAAAGACTACAATAGAGAAGATTCATCAACTAGGAAGAGAATTTGAGTAGACCCCTATATATAAATTTAAATGCTCAAATGAGGACAAGTATTAAAGTGAAGAATGTGAGCTAGATTTACAGGGGTTTCTACAAGAAGCCTTTTGTAACCCCTCAACTCTAGCACCCTCCCTCTTTAATTATTTCCTATTTATTCTGTATATAGCTTATTTGTACATATAAGCTTGCTCATTGTCTTCCTTATCAGATCATGAGTTTTTTGAGGAATAGGGATTTTCTTTTGCCTTTTTTTATATCTCAAATTTGTAGTAAGGGACACATATTTAATAAATGTTTACTGATTCTTTAGGCAGGGAACTCCAAGACAAGAAGACATAATGACCTGGGGGCACATAAGTAACAGCCACAAAGGTCTTGATATGATTATTCATTTGGTCCCAGTGAACCACAAAGGAGAGGTAGTCAAAAGAAAAGAGGGAAAAGACCTGGAAGAAGCAACAAAGAATACCTACTTCTAGCTCCCAGTTCATGTACTGTTTTAGGGGACATAATAAAAAGTATATCCAGTATAGGAAAGTCAGAAACATAACCACTTTAAGGGAGAGCCAGGCTTCTGGAATTATAAAGAGACAGGAAGAGCTTGAAGAATATGCAAAGCTGTTTGCTAGAGAGAGAATAAGTATTCCACAGGGCAGCAGGAGAAACAGAACTGAACAAGAATTCAGGAAGAAAAGGTTTAATATGATTAAATATGAAGAAGCAGGGGGTAATGACCCAGTTAGAAAGTGTGGGTCGAGGCAGCCTATAGACTCACAGGACACCAAACTGTATACCTTTTTTTTAGAAGCAAAGACAAAGTTGATTTTATTACAACCTCCTAAGGAAAAAAAAATACATCAGAGGGAGGATATATGGACGGTGGAAGGGTAGATGGCAAGATACCTGTGCCAGGTAGGCCCTAGTGTCCCAATGAGATAGTTAGACAAGATGAAGCTCTTTTTGGAATTGAAGAACTAAAGTGAGGTTTGCCTCTTCATCTTTTCTTCAACAGCTTAGGGAACTTTTGCCCCAAGGCAAGACCCAGAGCCAGGTTTTCTAAAGCAAATGACCTAGATTCAAATCCTAGTCTGTTTATTCACTCCAACTGCCTCACTCTTTCCTTCTTTATTTCCCATCATCCCTCATCTGAATGGAAGGAAAAAGTGGACAAAACATTTTCCTGTCAAAAAAAAATTTTTCATTTAAACATATGTAGCATTCAGCAGGGCATAAGTTTCCTATTCTAATAGTAAGCAAAAGGGAACCAAGGAAACATGACTTACGTAAAAGTTAAGCTTTACAAAAAATATATGGTCCTATGCAAGATGGAGAGAATGGAAGCAGGGAATTAAATGAGGAGGGTGCCATATTTATGTAGGTATATCTGGAAGAACACTGCCCCAAATGTCATAATAACATCATTTTGAAACGGCAACCAAACAATCCAGTCCAGCTGGGTGTTGATAAATATTTAATAACCAACATTCCAGGGGAAAAAAAATGCACACAACACACAGTAAATTTAATCTGCATTATTAACATTTTCTCTATGACTTTCTGAAGTCTAGACAATCAACAAAATAAATCAAACTCTTATTTGTAGCAGATTTAACAACCCAGCACACCCCTGAACTGATGTTCTTAATAATGCTGTTTAAGTCAATGCTTCTTTGTGCTGGGGATGAAAATACAAACAGTGCACAGCTTATGAACAAGCTGTGATCCAACACTTGGTTGTTTAGAATTCAGAATCCATTTCCTCTTAGAAACTTAAATGGTTCTGAGGGTTTCAAGGGTAACCAATGTGATCTATCAGACCATAATGCAGTTAAAACAACATACATTAGGAATTTATGAAACATCAACATCATGACACATCCAGTGCTTAGCATACAATGGGCCTTAAAATAAAAGCTAGTTGACTATATAATTTTTGCAAAATTTATGAGTATTAAATAGATGTGAAAAAGATAAATTTAAATTTAAAAACAGGTTGAAAATTTTTATCTTGAATGTTGATCCTAAAGAAAAGGGTTTAATTAAGAGCAGGGGGATAATTTCTCTGGAAATTCTAAAGAAGACTTCAGAAGACATTCAAGGTACTTAAAGTTATACTGTATAAATGGTATGAGAATCTGAAGATCTTCCCTGCCCCTAGGCCCTTTGCTAAAGTGGCTACATGACTCTGAGAACCTTCCCCTATTTGAAAGTATACTCTGCCCCTTAATAGGCTGAATGTGGTCATGTGGAGCCTGTGGCAGGAGGCTTGTTCTCTGGGAATGCCCCTGCCTTGTAGCTTTGTGATTGGGCAGTGGGTCAAGAGGCCTGTGACATTCTCCGAGCCAGGAGAAGGCTATATATACACGCCCTGATGTGAGGTTTTTCTTTGGGGCTCACTTTGAGAAGAATTGTATGATTTGACCAGCTGAGACTCTGGGAAGCCATTGACACCCACCCCCACCCCCCACCCACCCCGGGCTTTGAAAAACCCAGATGTTGGTGCTTCCCTCTCTGGTAACTGATGTAATGGTCAGACGCTGGAAGCCCTCTGCTGATCTGTTTTTCTGTTTGTAACTTGTGTTTGCATTCTCTGAAGTTCAGAGCGTTGACTTTTCCCCCTGAACTAGGTAAATGATATGTGTTTGATTGATTAAAGTGAGACTGTTAACCCATTTTGAGTTGCTTTCCTCTAGAAAAGCAGATCTAAGAACCTGTGCTAGCGGCCATCCTGGGTATGCTAGGGTGCTTGCTGATACAATAACTTTTACATTTAGCCTACAATGATTCTGTGTAACACAGAGGCGACTGATGGTGGGCTTTTAAAATGTAATGTCAGTAGGATAAAGATGTCCCAAGTCCTCCACACACGCTGAAAAAACTCTAAGTACTGGTCCAGTGGTAGGCCATTTATCTGTCATCCAAAGACTAGTCCAACTTAATTTCTGAAGAATAATCACTAGGCTGATAATAGAGTGCTAGAGTGTTCCTAAATATGAATACTAAACACATGGAAACTAATTCTTAAGTGCAAAAGTTCAGGATCAAATAAATTAAACAAGTCTACTGAAAAGGAAGCTACCAAACTGCTAGTTCTTTCCAAGTGAAAATTTGTAAACTCACAAACCTAGTGTACTCAAGATCTGGGGCAGAACACGGAATAGAACATCTTGAAAATCATAACAAAATTACAATTTTTCCTTCTACCTTAAAATCAAGGCAAAATGAATTTCAAGAAGTAGTTTTAGTTCACAGAATTGTTCTTTAAATTTAAAATTTAAATTTAAAGAATTTTAATTGAATCTAATAAAATTTCCTAATTTTACTATTTTTAAACAGTAATATATTAAATAGAATATGAAATTTTACGTTAGACTTTGTGCCTACAGCAGACCTAGTAAAATTGATTAGTAAATCATTCTTAAATTAAAATTAAATCTAAATACTTTTCCAATAAGTTTGGGAACAAAAATTAAGTAGCAAGAGTGGCACTGCCTTGTTCAAGCAAATAGCAGTCAATGCTAGTAGCTAAAGCAAAAGTTGTACTTTAACTGGAAAGCTATCTCCTACAAATCGAATGTGCACAATAGATATACCCACCCCCCTAATATACTAAGAATTACTCTTATTGCCAGAAAAGATGGGAGGAATAGATTAAATGGATCCACATAATTTTTTAAAAATCCAGCTTATTCTCAAAATTTTAATTTTTTTTCAAAACTTTAATGATTTACAACTCCATCAACAAGTATTTCTTCAAGCAATACAAGTAATAAAGACCTCTAAAAGGGGAGGGTGGAATAACTGATCCTGCTAACTGTAAAATAGGTTCTACTATTTATCCTTATTTTAAAATTGAGGAAACAGAAAGGTTAAGTGACTTGCCCAAGGCCGCACTGTTAAGTGGCATCTGAGATCTCAACTCAGGACTTGCAGACACCAGGCCCAGCATCCACACAGCATAGAGTCACCATGAGTTCTACTGTGCCTGCACCATCTCTCTTCTTTCCTTCTCATTTCTATGCTGAAGATTCCCTAATCTACAAAAATTAACCCTCATTTCTCCCCTGTACGCCCAGTATGCCACCAACATTCTACAGAATATATCCATCAAGATGTCCCCTTGGTATTACAAACATTTCCAAAATGGAACTTCTTTTTTTCCTGCCAAACCCATACCACTTTCCTCACTTCCTTAATTCTGCTGAAGACATTCGCTTTTCAAATTACTCAAATTCAGTAGAGCTATCCTAAATGTTTCCCTTTTCCTTAACCCCCATATCTATCAGTTGCCAGTTTTGGCCATTTCTACCTTCACACTATCTCTCACATCCATCCCCTTATCTCTACTCATATGGCCAGTGCTCAAATTCAGACTTTTATCACCTCTTGCTTGCAACAGTCCTGTAATGAACCCAATCCATCCTCTAATGCTGCCAAAATGATATTCTTAAAGCAAAGGTCTGGCAACGTGATTTCCATGTTCAAAAAGCTTCAGGGCTCTCCACTGCCTCTTGGATAACATACAAACTCCTATTTGACATTTAAGGCTCTTCATAATATCGTTCTAACCTATCTTTCCAAATGACAACCTTTGCCCTACACATTCTTTGTTCCAGTCAAATTGACCTTACTTTTCTATTCTTCATATAGGCCATTCAATCTCTCTTCTCCATGTCTTTGCACAGTCCCTCAGCATGTCACCTCTCCCATGAGCTTCAAAGGACACATCCCAGTTTTTCAATGTCTTTGCCAAAATGTGGCACATAAAACACTACAGATGTGGTGTGAACAAGAGAGTACAAATCAACCAGTACCATCCAAATTTTATATTACCTTCACTTGTAATGGTAATACAATTTGGAGATGCCCCTGTATTGGCTTGGTTTTTGGGTTGAGTGTTAAAAGAGCTTGTGAATCCCACTTGTGGGATGGACTTGTTGACCTGAAGAGAGAGGGCTGAACTGGGAGGAGCCGTGAATTGGGAGAGAGGCCCAAACTTAGAGAAGGCCAGAAGGACTTTGGGACAGCAATACCCAGTATCGTGGAGCCTGAGTTGCTGAGAGAAAGACTGCTAAGAGCCCGATGGAACTACCAAGAACCAAGGAGGCATGGCTGTGATGCCGGTGTTTTGTCTGCCTGTTTTGATGCTGTTTTGCCAGATTCACCTGATGGTGAAGGACAGTGCTGCTGTTGTAGAGGTCCTGGAACCTGGCTGTTGGTTCAGAAGCCCTGAAGGAGGATTTTCTTGTGGAACCTGCACAGAAATCCTGGAAGAGTGTCTTGCTGATGTTTTCAGGGGTTCTGGGACTGTTCTACAGGCAGAGTGACTAGATGAGGACACTGGCTATGGCTTTGTTGAA
>CM053582.1:409939612-409980584 GCA_028627135.1 Pseudochirops cupreus
TGCCTTTGCTTGGCATTACAGCACTTCCTCAAATATCTTCTCCACAACCCCCCATTCCCATTAAGAGGAAGCTAATATAATCAAGTAGGAGAAAATATGTAGTGTTCTATAATCCCTTACCCCTACAAATAAGGGAAGTAGGTGCATTCTCTTCTTTGGGGTCCATCATGATCATTATAATATTGAAGAAAAATATTGTAGTTCAGAATTTTTAAGTATTTTAAAATGTAGTAAGCATGCCAAAACCAATTTTACTGAATTTAACATCGTCCTATACCCAAGTCTGAGAGAACTCCAAACTGACAGGCCCCAACCCCCACCCTACCTTCCAAGAATATTATCCAACTTTTTTTCGTTCATTTAAATTCTATCCATCTTTTAAAAACTCACTTCAATTCTTATATTCTCCATGAAACCTTCTTGTATAAAGTCAGTTCTCATTAATCCAGTATCCATCCAAAACTACTAGAACACATACAAGTTGAAGCACAAATTTTTAAAAGTATATTACTATCTTGTTTTTACTTCACCCTTATTCCCAAATATGAAACTCTCTGGCTCCCTACCCAGTAAGTAATCCCTTTTAACAAAGACTTTCTTAAGGAAAAAAAAGCAATCAGCAACATATCTACTTATTAGTCTATACAATGTTCTATGCCATTAGGTCCAAATTACCACTAGGTTTACTCTATCTTTTGTTTTTGGTGGTGGGAGGGGTCACATAGATAGAATAAGCATGGATGGATTTCACTCTGCATGGTTATCATTATCTTTGCCCCCCAACCTACACTTCTCCCAAACTTTCCTATTCCTGCAGAAGATATCAGCATCTTCCCAGTCACCCAGCTTTACAACTTTTTAAAAGTTATCCTCAATGTCTATCACTAACTTCCACACTGGAGTATAATAAATGGATAATCAGTTGGCAAATTTTGTCATTCTACCACTACTGCATGTGTTTCATTTGTTACCCTCCTTTATTCACACTACTGCAACAGCCACCTGATTAGTTTCTCTGCAATAAAACTCTCCCCACTCCAATGCATCCTCCAGAGTTGAGGAAGTGATTTTCTTAAAGTGTAGTTATGTCACTCTTCTACTCATACTCCAATGCCTTCCTATTTTTTCTGATATCAGAAAAAAAATCCTTCACCTGGCATTTGAAGTCCTTCCCTAACCTGGCCTTTCCAGTCTTCTATATCACACTCCTTCCTCCATTCTATGGTCCTGCTAAACTGATTTTCTTCCTGTTCTTCAAATATACAGTAAGAACTTAAAATACTTTTTGATTAGTTATTGAAGGAAACTTCCAAGGTAACAAAAGAAGGATTAAGCTGTTTGATTTCAACATCTATAAACTTAAATGAAGTAAGTCACTGGAAGATAAAGATGTGTATTTGAAAAAATATAAAAAAGACATGAAATATAATGAAAAAACATTTGTAAATTTCTAGATTCAAGCCCTGGAAAGCTTTATTTTACAAATTCTACAAAATGAAATAACCAAAAAAAACACACAACAACATTCACAAGACTTAAACTCCAAAAGATCATGTATATTAACATTTTCTCCCACACAAACGTTTCGTCATCATCTCTTGGCGAAGTCAATGAATTTAGAGACTATGAATTTTTCTTTACAAAAATGTATATCCCCATGTTTGCTGACCTTTTCTAAATGACAAATGGCTATCAGTAGGATTGCTCACAGAAGATGTTTTCCAAAAATAAATACATTTAATCTATATCCTCAAGGCAAAGATGACAATTTTTTTAAGCTATCTTATGTTCTGATATCTTTGCTTTACAATACATGTACCTTATTCTAGACACTATTCTTTTATCAATACAATCTAATACTGCATTAACTTGCTGGTTACCATACCACACTGGGGATTCACAATAAACTCTTTCTTCAGGAACTATTTTCTAGCAATATATTCACCTATACAACTGATTTTTTCTTTTTTTAACTAGGGCTTTCTCACCTTTAGATTTTATCCCATCAGCCTGAGCTCACTATTCTGGCCTAGTAAAATATTTAAATCCAAATTCTGTAACTCTATAAATAAACTAAGCCTCCAAGATTTTGTGGTATATGAAAATCTGAAAAGCATGTGTTCTACAGCTTTAATAAAATCACTTATAAAACTAACAATAATGATAGTTATGTAAATACCATTTTAATGTTTTCAAAGTACTTTATACATCATATCATTTGATCCTTACAACCATTCTGTGAGAGGTGCGATTAATAGCTCAGAATCAGGTTAAGTTACCCACAGTAGTGAGTTTCTACAGATGGTCCAAATGCATTTTTTTCTAATGTGAAGTTCAGCATGCTTTCCACCACTCAACAAAATAGGAACAAGATGCCCAGGAGCACTAGACTAAAGAACCTCCTCAACTCTGATTTAGATTATCAAAACAATCAACAGGCATTTATTTAACTAAATACCATCTATTGGGTGAGGCCCTAAGGACAGAAACACAAAAGAAAAAGTCTTGTGTCCTCAAGGAGTTTACATTCTAAAGGAAGAGAAAACTAGTACCAAAGAATTTTGTTTGTCCTTCCTTTTGGAAGAGCGTACCTAGGCATCAGGGAAATGACATGACCGACTTTGATCTGAGTGAGGGAAGGAGGTGCAAGGTCACCAGCTTCACTTTCTCCTCCAGAGCCATCTGCATCTAGTGACCAGATATTCCTCACTCAAATCAAAGTCAACTGCAGGTCATGTCATCATTTCTCCGATGCCATGGTCCTCTTTGAAAACAAAGGACAAAGAGTAGTTTATAGTAGGAGAAGGAGGAGGAGGAGGAGGAGGAGGAGTAAACTGAGCTGCCTGAAAGGGGACCCTGCTAATTAGGTAACTAGGCTCATTCTCTCCTTCTCCCTCTCTCTCTCTAAAGAAGGATAAATTTTGAAGACCAGAAGCTACCCACTTAACTTGGGGTTTACTGGCTTGATTTCTTTCTCTCTTCCTTTCTTCTTTCACAAAACCTTAAACTTAGTTCACAGGGAAACTCAAAGATTGGACCACATCAGGTCCCTGCCCAAGCTCCACTTAATGGCTGTATTTTGGGCCCTCCTGGCTTAAGAGTGAGTGTCAGTAATACCAAAGATAGGCTTCTGCAAAACACATACAAAACAGATAGAAAGATCCTGAGGAAGGGGACACTAATAGGGGATAGGACCAGAAAGATCTTCATGCAGAAGGTGACCCCTTGAGGAAACCAGGGATTCTAAAAAAGGGAGGTAAGAAGGGATAGAAGACAGTTAGTATAAAAGGCATAGAAACAGGAGATGGAAGTGTCATGTGTGAGGAATAACATGGCTAGTGTGTCTGGACCAAAGAGTACACAGAGCAGAAGAATGTATAATTAGGATAGAAAGGTTACAGTCAAATTGTGAAGGGCTTTAATTGCCAAAGAAGGATGAAATAACTAGACTAGCATTTCAGGAAAATCATTTCAGCTCTCATGTGAATAATGGATTACATACCTACTATATGCCAGGCATTCTGCTAAGTGCTTTTTACAAATACTATCTTTTGATTCTCACAACAAGCCTATGAGGTAGGTGCTATTATTAACCCCATTTTACAGTTAAGGAAACAGGCAAATAGAGGTGAAGTTGACTTGCCCAGGGTCACAGAGAGAGTAAGTGTCCTGAGGCTGGATTTGAACTCATGTTTTCCTGACTGCAGGTCCAACTCTCTATCCACTGAGCCACCACTTGCCTTTATAGAACAGAAACTACATGTTGAGAAGGTACAACAGATCAGTTTTGGCAACTGACTGGATATGTGGGATAAGTGAGAGTGGTAAATGGTGACATCCAGGATTCAAATACGAGCAATTGGAAGGATGGTGGAAACTCCAAGAGAAATGAGGAAATTTGGAAGAGAGGTAGTGGATGTGGGAAGAAAAATAATGAGTTCCAAAGCTTTGGAGTATGCCTACAATTAGGGACAGATATGACAAAGATGATAATCCAGCAAAGGAGAATGAGGAGTGATGTAGTGGAATGTAGTGGAAAAGAGAGCAGTATTACAAAAGCCCGGAGAGGCTAAAATTTCTAGGAGGAGATGGTGCTTAATAGTATCAAATGATACATATTAGCTAGTGAAGAAGAGAAGACATGAGGAAAGACCATTTTGCTTTTATCTTTATTAACTGATCCCCTTGGCACAAAATGAACCATAAAGTTTCAAAAGTTCAATGTGTTAATTAATAGTGTGATGGGCAAACCGTGTGATGGGCAAACCAAAACCTACTGTGAAGGCCGGCAAATTAAGAGACGCACATTATATAGGACTGAAAAACAGTGACAGTTCTGTTGTATTTGGAAACAGCAATTTGTTGTGTTTAGAAACAGCATATTGAGCACTGGATGTGGGATGTGGGAATCAAGAAGACCTCAATTCAAATCTAGTTTGGGTACTCACTGGACTGGGTGACCCTGAACAAATTATTTTAATCTCTTTCAGCCTCATTTTCCATACCTATAAAAAGGGGATAATAATTGCATATACCTCAGAGAGGTATTGTGAGAATCAAATAATATAAGATATAAAGTGGTTTGCAAATCTTAAAGCACTAGTAAGTGCTTTAAGGAGAACTCCTCTTCCTCCTCCTTTTTCTGCTGGACAGGTAAATCTAGAGTATTATGTTCAGTCCTGAATTCTGTATTTTAGGAGGGATATTGATAAACTATCAGAGGAAGACATCCGGAGAAGACAACCATGATGATGAAGAGCATTGATATAACATCATATGAGGATCAATTAAACAAACTAGGGATGTTTTGCCTGGAACAGAGATTTGAGGGAATGGTAAAAGGTACCTTCAAGTATTTTATGGGTTGTTCTAAGTGGGATGAAATATGTCCTATCAGGGTTAGAGGACAGAATCAACAATAGTAGAAACCACAAGGAGGCAAATTTAGGCTTAATTAGATGCTTCAAATCCTTACCTTTCCCATTCACTAGGATCTTTCAACCAACAATGGTTCAGTAAGCACATAAGAAAACCACTCAGTACCCTGGAAGCTAGACTGTTTAGGCCAAAAGAGAAACTTGTTCACATTATCTTAATAACTGAAAATGAATTTTTTGCATTACTCTACTTTATGTAAGCTAGTCATTTTTCTAATCAGTTTGCGTGGTCATTGAGGACAAAGACAATGTGCTATTATGTATTTCTTCAAGACATTAAAATACTTGACTGATAAGTGCTTAAAGAAGTGAAATGGTTAAGTGGTGAAGGGTGGCAGTAATAAATCAATGTGGGCAGAGTTAATGATAGAACATATATGTAAAGGTGGAAGACTCAAAAGCTTCAGATCTTAAGTCCTCATTTTGAAAATGAGAAAACAAAAGACTAAGAACTAAGTAACCTGGCTAAAGTCACAAAGAAAGTAAATGTGGGTTGGAATTTGACTCTAGGTCTTATGACTAATTAGATCCAGCACTTTTCTAGAAATCTGTTTACCTAGGATTTCTTAATTTCAGAAGCAATATTACAAACTTTAATTATAATCCCAAACAGTCAGGCCATTCAGGAAAACAAATGCTAAAAATGCATGTCATATACTCATTCTTATAGAAGATTCACATTATTTTTCTAGGTTATATCATACATTAGTACACTCTTAATGATGATGTGTATGAATTGCAGCATAAAAGATATTAAACTAATGTAAAGTAATGACAGCATTTATATAGTGCTTTAAGGTTTGCAAAGTGCTTTACAGGTTATCACACAACTCTAATGAAGTGGGTGCTATTATTATCCCCATTTTACAAATAAGGAAACTGAAGCTAAAAAAGGTTGACTGACTTGCTCAGGATCACACAACTCATGTCTTGGAGGAGGAGGGTCCAAACTTCCGGACTCCAAATAAATACTCTCTCCATGAAGCCAATAATATAGTAGGGTAAGTGGTAACAAGGACAGCCAAAGTGCTTTGACTCTACCCAAAATTATCAAAAGACTTAAGGCAATGGTTCTTAACCCGGGATCTTTGAACTTTAAAAAAATGTCTTTGGATAACAATTTCAATATAATTAGTTTTCTTTGTAATCCCATTTATTTTATGTTATTTTTGTATGTTTGTTTTTGCTTTTTGGAGGGGGAAAGGCAGGGCAAATGGGGGTAAGTGACTTGCCCAAGGTCATACAGCTAGTAAGTGTGAAGTGTCTTAAGGCCAGATTTGAACTTAGGTCCTCCTGACTCCAGGGCCGGTGCTCTCTATTCACTGCACCACCTAGCCACCCCTTAGGTTACTTTTAAAAAAACATTACTTGAGAAGGGGTCCCCTACTAAAGAGGTTCATGAGACAAAAAAGTTCAGAGATATCAAAATATCAAAGTATAATTTGGTTAAAATGAGATATATTTTAAAAAAAGAGATACACTAAAAAATAAAATGAGATATACTGCTTTCTTAAAAAACCCACCTTCAACCAACAGATAGTGAAATGTAAAATATCCAGCCTCTGCATCAAAATTAGAAAATGTGCACAAGAGGGAAAACGAAGTACCATATAAACCTTTACTGCAAACTCTCATTTTTCTATGCTTTGTTTCAGTGACCAAGTGGTAGGGTTTGGAGGAGGATAGCAGGTATTCTGGGGAAAATGAGAAATCAGGTGGCCTTAAAGGAAATGGTTACTGCTGGAAAGAACATTATAGCCAATAAAAAATCAGGTGTTCTTAAGTTGCGAATGGATCCAACCATTCTGAAGAGCAATTTGGAACTATGCCCAAAGGGCTATAAAAATGTGCATGCCCTTTGACCCAGCAATACAACTTCTAGCGCTGTATCCCAAAGAGATCATACAAGTTGGAAAAGGACCCATATGTACAAAAATATTTATAGCAGCTCTTTTTATGGGGGCAAAGAACTGGAAATCAAGGGGATGCCTATCAATTGGGGGATGCTTAAACAAGTTGAGGTATATGAATGTAATGGAATACTGTTGTGCTATAAGAAATGAAGAGCAAACAGACTTCATAATAATCTGGCGAGACTTCTATAAACGGATGCTGAGTTAAAGAAGCAGAACCAGGAGAACATTGTCCACAATTACAGACACATTTTATCTGTGATGACTAACTTTGATGGACTGGGTTCCTATCAGCAATGCAAGGACAACTTCAAAGGATGATTTAAGGAGTCTGAATGCAGATTGAAGCAAACTACTTGCTCTCTCTCTTTTTTGTTTTGTTCCTTCTTTCTCGTTGTTCATTCCACGGGTTATAATCCTTCTTTACAATGACTAATGTTTAATGTGAAGGTATTTGTAGAACCTATATCAGATTGCATGCCGCCATAGGGAGGAGAGGGGAGAAAAGGGTGTGGGAGAAAATTTGGAACACAAAAGCTGGCGGAACTGAATATTGTAAACTAAAAATAAATAAATAAAACACAGTAAAAAAAAAAATCCAGTGTTTTTGTTACAGAGAAAGACAGAAAGACTATAAAAGGCATTTGCTATCCCAAGATTTCTTTGTGCTGAAGAAAACCTGTTAAAGAATAGCAACAATGTTTTGTACTGCAGACATCAGCCAGGACAAGGAAATGAGTTTGCTAAGAACCCTTCATTACGTATGGTGGTTTGTAATAGTTGCAATTCCATGTAGTCAACGTGCAGACAAAACCTCACCTTAACCAAACCAGCCTACAGAAATGGGGGAGAGGGAGGGGCATAATATTAAAAAAGTTCTACCCTAGAGCTTCATTGTGGCAGGAAGATGACTCAAAACGTCTTAAAAGCCAACTCACTGAAGCATAAATTCAAGTAGGGGATCCTATATGAAGCTGGAAATGCTTTAAGTACTGGTATAGTCTGTTTAAAGATCAGGTCTGACAGGCCTTTTTAGCAGAGACCTATCTATTCAACTATTTGATAGACTGATACTGCTTTTAATCTTGGAAAAATAATTGTGATCCTAATTTATATACTTAAGATTTCTAATAAAGATTTATTATCTGATTGCCCTGGTTTTGACAAATGGTCAGTCTTTGAAGTTTACTTATGCCGTGAAACTGGCCCCCCCATCTCCCTTAACCTAGCTATTCCTAGGTTTTATTAAGGACGAATGTACATGTATTCAGTCACGCTTTTTATTCTATAATAAACTGGCACCCATATTCATTAGGCTGCATGAGCCAAGGCAGTAGGCCTTGAGCTGTGCCTGATCATTTTCTTGGTCTGTTAATGTCCTACTAACTATAGTGATATTGCTGTGAACATCCCCAGAAACTTGGGGTTATAGGACCCACTAGCAACTGGGCAAGGAGAAATGACCCCTTTATGCCATAAGTATCCTTTGCCCATCTGTTTGCAGCTTATCCACAATGAGAGTGCTCATGAGCACAGTCCATTATATACATAGGTTCCAACGGATGCATACAACTAACAGTCAGACTACTCTGTCACCTGGAAAAAAATCATCACAAGGAAATGGATTTTGTTTAACCACAACAGCCTATGAAAACATAAGCTACTGTGGTATCAAATGGGCTATGATCTGCTGGCGTTGAAGGAGGCAGACACATGGATGAAGACAGGTTGCAACAAATTTCTCTAAGCATCAAACAGTCATTTCCCCCACCCCCCAGGAACTCCACAACAAATGAACTTCTAACGCACAATCTTACAACAGTGTGGCAAAATAGAGAGGGAATCCATAATTTTCCAATTTTTCTAACTCTCACTATTTCCTCCCTCTTCCCAACATTTTAAAAAAAAATCGCTTCAGCTTTTTCTTTCTTTTGCTAACCTAGGGTAAGTTTTGCTACTGCTGCTTAATTTTCTCCTGTCTCTAAAACTTTCAAGTGTGACTTTTAAAACCCTGGAGTTCAAAGATACCTGATGATTCTGACATGGTTATCTTCCATCTAGGTCTAATTATGTCCAGTGCTTTTCTTCCATTTCATATCTTTGCTCAGAATCTTAACTCTAATTTTCACTCACTATCTTAAAACCACAAAACATGCCTAAAATAAGAATGAGCATGGTTAAGTTAAGACTTAGGGAGTAGTAACAGCCAGTAGTTCTAACTCACAATTAACTGATTCCTAAAAGACATTCTTATGCTGTTATGGTGGAGGCAGGGTAGCTGGGATCACTGCACATGAGGAAAAACCTGCCTTTCCTACTGAGCAGGCAGAAACATGCCCAGTGTATCCTCTGTGGCCTCACAGGAATTTCCCTGCAGGCAATATTTTATTGCAGTATAACCATTATTTGGCCAAGCTAGCCAAAACAAGGAATGAGACCAAATTTCACAGATAATTCTAAATAACAAAAAACAAAAAAACCTGATGAAATTTACATGAAAACTATAGAAGATTTAAACAGCTTTAAAACAATTTGTAAACTTTTTAAACATTTAACCAACACTTTGGTACCTGGTTGCCAATTATATTTCAAATCATAACTAAGTAAGGAAATCAATGAGACAAATGTGAAAGCAAATGCATCACAGGACTTAGAGTGGTATAAATCTGATGCCAGGAAGAGATTCCTGGAATCTGGAAATGCATGAAGGCTTATGAAAGACCAGATGTAGTTAACAAAAACCTTCAGAAAGAGTAACACCAACCTGTCAGAACATCTCATATTCAGATAGGCCAAAGAAACTGGGGGTTAGGGGAGGACATATGGAAGAAGGAAAAAGAGATACAAAAAACCCAGACTTATGTGGTATGGCTTTCTAACTGCTGAGACTGAGCCTTTTCCTTAGTTCATAAATAACAGAGGTCAGGCAAGAACAAAAGATGGTGAGAACATTTAAGTCATAGAATGCTGGTTAGAAACCAACCTTATCTTGATACAGCATTTTAACATTTTCAAAGTACTTTACTCACAACAAAGCTATGAAGTAAATATTCTAAGTATCATTAACTTCCGTTGTACGGATGAGAAAACCAAGGTTCAAGTCACTTGCTGGTGTTCACGTAGCTAATTAAATGTCAGAGGTAAAATTCAAAAGGAAATTTCCTGACTTCAAGCACAGCAAGTTATGTCATCCTGCAGGACAAACCATAAAGGCCATGTCCAACTCTTTGATTTAATATATTAGAAAACTGGGTCCTGTAACGCTTAAGGGATTCTACTGAGCTCACAATGCTAATCAGACCCAAAGGCAGGGCTAGGACTTCTTTCTACTTCCCCCTCCCAAACACACACTCTCTTATTCATAAATATAAAAATTACAGACTTAAAATTACAAGTCTCTCAGTTAAAGAGGCTACATGATGTTCAGTGTACTTTTAGGACTTTCTTTTCATTAAAAATGGCTAAATATGAGGTTTTTTGTTTTTTTCTTTTTCAGAGGGCAATTGGGGTTAAGTGACTTGCCCAAGGTCACTCAGCTAGTTTTGTGTTACGTGTCTGAGGCTGGATTTGAACCCAGGTCCTACTGATTCCAGGGCCGGTGATCTATTCACTATGCTACCTAGATGCCCCTAAAATAACTTCTGATACTTTAAAAGATGTGCTTCTGCCATGCGGTAAATTAATTTACATGCAGTAACTTAATCAGGATAAATGAGTTGTTATGGTAGTTAGATTATTCTTACTCTGACAAGAAGTAAAGAGAATAACTTTACATTCCTAGGAGTTACATTTAAGAACTCTATCTACAAGATGAAATAAAACAAAGTTAATCTCTGTCCTAACTACAATGGTTTTGTTAAAGGAAGTATATAACGTGCTCAGTGTAAGAAAGGAAATGCCATGCCTACCATTTTAAAAGAATCACATCTTCAATTATGAGAAAAGCACAACTTTGGGGTATGGTCCGTTTAAATGTAAGCACAGTACTCATATTATTGCTGTATTCTGCGAGATATTTTTGAAAACCAGACCTGTGATTTCATCCTGATGAACAAACTGCCAATGTAGATCAACAGTTTTGCAACTTAAAAATCTTAGAAAGTTGCCTGGGTGCTGAGAGTTAGTAGCTGAGAGTCACTGAGCCAGTATATGGTCCATAACAATAATTTTTATAGTAATAAAGGCATAGTTTTCCTTTGATAACTAGAACCAGTCTAGCCTTTATTTAAACCTGACATTTAGACTGTGGTTTCAGAAGATAAGGACAAGTTAGCAAATGTGGACAGATTAAAAAAAAAAAAAACACCAAACATAAGCTCCCTCACAGCAATAAAAAACTAGGGAATAAAACATGAGTAGAAGCTCTAAAAGAAAAAAAATTATGCTGAAGAAAAAGCATGTGATACAACACTATTGTAGCCTTCAAAATAAAATGAGTTACTATAATGCAACAAAGAGTAAATAGATATCAAGAATTTTTTTTTCTTTTTGGAGGGGGAAGGCAGGACAATTGGGGTTAAGTGACTTGCCCAACGTCACATGGGTGTCAGGTCCTCCTGACTCCAGGGTTGGTGCTGTATTCACTGCTCCACCTAGCTGCTCAGGATATCAAGAAATTTTTCCAGGAATATAACAAAATGAAATTATTCCTATGTCAACTAAACATAAAGGTTCAACTAATCCACGAGCATCATTAAACACTTATGTGCTAGGCACCAAGTATAAAAATACAAATGAAACAATTCCTAATGCCAAAGGTGTGCACCTGTAAATACATGATTTAAAATTTAATTTTACTCTTTGATATTTAATATATTTTTAAACTTAGGTTTTAGGATTACTTTCCCCCTTTGCTCTTTTAATACTGCTGCCACTCTAGTGCAGGGCTTCATCACCCAACAACTCACCTGCTGGTGAGTCTGTCTGTCTCAAGACTCTCCTTACTCCAAATCCATCCTCTATTCAGTCACCAAAAATGTCTTGCCTAAAATGCAAGTCTGATCATGTCATGCCCCTGCTCAATAAACTTCAGCGGCTTCCTATTGCCTTCAAGAGTAAATACAAAATGTTCTGTCTGGCATGCAAAGACCTTCGTAACTTAACCACCTCCTCCTACCTTTACAGTGTTCCTGTATCTTATTTCTTCAACACATGGTCTTCAATCCAGTGACACTGGCCTCCCCTCCTGGCTTCTCTCAGATCCTTGCATTTTCTCTGGCTATTCCCCAAGTGTGAAATGCTGCTTCCTTTAAGTCCCAACTAAAATCTAACCTCCTTTCCCTAACTACTCTTATTCCACCATCTTCCCTGGGTTATTTTCTACTTATCCTGTATATAAACTTACTTTGTACACTGTTCTCTCCCCACCCCACATTAGACTGTAAGCTCCTTAATTAAGGGCAGGGACTGTCCTTTGCCTTTTTATATCCCTAGCACTTAGGATAGGGCCCTGTACATAGTAGGCATTTAATGTTTATTGAATTGAAAAATTAATGAAACTCATAAAAAGTCTGATTGTACAGAAATATGCTTTTCAGAAATGTTCATTCCCTAACATGAACAACATCTGACAAAGTGATGTGCTGGTAATTAACGAGATCCTATTTAAAAAATACAAACCACAAATCAGCAAAAAGCACCCTGGCAAAACTTCCCCCTTACTAAGTGAGAGTTCATAATTCTCTATCTACCACAGTTGCCACACCCCCATTATGTACTACAGAATGAAAAAAAGTGAGGATAGAGACATAGTACGACCACCATATCTTTTCTCAACTGATTAAGTATTTATTGGCACATGTGAGTAACAAACTATGGTAGGTGGGAAAGGACAGATACACTGACAGAGTTAACAGTGGCCATTTCTCATTTCTATAGTACTAATAAAGATACAAAATAAATTACATATATTATCTAATTTGACTCTTTTTGAGGTAGTTAGAATATTACAATATCCATTTTACAGATGAAAAACTGAAAAGTTAGGCTGTAGTCCTGGGTTTGAATCCTAGCTCTTCTAACTACTTATCTTGAGCAAGTCACTTAACCTCTCTTAATTTTCAGTTCCCTTATCTATAAAATGAAGGGACTGAACTGGAAGCAGTTCTAACAGATGTAGCTTTGAACTATAAGCAGAACTTCAAGATCAAGCTCTAAATCCTTCCACCTTTTGCATTTTCTCAAAGAGAAACAACTAGTTTATGTTTTGTTTTGGAGGGGGGAAGGTAATTGGGGTTAAGTGACTCGCCCAAGGTCACACATCTAGTAAATGTGTCAAGTGTCTGAGGTCACATTTGAACTCAGGTCCTTCTGACTCAAGGGCTGGTGCTCTATTCACTATTCACACTGATGAAATTGACAAAAACTCAGGCCAAGTCTCAAGTAAATCTTCCACTTCTTATGCCATAAATATTGCCCATCCTTGTCAAAGAACGTAATTAGAATAAGGAGGATAAGGCAAAAAACAAAACAGTCTAGATTGTTATGTGGCCTCCAGGAAGGACAGCTGGTTGGAAAAGGGGAAAAAAGAAAAATGAAGAAGGTTTAGAGGAAGGTGACATTTAATTTAGTCCTTACAGTATGATTAGAATCTGACTGGCATAAAGCAACACTGACTCCACGAGCTTTGTACTATACCACCAAAGTTATTCATACCAATAAATTTCTCTGAACGGGACAACACTGTATGTTAATTTTTAAAAGAACCAGAGTTAGAGTCAGAAATCCTGAGCTTCAGTGCTTATTCATTCACAAGTAGTATTTATGAATTTTCAGCTTTAGTGAAAACAGTTGGATTAGATCTCTAGGTCAGTCTCTTTCACATCTATCTGAACTCCTATGGTTCTACAGATAGCTTCTGACAAAGTAGACAAAATTAATCAACCAATAAACATTTATTAACACCTACTGGGTACAAGGCACAGCATTAGGCTCTGGGAATGCAAAGATAGAAGGACAGTCCTAGTCCTTAAGAAGTTTACAATACCATAGCAGACTTTAACTGGAAGAGCAACAAAACAAATAGAAGGCAGGGTGGGAGAAAGGAAGAGACTAGCACCTGAGGGAATCAACAAACATTATTAAGTAGTAGGTAAGGTCTGAGCAGAACTTTGAAAGAAACTAAGGATTCTAAGAGACAAAGGTGAAATGGAAGTACAATCCAGGCTTGGGAGAAGATCTGGGCAAAGGCATCCGGACAGCATGTGCATGGGAGGAACAGCAAGAAGGCCACTTTGGCTAGGATGTCTAGCACATCCTAGAGGAAAGTAATAAGCTTGGAACCAAATTGTAAAGGATTTTAAATGTCAGGTGTCTGTACTAAAGCAGAACTTCAGTGGGAAATAAATAGTGGCCTTCTCTATAGCTATTAAATAAATATTTGGTCATAACTTTAAATTAAAAAGGTTGACAGTGCAGTCTGTTAGCCTTTTTCGCAACAGCTTGTCCTTAGAAAATGATCTGTAATGACATCTAATTCATTTTTTTTATATGGAACTGTAATGGTTGAAACCCATCACCCTGAGAGTGCAATTTTGTTTATTTCTCCCTGATTATTCCTCTTGGTTAAAGGGTATCCCCTACCTCTTCATCAACAGTGAGGGTTCATTCCAAGGTGGTGCATAGGGCCAATATGGTAGAGTGGACTGAATTTGAACTCAAGAGCCTGAATTCAAATCCAACTCTGACCTCTTAATACCTGTGTGACCCTGAGAAAGTTATAACTTCCCTGAGCCTCATTTCTCTCATCTGTAAAATGAAGGGCTTGGCGTAGATGCCTTTTAGTCCCCTTCCAGCTCTAAAACTATGGTTCTATACAGAACTTCAATCTGTCAAATACTGAACTTTCTCCTTTATTAGCAGCCATTTATACAAAGACTAAATAAAGGTCTGTAAGGTGGTTCCCATATGTGTTTCTCTCTCACTTTCTCAAATAAAAAATGAAGCAGTGTTTATGTCATCTGTCCATCGTCACACTCCTTAGTGTTACAATGGAATTAAAACCTAAATATTTCTTGACATTTTTTCCATTACAATACACTCCCCTCAGGGGAACAAGAAAAATTATACTTCCTAATCCAAGAATTGCAAAAAAAAAATTGACAACCAGATAAACGTTTTGCTATATGCTTTGAAAACTAACAATCGTCATATCTACGCCATGCTGTGACAAGATATCTATTTTTGTTTTCCTTTAGGTAAGTGGCCCAGATATTCTTGTAAATATCTACAACCAACAAGAAACAGACTGAATATGATGCACTATTAAGGTAAACAATGAAACTTCAATCATGTGTGCTTTTCAACAGTTACTGAAACAATCAATGCATTATGAATTATGAAGGGGGGGAGGGAACAGAGAATATCTGAGAGTTTTCCTCTATCTAAATGTTCACTTAGTAACAGAACTAAACCTATTTTACAAACTAAAACTGTAAGTGTTCATACTGTCTATTCAAAGAAACTTTAAAAAAAGTATTAAGTGCTTAGCACAGTGCCTGGCACACAGCAGTCACTCAAGAATGCTAATTCTCTTTCCCTTTACCATTCTGTCAGTAGCGTTAAGACCCATTAACTGAACAATACACCCTGGTGTGCCATTTAAAAAAAAGTTATTTGGGGAATGGAAATGGAACCAGACTAACAGAATATCCTTTTAAAACTAAACAAATAAGACATTTCTCCAAAAAACCTCCAGAAAAGTTAAAAACAATTAATGGCATACCAACAGTCATTTCAGTCTATTTGTATAGGAATACTACACCCCTAAGGATATAGATATATAGAAAAATTAATATCAGCCTTGTCTTCTGTTTCTCTCACATGTCACAGCTACTTCATAAAAACCGCTATTTGAACTGAATGATTAATCAATTATGTATAGAAATAACAAAAATGGATAATCAGAAGCTGGTCATACTTACCTCTAGACAAAAACAGTTCAGTAATTTCACTTCTTATTTCAGAAGCTTAGAATTCACATGGTACAAACTTCTTTCTTATATATCTAACAAGTATTTCTCTTGTGCCATTTGGTGCACTAGAAAATTATTTAGTGTACATAATTTTAAAAATCTGCTACAATGTGACAAAAGTACTTTTTCCAGTGTGAATATATCTCATATGATAAAAATTTTTTATTAAAATCAAATGGGAAAATATAATTTGATTTACAAAATTCACTTTATAACCAATTCTGTAACATGACGTCTATTACACAGTAGCATTTATAAATCTAATAAAAAAATCTGAGTAAAGAATCTGGTAAATGTTAATGAAATTAAAAGTGATTTATATCTTTCCTCCAGTTCAAAAGAAACATAAGGAATTCCTCATCTAAGGTCAAAGCACTTTACAACTAATGAATATTAATTATAATCTAATTTGTATTTTATTTGTGCATTTGTTACTACCTACTATAAAACTTAAGTCCAACAAACTTAGAATTATATCTATAAGCAATTTAGCATTTGTGAAAGGAGGAAAATTCCAGATCATTCACTGCCCCCTGTTAGAAATATGAATAAGAGAACAAAAATTTTTTTTATTGCTTCATTATAATAGTAGCACTCTAAACTGCTTTCAGAAAAGGGAAAGCAAGTATATCACTAAAATATTTAAATTAATAGTGTTGCTTGGACACTTAGTAGATGTTCACCACTTGAGGAATGGCTCAATAAATAGAGGTATGTCAATATAATAGAATATCATTGTGTTATAAGAAATGATGTGTGATAAATACAGAGAAGCACGGAAAAATCGGTATGAACTAAAATGCAGATAAAATAAAGAGAGCCAAGAAAACACTATACACAGTAACTAGAACAATGGAAATGGAAATAACTACAGATGAAGAAAAACCAAAAGTAAATGTGACAAAATTATATAAAGATCAAACAGCACTTGAATAAATATATATGAGAAAACATCCCCAATCTACCTCTTTTAGAAGGTAGGAGATCCACAGATGTTACACACTGCACAAATTTTGGACTTTTCCCAATATATCCATCAGTTGTGCTAATTTTTTTTCTTTCTAAAAAATACTTATTTGTCACATGGGATGACTCTCTGGAAGGAGAGAGGGAATGATGCGTAGGATAACATTGGTGAGGTAAGAAGCAAAAAAAAATCAATAAAAACTTTTTTTAAAAATTAACAGTATTACATTTAAAATTCAGAACTTCATTTACTGAGATCCTAGTTAAATTTAAAAAATAAGATTAAGTTAAAGTTGAAATTGTATGTCAGTGTAATGAAGTAATAGTCAAGCATGGCCACAGAGTCAACTATTTATACACTAAAATAATTCTAAACAGTAGATAAATATTGTAGATAAGGCCTGGAAGGCTTTATTACTATACCAATAAGAAACCTGTGGTATGATTTTAAATAAATTATGTAAGCAATATAAACTTTTTATTCCTTCATAGGTAGAATAAGTTGAGTAAATATGCCATTTATAGGTTTATTAACAGATTATAATTCCTTTTGGTAAATAGGATGTTTATTATTCAAAAATATTAGCAAATTAAAAGAATTATAAGTAGTTTCTACTTTGAGCCCAAAGAGTCTAAAAGAGCTCCTTCTCAAAATTTCTCATATTAATCTAACTGAAGTTCTCCCATATGCCTCTATAGAAGCCATTTGTCTTATCTCAATACTACAGTATAAGTTCCTTGAGGAGGGGGATTGTGTTTAGTTTCCTCTGCACACACAGTGCCTAGAACTTAAACAAGGACTGTTTTTTTGCTTTTGTTGTATTCCCAGCACCTTGCACAGTACCTGGAACATATTAAGAATTTGAATGCTTTCCGAATTGCTAACTTGAACTAGCAGTCATGCCAGAAACGAACATATAATGCTCTCCCTCTCTCTCACTCACACACACACACACACACACACACACACACACACACACACACCTTAATAATTTTAAAATAAAATTTACTTTGGTTTCCAAATCTGTAATAATTACAAACATAACTCATAATACTGTTTTCCTTCACTTACTTCATTTTTCCCACCTTTTTAACATCTGTATTTTAGTAAAACTGACATTAACTGTTCTCATTCCTAGACCAAAAAAATAGTAGTCCCAATTATAACAACCATATGAATGGCTACTATTACCATTTCAGGTGGCTCAGTGTGCCAGGAGTGCCAGAGCTGACATTGGGAAGACTCATCTTCCCCAGTTCAAATCTGGACTCAATTATGAGCTGTGTGACCCTAGGCAAGTCACTTAACCCAGTTTGCCTCAGTTCCTTGTCTGCAAAATATGCTGGAGAAATAGCAAACCACTCCAGTTCTTTACCAAGAAAATCCCAACGGGGCCATGAAGAGTTGGACATGACTGAACACCACCACCATTTCAAAAGGGAGAAGACAAATGCTGATTTGTGCTACAATTAGTCTTTCCAATCTGAGAAGAACCATACCTTCAATTTCCCAGGAATTTCTTCCTCAGATTATCCTGAATAAAATGTTCAATAAATACATTCCCCATTTAACAAAATGTATATGTCCAGGAAAATGCTTGTGAATTTGAATCATCTTCATATTGACTTTCACAATAAATGAGATTACAGTATTTTCAATTTAAAGTTAAAAGAAACCTTATGACCAGGGCTCTCATTTTCAGGGTGAAATAACTTTACTCCCAAAGAAGATAAGTGGTTTGTTCAAAGTATTAAGTGATCAATGGGGAAATTTGAATTAAGGTTCTATGATTCCATACTCTTGGACCCACAAGGTACAGTGAAAAAAATATTATATTGCTGAGGTCCATAAAATATCAGAGATATATAGGAACTTAACATTAACATGTAGAGCCAAGAGCTATCCAAAGTGATTGAGTGGTCAGAGGATATGAAAAAGAAATTCTCAAAAGAATTGCACGTTATTAAGTACCATATTAAAGACTGCTTTCAACAATGAGAAACTCAAATAAAAACAACTTTGAAGTTCCACCTCTCAACCAGTCAAGCTGGCAAAGGTGACAATAGGTGAAAATAGTCAATGCAAAATGGGTTGTAGAAAGGCAGGCACACTAATAAACAGCTGGTGGAGTCCATCTATTCTGAAAAGCAAAGTAGCTAAAATGACCCAGAGAGCCCCCTGCTAGGCATATAATAAAAGGAGGTAGAATGAAAAGAAAGAAAAAAAAGGTTTGATGTGTATGTATACACACAAACACACACACATAAAAATATTCATAGTAGCACGTTTTGTGGCATCAATGAAATAGAAACGAAGGTGACACCCATCATTTAAGGAAATAGCTAACAAACTGTGGTATATAAATATAACGGAATATTACTGAGCTGTAACTATGAACATAAAGAATTCGGAGAAGCACAAGCAGACAAAAAACTGATAAAAAGTTAAAGCAAGCAGACTTGGGAAACAAAAACATACACAATGACAAAGCAAATGGAAAGAACAAAACATATGAAAATTAACATTGTGCAATTATAATCCCCAAGACTGGAAAATGTATTTTCTTCTTCTTTGTAGAAGTGGGAGACTATAGGTGTGGAATCTTCCAATGTCAAACACAGCTGATGAGTTAGGCAGTTTTTCTAGATGCATTTTAAATTCTCTGTTATAATGGATAGCTTGCTAGGGAGGAGACAGAGAAGGATGATATTCTAAAATGAAAGTACTGCCCTTCAGATTACTCAAATCAACAATGGCTAGAGAAAAGTTTATTAAAGCAACTATGAGGTTATACTTGACACTCATAAGATGTGCAAAGTTAAAAAAAATGACAAATAACAAATGGTAGAAAAGCTGCAAGAAAACAGGTCTATTAAGGCACTGTTCATGGAGTCATGAATTAGTACAGTCATCAAAGAGAATTATTTGGAACTATGTTTTAAAAAGTCACTAAACTGTGCATACTCAATGATACTAGGCCTATACCCCAAAGAGATCAATGGAAAAACAAAAAGGATGCACATACGCAAAAATATTTATAGCAGTTCTTTTAGTAGTGATGAAGAACTTAAAAAAGGGAAATCCATAGGAATGTTGAATTATTGCATATTAATATAATACTATTATGTCATCAGAAATAATAAAAGGGGTGGCTTTTGTAGAAACTGGGAACTACATGTACAAAATGATGCAGAAAAGAACCATGAGAGTAAGTTATATGATAACAATACTGTAAAGACAGACAACCCTAAATGACTTCAGAAGACCTATAAATATTAGCTATAACTCCAAAAAGATATGGACTCAGGGTGTTAACTGAGACATGTCTTCTGGACATGGCCAATGTGAGAATGTGATTTATGTGATTCTAAATATTTGTTTCAAGAGTATCATTTCTATTTCTCTCTCTCTCTCTCTCTCTCTCTCTCTCTCTCTCTCTCTGTTGATTTGTCTGTAAGGGAGGGCAGAAGGCCATAAGAGGAAGAAAAAATTGAACTTTGCTAATTGTTAAAAACAAAATGAAAATGATATGAAAAGCAACAAAAAAGTTTTTAAATCAGATATACTAATGGATATTCTATTTCTTGCTGTGATGCAAGAGCAAGAATTTGAAACTGAAAATAAATTTAAAAATATATACCGCTACTCCACTATACCTTTTCATCTAATCTGTTCTTTTTGAAGAAGGCCTGATCCTTCCCAAAAAAAAGCTGACAATTCTTCAACCTAAAAGTAATGGAGCAGAGAGCATATCTGACTTAAATCTATAGTATCAAAGATAGGGTAAATTTTAACTTAGTCACCATTATTCTACCTAGTCTATGAGACAAAGTAAAACTTTAATGAACTGTGAGAGTACTTTCTTTTGACTACTTAATAAAAATAGCTAGCATGTCTGTAGCACCTTAAGGTTTGCAAAGTACTTTACAAATATCTCATTTTATCCTCACAACCCTGGGGGTAGATGCTATTAAGAGCACCATTTTATAGAGGAGGCACTGAGGCAGAAAGAGAGGAAATGATTTACCCAAGATCACAGAGTTAATGTCTGAGGGAGAATTTCAATTCATGTTTTCCTGCCAGTACTCTAATCATCAAGCCACTTAGTTTTGTATACTCATTAGGTTATAGATGGATGAAAACAAACTTTACTTCAACTTAAAAATCATTCCCAAAACATCATAAATGACAGAATCACAAAGATTAGAGTGTCAAGGATACATAAATAAATTTTAAAACCTAATATCAGGAAAATCACTATGCTCTTAACCATAACTCATCCAATATTACCAAGACAACAATGAACAGAATATATCCATTAACTTGGCAATTCTTATGTACTGGACTCCCTAACCCAAATTCTTTCCCCTTCCAATCTGACCTCCACAATACTGCTAAAATTACTTCCCTAAAACATTAAGTTTATTATGCCCCTCCCGTTTTCTAAGAATAGATCTCTACTGCAAAATGAACATACAGGGACCTCCTGGGAAGCAGTAGAATAGGTGGATGTAATAAAATCCATTGGCAGAACTTAATCTAGATTAAGTCACCTTTAATTTCGAGTTAGAATTTGGAACCTTAGTACTTTGGTGCATGCCTCCAACAGGTCTCTCCTGCAATTATGACAATTCACCGACCAGCTCCTGCCAGAAAAGAAGTGAAGGGCTGCAAAGACTTATCAGTCAGTAACATGGTTATCAGGAAATTCACCAATGAAAATTAATTACACTGGCTATATGTGGGCATGTACTTCTAAGTTTTAACTTAAAAATTGAGCTTTTCTTCATTTAAAAAAAAATTAGATATCTTCAAGTTTCTTCCAGGATCAAGATTTTATGATTCTAAATTGCAATCCTTTCATTATTCATGTTACGAACTTGAGGACCGAAGAGTAAATGGCTTATTCAGTCTCATAACCCGTTAGGCGCAGAAGCAGATTAGGTGGTCTACTGCTTTTCTTTTCCATTGTAATTAATATACAATTGAGAATGCTTAAGTATACCAATGATGGGAAAGGTTTCTTTTGAATTTTTGAGGCTCAAGATTAAAATCAGTTACTTTGGCCAAATTCATCAAACAACTTATAGGTTATTATATGACCTTTTACATCAACTATGCAGATGACTCACATATATTTATTCAACCTATCTCTTATCTCTGTCTCTTGGATACCACAAGTTGGATGTCCTACAGACATCTTGAATACAATACTTCCAAAAGTGAATTTGTTATTTTCTCCTTCCCTCAAAGGCTCTTCCATTCCCAACTTCCCTTTTACAAGGGAGGAACATCATCATCCTCCATCATCCTCTTAGTCACCTAAGTTCAGAACCTAGGCATCATCCTAAAGCTCAAATTTGACCATATCTCCCCCTTACTTAATAAAACTCCAGTGGCTTCCTGTTACCGCCAAGATAAAATTCTTTGGCTATTAAAGCCTTTTATAACCTTGCTCCTTTCTAACATTTCAGTTTTCTTATGCTTTACTTTTCTCCACATACTCTAACTCTATAATCCAGTAACACTGGCTTCCTTGCTATTCCTTGCACAATACACTTTGTCCCCCAACTCCACAAATTTTTACTTGTCCTCTATGCCTGGAATTCCCTCCCTTCTCTGCCTCCCACCTTCCCTAACGTCTTTCAAGTCTAATAAAATTCCATCTTCTGCAAGATGTCCCAGTACCTCCTTAATGCTAGTGCCTTTCCTTTAAGACCGTGGTTCTCAACCCTCCTAATACTGTGACCCTTTAATACTGGTATGTGGGCATATCTGCATGTGGGGGGACCCGCCTGGAGACAGATAGAGAAACAGTGTCTCGGTTCCTAAGACCACTGGAAATGTGTTTTTCAAAGGTCTTAGGCGACCCCTATGACAAGGTCGTTCGACCCCCAAAGGGGTCACGACCCACTGGTTGAGAACCACTGCTTTAAGATTATACCAAAAAGTTATCCTGTATGTTTCACTTATAGATAGTAGATAAAAAAAGAATGACAAATTATCCATAGTTCTTTCCATACATAGCATCTAAGAATGTAAGTCAAGGGAATAATTCAAAATTATTGCTAATGTTTCATCATCTGTAGCATTCACTTGATAATCATATTACTATTTTTATTGTCCATTAACACTCTCTCTCTCTCTCTAGAGAGAGAGATCGAGATCCAACTATGTTGCAAGATTCTAAAGAACAGCTACCAAATCTTAAACTTTACTGTATCCCCTGATAAACTTGGAAAGCATAAGTGCTTTGTACAGAGTAGGTACTTATAAACATAAGTTAAAGATAAATTTTAATCAGTGCACTACATCAAATTGGGTTTCTAGATTTATTAAAAGGCAGACTTAAAATTTAACCTAAGCAGGAAAGAAGGGGAAATTATCAGGAAAAAAGGATTATTTACCAAGACAAGCTTAACAAAAAGTGAATTCAATTCAAACTATGAAACAAACCCTATTGTGCAAAGGCAGAGTAGCCCGGCATATAAAACTCTGGTCTTAGAATAAGAGAGAGTAGGTTTCATTCTCACCATAGGTACTTACTGGGTATATGACTTAGCCAAACACAATCTTTATGAGTCTGAGTTTTTCAATCTATAAAATGGAAGTAATATCACCTAATTCACAAGTTGTTGTGAGAACCAAATGAAGTAATGGACAGAATGGGCTTCATAAACCCAAAATGGACATGTAAATGTCATCTACTATATTTCATTATTATTAAGATGCATAAAATGCAACACACTATGCTTACCAGACTGGATAAGAACTATTATATCATTAAGAATAGCTCCTTCTATAGAAGATGCAACATAGAAAACACTTTCCCTTTTTCTTCCTATGGCTGGAGGAAACGATATTTCTTGCCTAAAAAAATTAAAGCATTGGTCATAGGACAATTAACTACACTAGACATGACAGCTATTAGTTAAAAACCCAGTTCCATGAAATTTTAAGGTTAACTCTTCAAAAATTACTTCCAAGCTAGAATATAGTAATGTATGTATTTATGCATGTATGTAGTTATAATGACAACAAAAAAGAGTTTAAACTTTCAAAAAGTTTAAGAACAATGCAGAAAATATATAGCAAACAAAAACTAGAGAATAAAACCTCTATATAGAGGCAAATGAGGTGGAAAAGAAAATGGCAAACCACTCCAGAATCTCTGCGAAGAAAACTCCAAATGGGGCCATGAAGAGTCAAGACACCACCAAACAAATGAATAACAAGCCCATAAGTATAAATTTAGCCTGCAAAGAAATCATATACAACTTATATGCAGCATATATGCATCAAATGATGTCAAAAATAAGACAGCACCAGGTTGTAAAGGGCTTTAACAGCCAACAGTGGAGTTCATATTTGATCCCAGAGGCAACAGGAAGCCTTGGGGCATTTGTTGAATAGAGGAGTGACAAAGTCAAATGTGCACTCAAGAAAAACCATGTTGGTACTTGTATAGGAGATATATTGGAGCAGGAAGAAACTTGAGATAAGGATACCAATTAAAAAGTGGTTATATTAATACTCAAGGCAAAAAGTGATGAGAGCCTCAACTAAGGGAGAAGTTGTATGAGTCAAGAAACGGTTGGATATGGGATTGAGAAGGTAGACAGGGCAAGAATTAACAACTGCCTGAAAGTATGAGATGAAGGAGGGTGGGGAACTGAGGACATGAGATTGCAAACCTGGTGCCCTTGCTAGAAATAATAAAGTTTTAAAGATGGGTTTGGGAGAAATATTCTGTTTGGTCATGTTGAATTTGAGAAACCTGCAGCAGAACATACATTTTGAAATATCCAAGTTTGTGTTTGGGGATAAAAGCTTAGGACAAAGATGAGAGCCAGTTCTATATAAGTTATCTCAAAAGTCTTAATGTAGTCTTAAGTTTCAATACATTAAATAGCTTTAAACTGCATTAAGACTTTTGGGATACCCTATATATGTGTCAGAGAGATAATTAAATCCACTGAAGACAATAAGGTGAAGAAGAATTAAGTATAGAAAGGAGAAAAGAGAAGAGAACCAGGAGAGGCTAGTGCCAAGAAAACCCAGGAGAGAGTATTCAAGAACATTAAGAATGAAGACAGAGTGGCAAAACAAAACATCAAATTTAGCAATTAACAGACCACTTAAAGCAGCACCAATAGACTGATAAGATAGCAAACTGCACAGGGTGGAGCAATGAATGAGAAGTGTAGAAAAAAAAGGTTAAAATAATGAGTAAAGGTAGTTTTTTGCCAAAAGTTTGGCTTAGAAAGGAAAGACAGCATGCACTAAAGTACGTTACAAAGAAACCTTGGATTATCCTTCCCTACTATTTAGAAGAATTATACACAGAAATGGCTAAACAGGGGAGGATGGCCTAGATTTTAGGCCCTAGAATAAGAACTCTTATTTAAATGATGGTTTCTGGTGTATACTGATAATCAGTATAAATCCTCACGAGCTTCTACCATTTCAATATTCACATATTAAATATATAAAAAAAATTCTTGCTTCCTGAAGCAGCACCCCTAATTTATGTCAATGATATTGACTTATATCTACAGACTTTTCCCTCCTATACTGCTGTTATTAAGTCATTCCAGGTTATCACTCTGATCCAACACTTTCTCTATTTCCAGCAAACTGTCATCACTTAATATGTAAATTTCTACAAGACTATCCTGGCTACAAGAGCATTTGCCTGCTTTCAGGCTTTCTTCCTTACTCAACTCTAGTCCATCTTGTATATATTGCTGCTGTATTTTTAAAAGTTACCATTTATCTTGTCACTTCCCATTCAAGGTGCTTTATTAATAAGTAGTTGGAAAGAAGGGCCCTCAAGGAAGTATAGTTTGGGCTGTAGTACTGTCATATACAAAGGAGTGTGATTCTTGTGAAATGCAGCAGAACGGCTAAGAATGGTAAGACATGAATAAGACTATGGAATGTAGCTAGGATGACTATCTATCTATTTATCTATATATATATACATGTATATGTGTAGATAGGTTGATAGATACAACATTTCTCAATGCTTTTCTGTAAGGTGTTATGAATCAGGTCAGGTTGCATCTTTTGGGCTTGTGAATTAGTCTACAGATTACAAATAGCAATGGTTCTGATTAAGTCTATATATTAGTATATCTACCCCATGACTAATCCTAGACTAATAAGCCATCTTTTATCATGTTATCTACTTTGAGCAATCTGATACCTTTCTGTACACACTGGGTGCAACTGGGTCTACTGTTTGCTTTTCTACCATTCAAACTTTTTTTTCCTGTGTGGAACCCCTCAGATTACTCCACAGAAGCCTATAGTATCATAAAATTAGATAAATGTTAATTTAGAGGACCCTTCAAACTACAGCACATTAAAGGACTAACCTTACCATCAATATTCTAATTCCTCATCCTATCTTTAACTTCTTTTATTTGAATCACTTAATACCAACTATCTGTGCTATTCTTCCTTCCTTTTGGGGGAATGACTGGAGGCGGGTGGGCTGGGGGAGCTCCAGGTCTGTTATTTCATCCATATAATCAATTCTCAATGTGGAAAATCTCTTGTATCTTAATAGTCCTCAGACAGTGAGTTGACTGAGGGCATGGAGAAGAGTATGTCCACAGTAAAGTTGAAAGTGGTCTATTGTACTGGTACAGTGGATAGAGTACCAGGCCCGGAGACAGGAAGACATTTGTCCTGCGTTCCAAACACTTACTAGCTGGTGTGACTCTGAGCATGTCACTTAACTCTGTCTGCCTCAGTTCCTCATCTGTAAAATGAGCTGGAAAAGGAAATGGCAAATCACTCCAGTATCTTTGCCAAGAAAATCCTAAATGGGGTCATGAGGAGACAAACATGACTAAAACAACTAAACAACAATAAGAATATTCTAGGTAAATAAATAAATTTAGAAAATACGTGAAGAGCAAAAGTAGCATTGGAAAAGCTAGGCTCCTGGAACAGATTTCTTGAAGCTCTTACATATTTCCATGATTAGAAAGGGGAGGCAGCGTAACAGCATAGAAAAAAACACTAGCTTTGCCATTAAAGGACCTGATTATAAAACCTATCTATCTCTCTGCTACTTACTACCACAGGGAAGTCACCAACCCTCTAGATTTCAGTTCATCCATAAAAGGAGGGGACTGAGAATGAAGACAATAACATAAGATACATAATGACTGTAACACTGTAAAAATGGCTGATATACTAAGTGGCAACCAAATTCAGCTCAAAGACAATGAACAATGTTGTGATTTAATATTAATCATTTATTACCACCTATTTTTTATTAACTGGCAAATGACCAAAGTGTGTGAAGAATTACCTCAAATCAGCCAAAAGCATCACAATCACTCCATTTAGCTATTTTCAGAGAATATATATAAGGTTTGAAATCCATAGGCAAGGATTGGTTGCTATCTACATGACTGGAAAAAATATCTATATCAACGAAATTACAAATTCATGCGTATGAGTGTCCATATGGTTTACTGAATCTAGTTCAATCTCTTGCCCCATGTTCGTGGTTATCCAATCTTAATTCATGTCTTCCTTTAATGATTATGAAGAGTCTTCTGATCATCTCTCACACACACCAGGTTTGCTCAAGTCTTCAAAACTTTCCCTAACGGTTTCACCTCCCAAGAAAACCTTCTGTCCTTTCCTAACAATTTTTTTTCATTTTTAAAAATTTATTTTTAGTTTTCAACATCTACTTTCGTAAGATTTTGAGTTCTAAATTTTCCCTCCTCCCAAAGAAGGCATGCAATCTGATACAGGCTATACAAGTATAATCACATTAAACATATTTGTACATTAGTCATGTTGCGAAAAAGAATCAGAACGAAAGGGAAAATCCACGAGAAAGAAAAAACAAAAAAGAGAAAATAGTATGCTTCGATTTGCATTCATACTCCAAAGTTCTTTCTCCGAATATGGACAGCATTTTCCATAATGAGTCTTTAGGAACTGACTTACACCACTGCACTGCTGAGAAAAAGCTAAGTCTTATCAGTCATCACGCAATACTGCTGTTACTATATACAATGTTCTCCTGAGTTCTGTTCATTTCACACAGCATTAGTTCATGCAAGACTTTCCAGGTTTTTCTGAAATCTCATTTCCTATGAAACAATAGTATTCCATTACATCCACATACAACTTGTTCAGTCATTCCCCAACTGATGGGCATCCCCTCAATTTCCAGTGCTTGGCCACCACAAGAAGAGCTGCTATAAATATTTTTGCACAGGTGGGTCCTTTTCTCATTTTTATGATCTCTTTGAGATACAGACCTATAAGTGGTACTGCTGGATCAAATCAAAATGTATGCACAGTTTTGTAGCCCTTTGGCCATAGTTCCAAATTGTTCTCTAGAATGGTTCATAATTCCATCAATGCATTAGTGTTCCATTTTTCCCACATCTTCTCCAACATTTATCAGTCTCCTGTTTTGTCATATTAGCCAATCTGATAGATGTGATATGATGCCTCAGAGCTGATTTGATTTGCATTTCTCTAATCAATAGTGATTTAGAATCTTTTTATATGATTATAGATAGCTTTAATTACATTATCTAAAAACTGCCTGTTCATATCCTTTAACCATTTATTAACTGGGGAATGACACAAATTGTTATAAATCTGACTCAGTTCTCTATATGTTTTAGAGATGAGGCCTTTATCAGAGACACTGGTTGCAAAAGATTGTTTTCCAGCTTTTGGCTTCCCTTCTAATCTTGGGTGCATTGGTTTTGCTTGTGCAAAACCTTTTTAATTAAAGGTAATCAAAATAATCCATTTTGCATTTCATAATGTTCTCTATCTCTTTTTTGGTCATAAATTCTTCTCTTCTCCATAGGTCAGACAGGTAAGGTATTCCCTGCTCTCCTAATCTTGCTTATAGTTTCAACCTTTATATCCAAATCACATACCTATTTTGATCTTATCTTGGTATACAGTGTAAGATGTTGGTCTATGCCTAGTTTCTGCCATACTGTTTTTTCAGTTTTCCCAGCAGTTTTTGTTAAATAGTGAATTCTTATCCCAGAAGCCGGAGTCTTTGGGTTTATCAAACAGTAGATTACTACAGTCATAGACTATTACATCTTGTGTACCTAACCTATTCCACTGATCTACCACTCTATTTCTTAGCCAGTTATCACGTAGTTTTGATGACTGCTGCTTCATAATAGAATTCAAGGTGTGGCACAGGTAGGCCACCTTCCCTTGCATTTCTCTTCATTAATTCCCTTGACATTCTGGACCTTTTGTTCTTCTATCTAGATGAATCCTGTTATTATTTTTGCTAGCTCTATAAAATGATTTTTGATAGTCTGATCAATACGGCACTGAATAAGTAAATTAATTTAGATAGACTTGTCATTTTTATTATTATTAGCTCAGCTTAACCATAAGCATCTGATGTTTTACCAATTATTTAGATCTGCCTTTATTTGTGTTAAAAGTGTTTTGTAATTGTGTTCATATAGTTCCTGGATTTGTCTTGGCAGGAAGAATCCCAAATATTTTATATTGTCTAGTTACTTTAAAGGGAGTTTCTCTATCGCTTGCTGTTGTGCCTTCTTAGTAACACACAGAAATGCTGATGCTTTATGTGGTTTTATTTTATATCCTGCAACTTTGCTAAAGTTGTTCATTATTTCTAGCAGTTTTTTAGCTGATTCTCTAAGTATATCATCGTATCATTTGCAAAGGGTGACAGCTTTGTTTCTTCATTGCCTATTCTAATTCCTTCAATTTTTTTCTGTCTCTTATTGCTAAAGCTAACATGTACAACGTTGTATAACAGCAGTGATAAGGGACATCCTTGTTTCATCCCTGATCTTATTGGATATGCTTCTAGCTTATCCCCATTACATATAATGCTTGCTGATGGTTTTAGATAGATGGTACTTAACATTTAAAGAAAAACTCCACTGATTCCTATGCTCTCTAGTGTTTTTAATAGGAATGGGTATTGTATTTTATCAAAAGTTTTTTCTGCATCTATTGAGATAATGATATGATTTCGGTTAATTTTGTTTTTGATATAGTTAATTATGCTAACAGTTTGCCTAATATTCAAATTCCTGAATATAAATCCTACCTGGTCATAGGATATTATCTTCAAGATAAGTTGCTGTAACCTCTTTGGTAATATTTTATTTAAAATTTTGTATCTATGTTCGTTAGGGAAATTGGTCTATATTTTTCTTTCTCTGTTTTGGCTCTTCCCGGTTTAGGTATCAACACCATATTTGTATCATAAGAATTTGGTAGGACTCCTTCTTTGCCTATTTTTCCAGATAGTTTACATAGTATTAGAATTAACTGTTCTTTCAAGGTTTGGCAAAATTCACTTGTAATAGAATTAACTGTTCTTTCAAGGTTTGGCAAAATTCACTTGTAAATCCATCTGGCTCTGGAGATTTTTTTCTTAGGGAGTTCATTGATGGTTTGTTCAATTTCTTTTTCTGAAATGGGGTTAAGTATTTTATTTCCTCTGCTGTTAATCTGGACAATTTACATTTTTGCAAATATTCATCCATTTCACTTATATTGTCATATCTGTGGGCAAAAGAGTTCCTAATTATTGTTTTAATTTCCTCTTCATTGATGAATTCACCCTTTTCATTTTTGATACTAGTAATTTGGTTTTCCTCCTTTTTTTCCCCACATCAAATTAACCAACGGTTTATTTTTTTTTATTGTTTTTTTTCATAAGACCTGCCTAGTTTTATTTATTAGTTCAAAAGTCTTCTTAATTTGTTTTATTAATCTCTCCTTTGGTTTTCAAGATTTCTAATTTAATATTTAATTGGAGATTTTTAATTTGTTCTTTTTCTAGTTCTTAGGCAATGATTTCCTCTTTCTCTATTTTATTTATGTAAGCATTTAGAGATATAAAGTTTCCAAGAATTGCTTTGGCTGCATCCTATAAGCTTTGGCATTCTGTCTCATTACTGTCAATCTCTTGGATGAAGTTATTGATTGTTTCTATGATTTGTTGTTTCACCCACTCATTCTTTAGGATTAGATTATTTAGTTTCCAATTAAATTTTGGTCTCTCTTTCTGAGCCCCTTTATTACCTTTACCAACAACTTAAACTCTATGCATTAAGGTTTAGTCAAATCTACAAAGCATTTATTCCCTTTACTTTACTTTGAATTTCCTTACTATCTATACAGGAGCTGGTACTCTACTAGAATAAAATTTGCTTTTATAGGCACATTACAAATAAACTAGCTTACAACCAGCTTCATTTTTTAATTTCATGGAACTCTAACAACCTTCTTCAGCACTGATATCTAACTTAAGTCTGTGCTAAGGTCTTTGTGTTAAATATCAGAGATGTGTTAAGAATTTATAGAAATAACTCATTCATAAAGGTAATGGAACCTTAATCAATAGCAATCTATTCACAGATATATGGAGTTAATTCCTCCATACGGTTATTCAGGAGCACAAAAAGTGGAAAACAAAACAAACATTTTAAAAATAATTTTTAGCCCAGTTTATGTTAAGTTCAAAGTTACTGTCCAGTGGTTACCTTACTTATCAACTGAAATAATTGAGTTGAGGAAATTTGGATCCTAAATTCACAGGTTCCAACTCAATTATCTTCCCAAATTTATACATTATATTAGGGGGCTCAGCACTGCTCAGAGACTTATTGCTCTGAGAACTTCCTCACCTTGTTATAGGCGGTTATAGATGATAAACTGGGCAGAAGGTAGTGGAGGGTGAACAATATTCCAAGTCAACCAAGAATAGTCATATTTAGCTAAATTTTAAACTAAGTTAAGGAATTCCTAAGGAGGAGAAAGTGCTTTCCCACTCTCCTTCCAATATATGGCTGTCTTTCATTTTTGACAATTCCACTGCTGACTACAAACCTTTGGGGTATGTCTTATGCCTCTGAGGTCTCCATATTTCAGTCTGTTATAAGCCATTATATGGCAGAGAGGATATTGAGTGCTAAGCCTGGAGACAGGGCTTCAAATCCAACCTTAAACACTAGCTGTATAACCCTGAGCAAGTCATTACATTTCTCTCTGCTTCAGTATCCTCAACTGGAAAATAGAGACAATAACAACATCTACCTCTCAGGGATACTGCAAGGATAAATGAGATGATATTTGTAAAACACTTAGCAAAATACCTGGTATGCAGTAGGCACTTAATACTTCTCCTTCCTTACCAGCACATCTCCAGGCAGGCTCATCCTACTACTTTCTGGTGTTTCTATAAAGTTTGCTTTTAAACTTTTATAGACTAAATGTCTGCCCAATGATTACCTTCCATTTATAATATTGTTGCCTGAACTACTTCTTATAATGTTGTGGAAAACAATTAACATGCTTAGGAGAGGTATGCTTGTATATTGCCACAGAATTATTTTTAGTTATTTCTTAAATGGGATGTTTCACCTCAGCAAAGAGACTTTATACTTATCAAGAGAAAAAAACAAAGTTTTACTTTTTAAAATCCCTCTGCTATAATAATGGGCAAATGGCATTAAACAGACTCAACATATGTTTAATGAATTCAATTACAATACCAATTATTTTACCCAAACTATCTATCTCTAGTATATCTAGACCATTTTCCTAGCCAAGTTTAGTCTCCATAGTTTTCTCTCTTTCATCTAGTTCATAGATAAAATAGCATATATTTACACATGGGATATAAGCAAAATGTATTCTACAGGTAAATTTTACAGAAAAAAGGGTAAATAGGTTCTTCTGTGTCAACATATTATATTGTGTCATATTTCAACATTTTAAGTACATGTTGAACCACATAAAAATTTGGCATATAAATCATGAAGGTTTTCTATACTATCCTCTCTCCATTATAATTATACCATCTTTAGTTACGTAGTAATTGAATACTGACTGCAGACTTGAATCTACATTAAGATGCATCGAAATTGGCATTTTTACAAGTGCAACTATAAAATAAGTGGTCTACAAAGTTTCTTTTTTCCTTTCACGGAACTGGTCCTGGAACCATAAGTAGACTGCCCTACTATATAAAAATATTTACCCAAGAAAAGTCAATCCTGTCAATTCTCTTTCACAGCTTAAATACCATCAAGTACCAATATCAGAGGGAGAAAAAGGGCAGCTATGTATAAATGGTAACACCAGTATATAACAATAAGTCAGGTAGACTGGTGACAAAAATAGAAAATTCTTTTGAGAGTAGCTTTAAAATTACTCCTGGTGAGCCTGACTACAACTTCAGTCCAAATGCAAGTGAGAAAAGAATTACAGCTAAAAGAGAGATATAAGTAATTAAAATGTGGATATGCACGAATTTATCACCACAGATAAATATCCAAGAGTATCATTACATTGGCGAGAAAAAAGAATCTTTATCCATTGCCCTCAAGGCCCTATGAGTTGGGATTTTTAAAAAAAAGGGTAAAGAATTAGTTTAGAATGATTTGGTAAAGAGATGAGAATGGTGAGTTAATTACCAGAGAGAGATTATGGTTGTTTGGGAAAGAATAGGAACTAATAGACTAGGATTGTTCAAATTTAGTTAGAATTAGGGGTAAAGTGGTCAGCAAAGAGAGCATAGTGATGGTGGTTGAGTATAAATAATAGTGACCTAGGCGTAAGTCGATATTTTCTAGAAAATAAAAAAGTCAAGGTCAAATCAACTTTCCAAAAAATAAAACTTTTTAATACTCTTAATCTTAAAGTAATTCAATAATTGTCACAAATATAAAGATATATACCAGGTGTTAATAGAAAGCTACTGAAAACTCTAAATGGAACAAAGTTTTAATCTACATTATAGGAAGGCCTGTATGCACATTCCAAATATTTATATTTTAATTAATTTAATTAGGCTTGATAAACAGTAGACAACCTTAGCAAATATTTTTATTCAGATTCTAACACAACTGCTCAAGACATTATCATCACTATCCTAAGAATCTCTTCAATCGAGTTCACCAACCTAAAATTCTTTAAGAACTTTTTTTTGTTCCCAGTCACGTATATAAACATGCTCCCAAGCTGGAAGTAACTAGGCCAGGACAAAATCAAAAATCAAAATTCTGAAAAATAAATTTTAATAATTAAAATTATGACCTACAGCATTCATATCATATTTTAGGCTCCTAATGTTTATCACTAAGGTATAAAATCATCCCTTTATAGTAAGTGAAACATAAAAATTTTACAGGACTAAACTTTTTAAACCTTTCAGCCTACCCTATGGCATCATACATCCTACTTTCAATACACTACCTGAAAACAATCGAAACCGTGACAAATAAAAACATTTCTATGTGGTAGTATTTTTGTTCTAGAATAAATGGTGACAGGAAAGGATAAATTAATAGGGACAGCAATCAGCATGCAACATTAAAAGGTCACAGCCACTGCAGAAAGTTTAAAGATTATATCCGCAAACTTTGGCTTTAAAACATATTTAAAGGTTCTATTCATTAACATAAACATCCGGCATAAAACTGTACTAAGTGGAAAATACAACATTCAATTCAATAAACACATACTGAGAATCTTGTACAAGGCATTACTATACTATCTTCTTAAGAAAAAGAGAGTGGTAGAAAGGAAGAAGGGAGGAGGTATTCCCACTTTACTAGCTAGCAGGAAAATTACCTAAACTGCCTCTTATTTGGGGCCCTAAAGGCTACTTCTATAGCACAAACAACTCTACCCACCTGGAACATAGGTGTATATAAGAAAGACACAAAGATGATCAAATCAAATTCTCATTCAAATAAAAGAAGTAAATCACAACTACTAATGGCCAGGGATGCTAAACCTGAAGCCTCAAGGCCACACATGGCCCTCTAGGTCCTCCAGTGTGGCCCTCTGACTGAATTCAGACTTCAATTTGTTCTGTGAAGTTTGGATTCAGTCAAAGTGTCACACTGGAGGACCTAGAGGGCAATGTGTGGCCTTGAGGCTGCAGGTTCCCCACCCCTGTACTAACCATTTACTGGAATAAACCAAATAAAATAGTAACTTACTCAATTAAAATAAAACATTCAGAAGAATACATAAGTTGTTCAAGTGTGGGTTGAAAGGACTGAAAAAGGCTGCTCGCTAAACATCTGATATATAATAATAAAACTTCTCATGAATACAAATGCCAGACTAGGAATAAACTGGGGTTATTTATCAAATCCAATGCCTTTTTAAACTGTAGGCATCTATATAAAATAAAAACTTGGATAACACTTAAATCTTAAAACTCGATAAAAAAAAACAAATTTTTAAATACAATTACCTTTTTATCTTCCTTTACTTTGTGAGGTTTCTTCTTCATTTTTTTATCATCCAATTCCTGATCTGAAGTAATAGCAGGGTTATCAATGCCTCCCTTCCAGGTTTCCACAGGAGAAAGGAGTGGATCTTCCTCACTTCCTCGATGCCTTCCTTTTCTTTTTGGTTTAGAAGTGGTAAAGGCCTCATCATCACTTGCATCTGAATGTGTTCTCCTATAATAAGATTTGGCTTTGCTGAATAATGTCTTTGACTTGTATTTGTATTTTGAAGGCCTCCGTTCCCCATGACTCTTTGATGTTCTATCAGAAAACCCATTTTCTTCATCTCCCTGGGTATTATTTACAAATGAGTTTCTAACTTTAATAATGCGATTCTGACTATCATCAGGGACCACGTAGATCTCATCAGAGTAGGACTTCTGTTTAAAAATGCTGTCAATAGGTTCTGCGTAGTTATCTGAGGAATCCATATCTTCAGGATGTGCCAAAGGAACTCGGGAGGTTTGTTTTCTTGGGTTTTTACCAATTCCAGCTTCAATTGTCTTTAAAAGGTTTGGATCCAATTTTTTTACATTTGTCTTAGGTACAACTGGTTTGGGTTTTATTGGTGGAGGCACTTTATGATTTCGTTCATGATCGTGACAATTTGGAGTACTATGAATTGGGTATTCATTTCCTTCTAAATCTAAACGATACTTGGAACGGTCGCTAGGCGTGGGAAGTAACTGTACATCATCCCCAATTGGACTATATGGTGGTGGTGCTTCAGTATCATCTTCTGAATCAATATAGCCAGTATAGGAAAAAGAACAGTCTCTAGGAGATGGAAGGAAAACATCCTCATTATGATGTGTTGACTCTCGGGTACTGTCAGACAAATAGGAATTTTCTATCATATTTTTTTTCTCTAAAACATCACTGAAAAACAATGTAAAAACCTCAGTTTGCCGATGATACTGAGATAAAGAATACAATGCTGTAAATTTAGCAGTGATCTCGGTTGCTATATGTTCTCCTTCAGTCATCAACTCCTTGATAGCTTCATTCTCAAAAAAATCTGCCTGGCTGTCAGTAACTGCCACCAACTGTACTGGAATAGTATCTTGAACTTCTGAAAGAAATGCTCGGAGCATTCCCATAGATGCTTTCCTTTTGGCAGAATAAACTAATATATATCCATGGACCAGTTCATCTTTCCTTACCCCAATTGAAGAATGGTAAGACAATATCGTAATCTGTATTCTTCTTCTTTTTTCGCCAATGATTTTATCAAGCATTAAAGAGTTATTCTGTCCAGCTTGAGCAGCACTACAAGCATGAGAGTCAAGAAATGGTGAAAGAATAAGATCCACACTAAATGGATCACCACACATGGCACACATGACAATTCTCAGGTCAGCTTCAGATATATCTTTGTTGGTGGGAACAGGGCTTACCACATCCAAATTGCGTTTAACTGATTCCAACACTCCCCTTAGAGCTTGTTTTATTTGAGTCTCGTTAAATTTACGAGGATATGTACCAGCAGGTACATCTACAAAAGGACACTGTAGCTTGTTTGCCAACTGCTGCCCTTGATGCCTGAGAATAGGTAAATTTTTGCTAACACTGTCCCTCTGATTAGCCAATATTAACGTAAATGGAAGATTAGCCATATATTTATCTCTCCTAATCTGTGAAGCTTCAGTTCTTATTTTTCCAATGAAGTCCCCAATAAAATTAAGTGATTCAATAGAGTTAAACACGCAGAAGCATCCATGTGGCTTAAAGGCAGCATTCCATAACTGACTCAAAAGGTAAGGCGACTTGGAATCAACTGGTCGAAGATCTAGTTCATATATTTTTCCATCTAAGGCATACTCATCATCAGTAGACTGTGTCCTTATCTCATTTGCCAGTTCTTGTGCAAGGCCATCCTTTCCCAAAATGAAAAGATTAACTTTATCTATGTTGGCACTATCATGGTACAAACGTAAGCGACCATGATCCAACTGTAAAAGACTATTAGCAAGCAGTTGCTCTACTTTAAGGTCCATGCAATTTTGACCACTAAGACAGGTTTCTTTAGTGGGATGATAAACAAACCCTATATGTTTAAGTAAAAGGGATTCTCTATCAGGTGCAAGTTTCTGTAAAGCTTTGTATCTGGGTTCTTCACTTAAAACCGTATGAATTTCACTCATCTTATCTGAACTGGGTGTTGCATTAAGATCCAGGTCATAAAAAAGTTCAGAATGTTCAAAAAGCATTTCCTGAAACTCCTCTTTGGCTTTTTCAACTATTTCTCGCTGATGCCTACTATAAACCTCTTTGCTATCAGCCTCAGTGATGTATTTAAAGGCCTCATCCTCCATTACAAAACACATAACTTCTTCCCAGGGTTGTCCAGGAGAAATGAATTGAATTTTTTCCAGAGTTTTCTTGAATTTTTCCTTCATTTCCACCCTCCTCTTCTCAGATATTAGATGCTGTACATGATTCTGGTAGACTTTTTCAGCTTCCAAAGTGCTAAGGAGGTCAAATGGAATCCGCCTATCATTCACTTTGTCTATGTGGTCAGTTTCATCCCAAGGTGTTTTTTCTAGCACCACAAAACACAATGGGAATTCTGTCCGTGTCTCCATTAATTTTAGAGCTTCTGACCAGGTCAAATGTTCAATCTCTTCAAGATTCGGCAGAAGAGTGTTAAAAGCTCTAGGCAGTGTATTGATATATTCTTCTTTTCTTTTTCTTATATGTTCTTGTTTGAGTTGCTCTGTGTGTTTTGAAAATGTATTTCTGGCCTTTCGTGTTCCCTCTAAGTTTATATACTCTTCATAATCAGGATGATTTTTTAATTTATTACTAACAGTTTTCCAAGTTGCATGATAATCTCTCACAGTTTGCACAAGTTTTTCAAATTTATCTGTTGCTGTGACAACAAGTTGTCTCTGTGTTTTATAAGCATCCAGATAGGGAATAATTTTAGGTTTGCCACGAGTTTTATCTAACATTTGTACCAGTGCAGTGAAACATGTCTCAACGTTGACATTAAATCGTGCTGAAGTTTCTACCACAATGAGGTTCTTTTTGTTTGAAGCAAATGACTGAACCTCTCGGAGATAATGATCTACACATTCATCACATTTAGTTGCTGCTATTATTATAGGTTTTTTTGATTTTGACAGCTGTATATATAGGTTATTCACAAACTTAAGTTGATCATCAAACTTCCTATTGCATCCCTGACTTACATCAATGCATAATAAAAACCCATCCACACTGAGTTTCCCTTCAGGCATTTGTTTCTGATCAAAGTCTTGCTCCAAGCCTAATTGATCAGTGCAAATGTACATCAGTTTTTCTGCTGACTGCAATTTGGATGCAGCTGCACGTTTTATATATGGTTGCAAATTCGTACTCCGATGAGGCAAGAAAGTCTGATCATCAATGAACTCAGTCTGTTCAATGACATGGATTTTACATTCTATTCCATCTTCACCACTTTGTGTTACGTCACCCCAGTATAAAAAGTGATCATTGTTGACTACTCGTCCTCCAAAGTCAATTGTACTAAGCACGGAGGTATGCTCAGGGTAATATTCATCTGCTTTGGAACGCACAAATCTATTGCACAAACATGACTTTCCAACGCCACAGTTACCTTTGTCCTTTTCAGTTCCAGATAACCCTACTACACTGATAGCATAGGATGGAGGACGTGGTTCTTTGTTTTTTGCCATCATAACGCTCTTCTCATCCTTCTACGTTCACCAAGGTAGCCAGATGTATTTTTCATTCTGAAAACATTCCACAAAAATACAGATCTTCAATTTCAGAACTAATTGTATTTTCCTCATTTCTGTGCAGAAAGTAGGTCTTCATGATTATATGGATCATCTTCCTAGAGAAAAGAAAAAAAGTCAATTCAAAAGTAATTTACTACATAAAATATAGCTGCTTAATACAAAGCAAATCATCAATTCTAGTTCAACAGTAAATGTCTAACTCATGTTGTGCTTTGTGTGTGTATGTGTGTGTGTGTGTGCGCGCGCACATCTATATATCTGAGAGACAGTGAGCTTAGTAAAGGAGCTGGAGCTCTGGACTTGGAGGAAGATGAGAGGTCAAATCCTGGTTTATCTACTTGTTGGCTAAATGACTGGGGTATAATCATACCTTTCTGAGCTTCAATTTCCTCATCTGCAAAATAGGTACACTGCTACACACACACTATCTACCTCTGAGGTCTATATTAAAAATTAAATGAGAAACTGGTTTTGAAATCATGGAATCTTACAGTACAGTGTTACTACTATCGGTAATTAGACTGTGCTGACTCAAAAAATAATTATCTTTAAAAAAAACCTTAAAATTCTCACATAAAACACCAAATTTTCTTGCTGTTATTTGCTTAAGGAAAAATAAAATCCTGTTTGCAAATGTTCTTGACCCTTGAGATTTAGAGTTTAACAGGCTTGTTCTTCCCTACTTTTTAACTTTCTGAAGTTTGGAGCTATTACTTATAATTAAAATACTCCTGACAATACCTTACAAGCTTTCTGGGAGAAAAGTGCTGGGTTAGGAGTCAGAATACCTGGGATTGAATCTTGGTTTTTTTCTGCCACTTATTAGCTGTGGGATCTGGCATAAGCCAACACTTCTCTGGGCCTCCATTTTCTCATGTGTAAAATTATAAGACTAGATAACTTCTAAGGGACCTTCCAGTTCTCAATCTACAATCCTATGATCTATTCTATCCAATTCACCTGTTAAGTTATAGAGCTTCATAAAACTGGCACTGTAACAAAAGGACCAGTATTTTCTCTAAAACCTAGATCAAAATTCTTCGCAATAGTACCTGCACTTTAGGCAGTGACTGTATGGTAAACTCTGATGAGAAAAATCATATGCCACCATACTAAAGGAACTAAGAAAAGGAGAAGATACTTAACTCCACATCAGTTAATGTAAGGTAAGTAGTATTCTCAAATTTTTCTCTTCTTTTTAAAGAAAGCACCTCACTTTTATCAAGTCAACACTGAAAAATCTCATTTCCTAAAATTCTTTGAACATAACTATTTAAATGGTTTAAAAAAAGTTACATTATACAGAAGGGATTTTATTTACAACACCCCACTTGCCCAGCTGTTAAATTTCTTGAAATCTCAACTATCTAGAAAACAACCCAAAATCTTCAAAGCCAAAAATCTCACAAAGCCCATATTCTTTACTCCACTGGAAGGAGGTATAAAGAGCAACTATAGCCTGCCAGTGCAAGATAAGGTTACTGATTTAATAAACTTGACTATCCTAAGTTATAACAGCATATTAAAAACAATTAAATATGGACAAATTGCAAGAGGAACATGCAATGACAATAATGAGAAATAAGAGTTAGCTAGCCAGGTGATAACACTCTGGACTAATTTTGTGTAGAAGAGAAAACAGTGTCTCCAACAGACATAGCTGAAGAGTCCCTGCAGACATTATTTGTTGTCAAGTTGTTTTCAGTTCTCTTCATGATCCTATTTGGGGTATTCTTGACAAAGATACTAGAGCGGTTTGTCATTTCCTTCTCTAGTTCATTTTACAGATGAAGAAATAGAGTAAAACAAGGTTAAGTGACTTGCCCAGGGTCACACAGCCAATGTCTGAGGCCAGAAGTCTTTTTGACTACAGGCCCTGGCATTCCATCCACTGAGCCACCTAACCGCCTGAAGACATTACAGTAAGGTACAATTCTATAAAGGACGCTGGCTCGGGGAGGCTAGGTGGTGCAGTGAATAGAGCACTAGCCCGGGAGTCAGGAGGACCTGAGTTCAAATTTGGCCTCAGGTTACAATAGAGGGGGAAAAGAGGAAGGCAAAAGGTAAGGAGTCAACCTTACTCTCACGGAATTTGGCTTAGGGAAGGAATGACA
>CM053582.1:409981084-410004676 GCA_028627135.1 Pseudochirops cupreus
GGGTGGTGGGGGAGGAGGAGAAAGAATCTGGAGTTCCATAATCAAATGTTATGAATGTGTATCTATCTATCTATCTTTGTATGTGTGTATATATATATGTATATATATGCAATTATTATTATTATTATTATTGACTACATCCAACTGGAACTTGAGATACACAGGCACTGCAGTTGGGAGATCCATCCTGCCCTACCAAAAAGTGACATAGGAGAGAATAGAATGGGGGCGGGGGGAAATACTGGGATGGCTGTTTTGGAGTGGTGGGCGGGGGAAAGACGGGGAGAAAAGATGTAACTCAAAAAAATTTAATAAAGAATTTCATATCAAAAAAAAAATTTTGGCCTCAGACACTTAACACAAAAAGGCTAGCCCTGTGACTTTGGGCAAGTCGCTTGACCCCAATTGCCCCCCCCCCCCCCAAAAAAGGATGCCTGCTCAAATGAAGTAAATACCTAGCTTGGATTTTGAGGAAACTTACAACTATTCCAATGTAAAATAAGATTAGAAAAAGAAAGGAAATGACTTTAAATTCACCTTAATGCAGTTCTATCTGCTCTACATTTCTTTATAATAGTCTTTTAGAGGACCCAGAAAATGCTTTTTTAAAATTTATTAAGAATTTGAAGATGCAGTTGACAGTAACAAGTCTTCTTTCCCTCTTACCTCCTAATAACAACTGTTATTTAAAACAGCAGATGTTATTTAAAGGCAACATTTTATCCTGTGCTTCTAAATATTGCACTAAAACAGTATTGTCCAAACTATGTTCCAAGGATCCTTGATGTACTATGTAATATAAATGGGAATCCTAAGAAAGAATTACTATGTTAGCCATTTATTTTTCTCAAAAATAGTATATAAGAAATTATGTAGGTATCAAAGGAACTTACGTGCAGAAACTCTGAGGGTATGAATAAGACTTAATTACCTAAAATTTCCTGACTCTCCTGATGCTCAGACCAATATTTACAGGCTGCATCAATTTTTCAAGCCCAGAAAAGTTCTATGGCAAAAGTATTTCAGGAGATGCTATACCAAGAAATATAAGAAACTATACACAATGTAAATGTTTAAGGATGTCAATTAAATACTATCTTTAGGTAATCATATGACAATTTTGTCTTAATATGGTGTCCACGAGTCGGTTGCTGTTTTTTCTTATGCTCGCTTACAATGTTTAAGGGAAGATTTAATTTTCAAAACAGTCAATGAAAACAACCTGAAATACTGCCTCAACTGAAAATATTTTGGGATATTTTAATAATAAAAATAATAATAATAATTAGTATTATATAACACCTGCTATGGGCCAGGCACTGTGCTAAGTACTTTAAAAATATTATCTCATTATTTAAAAACAAGTCATTTTTGCCATTTAAAATATGAAGACAGAATTTATATTTTCAAGGTGTAAATACATAGAATATTTTATGTTTCAAAGGCCTAATTAATAGACTATAAAGAAGAGATATATCTGAGAAGTTAAATCCTCCCACCTCTGACAAATAAATACTTTTATTGCAAATATTCAACTAAGAGGAACTCAGTAGAACCAACTTCAAACCCAAACTTGGATACATATTAAACAATTAACCAAATAATATTATCTAACCTATGTATCCTACAGTTTGGATTCAATACATTCTCAGTTGCTAATTTCAATGAAATACTACTTGAAGTGTAAAAGAAATGGTAAATATTTTAAGATTTAAAAAAACCTATCTAAAGGCTGAAAACAATTAAATAATTCAACATAAATGCTCTGTTATATATACTTTCCTAATGAGATAATAAATTAAGGTTTGTACCACAGAGTCATAAGGTTGAAAGACTAATTTAAATACTACCTCTTCCAAGAAGCCACCACAGACCTCCTAAAGAACTCTCTACTTTCCTTTAAGTATTTAATTACAAATTTAAGATCTAGTAATGTGCCATACTCCCCTACTAACCTTTATGTACCCTAAGAAAATGGGTGGGGGTGGCTAGGTGGCACAATGAATAGAGCACTGGCCCTGGAGTCAGGAGGACCTGAATTCAAATCCGGCCTCAGACACCAAACATAAAGCTAGCAGCGTGACCTTGGGCAAGTCATTTAACCCCAATTGCCCTACCTTCTCCCCTCCAAAAAGCAAAAAACAAACAAAATAAATGTTAAAAAAAAAAAAAGGGCAACTACCTAACCAAATTTTGCCCAAAAAAGTCCTCTGCTGACAACAGATAAATAAATGCCTGTTCAACTAAAGTGACATTTCCCCCATCTCCACCCTAGGTATCTAACATTAAATCCTAGCCTTGAGATGAGATCATGAAATCACAAAAATGAAAGTTCATTTCATATGTTTAAAACTTTTAGTTCTTAATTTTAGTCAAATCAAAGTCTACCTGTTCAAAAAACTTGCAAAAATATCAGTTAAGACTCTAGATTGAGTCATCCTGGTCTGTAACTTTAGAACCAGATTTATTATCACCTTCAACTAAAAGAACATTTGACTGTTAGATATCCATTCAAATTTAGTAGACTATAATAGAAATGAGAAGTATCTTGACAAACTTTAGACTGAGTAACACTGACCTAAAATAAATGCTCTTACTCTAGACTCAAATTGCAATCTATCCTGGTGATCTAATGTTTCTGAGACCTTACTCTGAAAGAACTTTAAAAAAAAAAAAGGCTGTTGCAAACCCTTCATACTGCAATATAAACACATTTTTTTTACTGATGATGAAAAAAAAGAAAAATAATTCATCATTTCACTTAAGCTATCATTCTTAGCACGTGATAAACAAGACAGATGCTTGTGGCATGGTGAATAAGGCACTAAACTTGTAGATTGCTCACTACCACTGTGACCCTTGGCCAAGTCACTTAACTTCCGTGCCTCAATTTCCTCATCCATAAATTAAGGGCTGGATTCAGTTGCCTTTTAAGAGCCATTCTAGCTCTACAGCTATGAGTTTATGATTCTAAGCACCTGACAAACACCTAATATAGCTGAGATAAGTCAAATTCGTGTAGAAGTATTCAGAGAATAGAGATCTGTAGAGATTTCATGGAAGTATAACACAAACTGCATCTTTGAGTAGCAGAGAAACAGCAATAAAAATTGCTGAAGAGAAAGATAGGAAATTGTACAGGGAAAAGTCCAGAGAACCAGGATGAGTTGTATGGGGTATAGTAAAAAGAATCAGCTGAATAGTTGGGGAGTAGTAAGAAAAAGATTAAACATGAAGAGTAAGCCAAGATTATAAACCATGAAAGACACATAAAAGAGCTTGGAATGTGGAAGATAAAAAGGTTCTTATAGGAAGTATAATAGATGGATTTGAAAGGACAAAACTAGACAGAGGAAGGGAGAACATGAACTCGCGATCACCATCAATGGGAAAGAGCAAGTTTAAGAAGTAATAAAAATGATAATAATGACTGACATTTGTCTAGCAAATGACTATTTACAAAGTGCTTTATATACTTACTCATATGATCTTCACAACAAGTCTGTCACTTAATACAAGAATTAAACATATTTGCAAGATGAGGAAACAGAAACTCAGGGAGGTTTAAAGTCACACAGTTAACTGGCAGAACAGGGCCACCAACCAAGATTGTTTGAATCTAGACTAAGAAAGGCTGGCCTAGTGTTGGTGTTTTGGAGCAAACTTGATATTTTAAGAGGTGGAGGCGATAAAAGTCTAAACTAGGAAAGGTCATGTATAGGTGAAGAGAAAGGGATAGATTTTTAGAGAGATTGTAGAGTTACAGAAAACTAGACTGGCAACTGATAGATAGGATATGAAGAATGAAGAGAGTGAGAGTCAAGGATGACTTCCAAAGTTTCAAAACTAGGTGATAGGGTAGACTAGTCTTAAACAGCAATTGGAAGTTTAAAGGTAAAGAGGGTGAACCGTAATGAGTTCTATTTACAACATCAATGGAATATGCAGGTAGAGAAGCACTGAGAGTCTATTGGTGATGTGACACAAGGGTTGTGGAGGGAGATTAGGATTGGATTTCTAGATTTAGGAGTCATGAGCACAGAGCTAACTGAAGCCATGGATGTTGATAAAATGAGCAAGGGAGAAAGTATATAGAAAGAAATACGACCCAGGCCAGAGCCTTTGTGGAACTAATGGACAGCAACAGGATAATGAATGAGCAAAAGAGCCTGAGGAAAGGTCAGAGAGGAGCGTCCCAGAAGCCAAAGGAAGACAGTGTCCAGCAGAAGGGGGTGGTCAATAGTGTCAAGGGGTCAAGCAGAGTAAGAGCAGAGAAAATTCAAATTCAAACTATTCTTAACAGTACCAGTTAAACTGCCTGCTCACACCTCTTATCCTGAATTGTTATTAAAAGCTTGTATTGTAATTCAGCTTTTCTTGTGTTTATGCTTTATCTCCAACTAGATTATAAGGTGGTAGAGGAAAGTACCCACAGAACACATCACCTAAAATAGTACTATACATGGCAGTGCTGAGGACATGGACTTGAGAGGTGAACAAGTATTTGTTCTATTAATTCAAGAGTGAACTAAAACTAATTTTGAGCTAGAAGAAAGAAATTAAAAACTTCTAAAAATATTGTTTGCAGATAATTAAGTTCATAAGAAAATTTTATTTATTGCATGGGTTTTTTACAATTAAAGATTTTTTAAAAATTAGTGATTTTAAAAGGCATACTCTGAGTTTTTAAATCTAAAGATCACTGATCATCAAGTCATATATTTTGAGCTAGGAGGAACACTGACTGCTGCTTAGTCCAAAGCTCTTATTTTACATGGGAGGAAACTGAGAACCCAGAGGTTGTAACTTGCCCACAGTACTCAGCTGCAGAACAGGATTCAAACTTAGGCTCTTTGTCTCCAACTTCATATGACTTTCTACTACTGGTGTACTTCAACTTTCCCATGTACTATTTATAGTCCAAACCCCTAAGATATGATATGTAGTAAATTTGAAGTGATTTAGGTAACCAATTCAGTATATTGCAAATGTGAATGAAATGGTAAATGCGAATCTAAAAATCATAAATTACCTAAAACATCCAAATTACTAAATATTTCAGACTTGATACCAGAGTGATGCATCCCTTATTTACCTGTGTTTCTAAGGGTCGGTATGGAGGTGTGTATGTATACATAATACATGTGTGTGTTATTTATACATCAGGTATTAAGTCAGCAATTCCTGAATTAAAAAATTATCAATAAATTGGGCATCCAATACCGAATTTTTTGAGCCAAGGAACCCATGACAAAAAATACAACATAGGCCTAAGTCCAATACTGTCCCCACCCATACCAAAATTACAAAGGCAGAAAAGAGGGCACATGGTACCAAGAATAACATTTCTTGAACCACCTATAAACTTTGAATTAAACTTCATAAGCAAAATGCCATCTTTTGGTCAATAATCATGCTGACAGACTAATGGATGAACTGAACCACAGCCACACTAAGATTCTCCTTTTAAATGAAACTAAAACACAAACACAAGAGGAAGCAACATGAATTCAATTATCTCAACATAAATGAGTTTATAACCCTATCCCTACTTTCCTTACTGCATGCTGGACATCTCAATACTAGGATGTCCCATAGGTACCTCAAATTCAATATTACCAAAACAGAAATCATTATGTTCTAAATTAACCACCCCTACTCCCAATCCACTTCTACTCCAAATTTCCCTATTTGAGTTGAGGCACCACCATCCTTCTAGTTATATGTGTTTGAAACTTTTGAGCCATCCTTAACAACTCTCCCTCATACCCCAAATTTTAGATGCCAACACGAGTTGACCCTTATCTTCACAATATCTCTCTTCTACGACCCCTTTTCTTCAATGATAGTCACCATTCTAGTTCTCATCTTCTAGCGCTCATCAGCTCTCACTGGAACTGCTATCAAAAGCCTGTTAGCACTCCCAATTTCACAAGGCTGACAAAATTATATTCCTAAATTAACAGTGAAACTGCTGGGCTCAAAAGCTTTCAGTGGCTCCCTGATGCATCTAAAAATTAAAAAATACTTCTGTACTTGACATTTAAAGCCCTTCACAATATAGCTTCAGACAATTTTTCCAGGCTTACTTCACACTAGGCCTCTCCCTCAAGATTCATTTACATTTCAATCAAACTGGCCTCTTTGTTATTCTCTTATACACTATCTCTCATCAACCTGACTCTGGGCAAGTCACTTAACCTATTGCCTCAGTTTTCCCAATTGCAAAATGGGGATTGTAACACCACCTCCCTACCTAGAAGAGTAGCAGTGATAATCAAACAGTGCTTAGAGGCACTATAAAAATGCTTATTACTTTCCCCACCTCCTTCATTGCACAGACTATCACTGCATAGGGAGAATATACTATGTCCTCACCTCTATCTTATAAAACCCTAGTTTCTTTCAAGGTTCAATTTACATGTCACCTCCTAAAGGAAACCTTATCTGATCTAGTTATTAGTGCTATCCTTCATGAAATTATATATACATATTGTAGATGTTTATAAACATTCAACTGGAAGGAGTATATTCATAAACTTCAGAGTGTGCATCTATACATACATGATAGAGATGCACAAAGATACATATACACATGCATAAAGTAATCTGGTTACGTGTAATATCCCATATCTATCTATACCTGTATCAATATACAGAGTTTCTTTACATACTTCTTCCAGTATATGGTATACTCTTTGGGTAGGGCTATTTTTGGTTTTGTCTTTGTATCCCCAACACCTAGCACAGTACCTTGAACACAGCAGGTGCTAAATACTTACTGGATGGAAAGCCTCCAGCAAATCCTCTCGGGAAAACTTAGAGGAAGAAATGGGACAAGAATTACGGAGGCAACATGGCACAGTGGAAAGAATGCTGGACCTGAGGTCAAGTCCCAACTCTGATACATAGCAACAGCTAGTCTTGCAAAGGATATAATGCTAGGCCTGGAATTAGGAACAACTGAGTTCAAGTGTGAACTATGTGAATCTGGGCAAGTCCCTTAATATCAATTTATCTTAGTTTCCTCTACTGTAAAATGGGGAAAATAAATAGTACCTACATCACAAGTTTGCTGGGAGGGTCAAATAAGATATATGTAAAAAAAAAAAAAAAACCTAGCACAATGCCTATCCCACTGTAGGTGCTACATAAACGTTAATTATTCCCTTTCCCCTCTCTTACCTATCTAACCTTGGGGGGTGGTCCTTGATCTTTCCTCTTCTGTAAAATAATGAGATGGACTAGATAACCTTTAAGGTCCCTTCCAGCTCTATATCCATGAGTATGATTGTTAGAAGACACCTAAGAGTTTCATTCTCCATTGGTGGAGAAGTACCCAGGACAGATGAAATCACAGACCCAAAGTATCAAAGTTACAAAATGCTTCTTCATTTTACCAAAGAACTCACCAGTGTTCCTTTATGACTGAGTTTCACTAACTCCTTTTAAATGTTATTTGTAAAAAAACCTTTTTAGGTATGAAACTGTAATATTATGAAAACTGTATGTCAGTACTATATTTTTTTTAAGCTACCAGTTGAACAAATTGCCTACTTTAAATCTTCCAAGAATGAAGAATGTTTATTTTACTACCATGTACTTTTATGGAGATAAAAAGAAGTGACAAAATTAGATTCTTCAAGAAAGAGTTCCTAAAAAACTATTTCTGTAAAGTGAGTCCTTAACTCAGTCCTCAACTTCCAAAATGAAATACTGAAACAGATACCAACTTGGGATTTACACAGAAATGTTAAGTACCTGGTGAAATTTCACATGAGGCAAGTCACTTCCAAATCATTAGAGCTTGAATCCCTTTAACATTAAGAAAATTAATTTCAGCAGTCATCATATGAATGTGATCATGATTATAAATTGAAAACTAACTAATTTTAAGTGAAATTTCTATAAACAATACCCTACTGATATTTTCTTACATTGTCCCAACCTCTCCTGGGCACTTGTTTGTGTACATGTCCTATCTTACCTATTAAGATTTTTGTAAACACTCACAGAGGCATAATTTGATCTTTTTTTCCCCCCACTTTTACATACACTCAGTAAGTGATTACCACAATGCCCTGCACACAGTAAATATACTTAGTAAATGTTACGCTGAATACTGTTCAACACAAAATTTAAGATTATATATGTCAACTTTTGACTATTTTACTAGTCAGAAGTTTCATAAGCTTAGAAAACATCTATTTCAACAGCATTTTTTAGATGAGAAAACTGAAGCCCAGGTCTTATAAGTAATTTATTTAAAGACATTTAGCAAGTTAATGACTTATTACAAGCCAGATCTACCCTGAGAATTAGCAGTCAAAAATGCTTATGCTTAAGTAACCTATACTAAGTATTAAGATTTCTCAAACTTAACAAAAAACCTAAGTCACAGAATTTTTACAAATTGAAAATCAGTTTCAATTCCAAGCAGTGAATGTCCATTTTAACCAATTCCAATCCTGACTTTCACTTACAAGGCAAAAAAGCAAAGAATTAAATTTCAAGTGAAACACAATGTACCAGCATTGTCTGTGAAACTTTTTAAAGATATGACTTCAAAACAGTTAGGATAAACAGTATGAAAGAATTAGGACACTATCTTTAAAATGCCTTATACTAAATGCCTTTAGGAATGCATTTTAAATGTGGCCACATTTCAGATGAAAAGAATTTCCTACCTATATAAGTATAAAATGTTTTCCCCTTGAAATTCAGTAATTACATTATCAAAGTAATTCAATATAATGGGCTGAATTAAATGAATTCTATACATGACAACCATATTGTCTTTCAATCAACTCATTTTTTTTCTTGTTGCCTTTAACCAGAGGATAAAATCAGAATAATGCTATGATTTGATAACCAGAAATGCTTGGGGGGTGGGAGTGCGCGGTTGTTTTATTTTGTCTTGGTTTTGCACTCTCAGATTTTTTACTGTGACCTTGCAGAAGTCTCTTTTTGTGTTTTCTATTTTACCTTATCTCTCCCTCCCTTTCGTAATGCTTCTGGATGTAAGTTATTTGGGTGGACATAGAACAGGTGATACAAATTCATAAAGGGTAAAACACTGTAATTTAAAGATGCCTAATAGGCCAGATGTATACTATACATTTGTGATACGAATCCCTTAATTCAAGAATGAACTCTAAGTCATAACTCCCTAATTTTCTCTTTTTGTAAATTCAGGCTTTTTGTTTATTGGATTTTTATTATAAAGGAAGAAAGAAGACACCTGTTGAAGACATTAACAAGGATTAATACAGTGAAGCCTTTGAAAGGCTAAGGAGAACATCTTTTAAAAAAAATGTCGCTACTGTTGCCTAGCTAAACATCACAAAGTAAAATCAAATTATTTGTGAGAATGGAAACTTCTTAGTTCGTGCACACACCCGCCTACAGGCCTATTGTGGTCTAGGTTTAAAACATTTCAGCTCCCATCTGGATATATAAAACACCCCAGGTTTTATAGGAAAAAAAAGAGCGTAAGATTCTCTCCTTCAACTTTCTCATAATTTTCCTAAGAGTCCTAGGAGCTAGCTTCTCCATCACTTCCGACCACCTTTCTACCTCTCCTCTACCACATTCTCCAGCCTCCACCTCACAAGCATTTCTAATAACGCTAAAGGGAGGGGGGAGGGGATGGGTAAGTGTGTATATATTTAATGTGTGTATAAGTGCGCGCGCGCTCCCGCGCAGTTTCCCCACCCCCCCCCACACCCCGATACTTGTTCCTTAGTGGAAACCAAAGGACTGGAAGTCTAGAGGTTATTCTTCTAGAAACTGAAATGAGGCGCTGGGTTGGGAGTTGTGTTCATTGATAGATAGGACCTAGTGTTTGGGGTGGCGTAGCCCAAACTTCTCTCTCTCGTTCTCTCCCTCGGAACCCCAAGAGCTAAGGAATTCGAAGAGAAGAAAAAAGGGAAGGGGTGTGTGTCTTTGCGGGGGGGTGGGGATGGGGGTTGGGAGAGAAGAGAGTAAAAGTGAAAGGGCTGCTCACTCCCAGAGAGGATTAAGTTCCGAGCGGAGATTCCGTTTCAGCTGACAAGCCCCCACCCCACCCCCCATTTTTTAACCCTCCTTCCAGGTGGAACTCGTTAGCGGCGGCGGCAACCCTGAGAAACCAGGGAGGGAAGAAGGAAGAGACACCGCCACCTTCCTCCTCCCTCCCCCGAGCGCCGCCCGCCACCAGGGCCCGGGAGCTGCGGGGAGCAAAAACTGGGAGCTGGGGGAGGAAGCCGGCTCCAGCCTCCCCCAACTCCCAGGCCGGCCGGCCGGCCTGCCTGCCTGCCCGGGTGCGCCGCGTCACCTGGGGGGCAGCAGCAGCTCTCTGCCCTTCACACTCACCATCTCCCGCCCCGACCCCGGATCACACTTTCCCCCCACCGCCCCTTAGCCCCCCGGTTTGGAAGGGGAGGGCTTGGAGGGGAAAGGGGGGGAGGGCAGACCCTGGAACTGGCTGCAACCGGCGGCCACAGCGGTGGTGGCCGGAGGGCGTGAGTGTGGAGAAAGGGGCGACCCTGACCAGGCCCCGGGGAGAAGAGAAGGTCCTACCTAACACGGTCGGTCTCCTCCGCCTCCTCCTCAAAGGCAGCAGCCCCGGCGGCGGCGGCGGCGGCAGGGGTGGCGGCGGCAGCAGCAGCGACATTCCTGGGGAGAGCTCACGCCGCCGCCGCCGCCTCCTCCTCCTCCTCCTCCTCCACCACCACTCTCCGCTCGCCTCCCAGCAGCACCGGCCGCCGCGTCCCTCCAGGCACCCCCCCTCCCCCCCTTCCACGCCCCAAATCTCCAAGCCCGGCCGCGGCTGGGTCGTCGTCCTCTCCCTCTCTCTCTCTCCCTCCCCCTCAGGCCCCTCCACCCGTCGCAGCCTGCCCGCCTGCCGGCCGCCGCGCTGGGCTCAGTAATGGCGGCCGCTCTGGCTCCCCCTCGCTGACGGTTCTCGCTCCCTCTCTCCCGAACTTTACCTCAGCATCTCTCCCCGCGCGCACCGCCGCCGGAACGCGCGCGCGCACAGCCCCACACCCGGAGCGGAGGCGCCGCCGCCGCTCCAAGCTCGCGCGCGCGCGCCCTCGCGTCCCGTTTCCCCCCCCCCCTCCCGCAGCAGTCCTTCACCTCCCCAACGCCTCCCTTCCCTCCCTTCCCCTGCTTCTCTTCCAGTTTAGCCCCGCCCTGGTCTTCGTCTCCCGGGAGCCGGGGAAGGCGCAAGCTAGCCAGGGGGGAGGGGAGCGGGTGGGGGAGCCTGGTTCTTGTCCCCCCACTTCGAGCTCCCCCATTGGTTTCTGAATCACTTCCCTCCCTTTCTTCCTCACTTTACCCTATTCATTGGTTAGCTCGCCTACTCCATTCCTTCCCACCTTCTCCCTTTCACCCATTGGGGATTGTGTGTGTGTCTTTTTTTCCCCTCTCCTTTTCCCTTCCTCCTTATCCTACTCCTCGATCCCACCCTCCGCACTTTGAAAGCAACATGCCACACAGCCTAAGCACCACCCCCGTTTTCCCTTTCCTCAGTCCCCGTTTTCTCTCCGTAGCTCAGGGCAAGTCACTCGACTGCAAAGGAGGGTTAATCTGTTGCAAAATATGACCTGTGCAAAGACAAAATAAATCCATTTTCAGTCCTGGAGCAGAAACAGATTCTTTGACAGGGGAGAAAAGGAGACCCACAAGCACGCCTGCACAGACATGCAAGTGTTTTTACTGCGTGTGTGTGTGCGCAGCCGGCTTGGCTTGGGAATCACTAGTAAGAAGCATTTGTTCACTCACAGCAGAGGCAGTATATATATTGGAGTCAATGCCATACTTCCACGGAAGGCAAAACTCCTACTGAAGCCAAGAGGAGGAGGAGTCTATTTCTTAACGAACGTAAGGCATATGGGCTCAGGCCCATATTCACACACGCGCGCACACGCAGACACACACGCACACACACACGCACACACAGAGTTGCTTAAAGAGGTTAGAACAAGGAGGGTTAGACATGGGAAAGAGTATTGTGAAGGCAATAATATGCCATCCCTTTGGATTAACATCTCTTCATTAGCCGCCTCTTTTTTTTAATGGCTTGCATTATTGCTTTTAAGCGCATACAAATTTTATGCCGTATTTAGCCATTCTTTTGCATGTTGTGGCTTTACTTCTAGGAATTTCGCAAGTAAATCACTTGTTTATAGTATCCATTCTTTGAGGTCACTCAAATCCTAAAGCAAATCTCAGTTTAAACATAGACCTAAAATCTTGGTGTTCAAAGGGATCTTGGAGATCATGGAAAACAATTCATGAATTTTTTTTTAACAGATGAAGAAACTGATACCCGGGGAAGTTAACTGGCTTGTCCAAGGTCACACTCATAGGTCACATGCCAGTAGTTTTCAACAGATTCTATGAAATCAAAGTATTTGTGAACCATAAATCTGTTCCAGATTGTTGTTAAAACTTGGAAAACTAAGTTATTGATGCGGGAGAACTGGGTGATTCCTCTTTGGGGATAGATTTATTCCTGTTCTAAAAACTGGCTATCATCAGTAAAGCAAAATATTAAAAAACCTTGTAAATTCAAGTTGTTTCCTATTTCTTAGGTTACATAAGGTACTGTCGGAGTGTAAGGTTGTTTTTAGTGCTATAATGATGCAGCTGCTGCCAGCCATAAGTACATTTATGGACTGTCAGTAAAGAAACAACAAAAATTGCCTGTCACTAAAATCTGTTAAAAAATATTTTTGTCAGTAAAAATGTCAGGATATTCCAGGAGAGAAGGTTCTTTCCCTTGTTCCTCCCTTCCCCTGACCCCCATATTTCTCAGCAGTAAACTTAATGGATTTCTAAAGTAAAGCAGGAAACAAGAAGTCTCAAATTTTAATCCCACTTTACCTTTGCTTCTCTAATTAGCAGAAGGCAAATTATTGAAACAAATACCTAAAGCCAAGTACTTAGTGCCCAGTTCTACCTATTGAGTTATGGACTGGCCATATTGCTGGGAGGTTGGAGGTGCAAGCAAGGGAGACAGCAGAGTGTATTAAATTTAAAAAAAAAACACACAGTGAGAGAGTAGTTTAAAAGTAAGATACAGAAAGAAAAAACAAAGAACCAAACATAATGTAGGGTGGCAGAGAGCCACTTCAGTTTAGAGTTAGATGCCTGACCAAAGTTTAGAGAATTTGGGGAAATTAATACATAAGTACCTGTAAAGGATTTCTTGATTTGGGGGCTAAAAATTAAAGAGATAAATATGATGATGATAGTAGTACTGGTTTTAATATTGTTTCTAAAAATAAATTACTTCTAGAAGCATGAAAAACTTAAGTTAATTCAATAAATATTTAAAATACACAGTCCTTGCCTTCAAGTTTATCAACTGTTTTTTTTCCTAACAAATAAGGAACTTTGTAACTGTTGGCACATATATCACCATAAACTAGAGCTGTCAGAGTCAAATAATTAGTACTCATTTAGATGTATAAATATATGGGACAGGATTATGAGGTTTTAATTCCCTTTTCCCAAGTGCCTGTTCAAGTTTCAGCAGAGACTTTTGGGGCAATGGAAAGTGTCCTAGACCTGGATTTGAATCCCAGTTCTGCTACTTACTTCCTCTGTAACCTTCAACTTAACTTCTCTGGGCCTCAGTTTCCTCATGTGCAAAACAAAGGAACTGGATGAGAACAGCAGTTCTCTGAATGTGTTCTGGAGACCCAAAGGGTCTCTGAGACCCTTACATGGGATTTGCAAGGTGAAAACTATTCTTAAAATAATAGAGACATTTTACTTTATAATATAATAAATAGATAGAACTCACAGATAAAAAAAAGTTCTTGGGGCAATCCTCTGCTATTTTTATGAATATAAAAAGGTGTCCTGAGTTCAAAAAGTTTGCAAAATACTAGATGAGAAAACCTCTGAGTTCCCTTCACTGTTCTAAATCTCTGATATTATGCAGAAGTGAGAATTAAAATACAATGTAACTATAACCTCATAATCTTATCCTATAAAATTTGACAACTGTAATCAATAAATAACAGTAAACTTGATAGATAGAATGTGGGATATGAATTCAAGAAAACTTGAATTTGAACCCTTCCCTCAGACTTATTAGCTCAGTGACTCAATCTCCATCTGTCTCAGTTTCTTCCCTAAAATGGGGGTAATAAAAGCACTTACCTCCCAGGGTTCTTGTAAAGATAAAATAATATTTATAAAGTTTTTCACAAATGTTAAAGCACTATATAAATGCTGACTATTTTATTATTCATTTCAATCACAAGCATTTGATCCTTGCTCCCCTTTAATGCATGGGTTAACTTTCTTGTCCTGTGCCTTCCACAGTTTTTAAAGGCAGTGTGATCTGGTCCATTAGACCTTTAGTAAAAAGGAACTGGGTTCAAATCCCACCTCAGATACTTACAAACCTTATGAGCCTTGGCAAATTCACTTAAAGTCTCTAAGTCTGTCTCCTCATTTGATGATGATCACATCTGTCTCCCAGAGTTGTCCTGAGGATATGTCTGCTGCTTTGCAAAGTGCTTATGTCAGCTATTATTATCATTTTAGGGTCCTGGGATTTTTAGGCTTTATTTTTCCCTTGTCTAAGACAATGAATTGACTTTGAAAAAAAAAGAATATACTTTTTTTTATTAATTTCTTAAGGATGTCTGTTGTTCTCCAGGAAAAAAAAAACAAATATAACATCTCAAAGACAATCCTATCCTTTACTACAAAAATAGAGACCTCTTTTGTGGTAATATGCTTTGACAAATAAAGGGGGAAAAAAGAAAACAATGAAGAAGAATGGCAAGAAAACAGAATTTGAAAGTTGAACTAGACAAATAACTAAAAAAAACAAGGACCACTGAATGTTCAACTTTAAAAAATATGAAAGAGCAATTTTAAGAAAACGTGTCGAACTTCTTTTTAAGATAAAGCAGAATTCAGCTCACCTGTTCTAACCTTTAACAAAGAACTTCTTAAGTGCTTGTTCTACTTGTGCCACACACCTAAAATCACCAAAGTCTTTGCCCTCTTAGCATTCATTCTTCATCTTATTTTGGCGAAATTCACAGGATGAGTCTCTGACCAGGAACGTTTTCAATTTAGGGATTCTTGTAGGCAGTGTTAACACTTCTGCAAAGTATCAATGTGTTTGAGTTTTTGAGACCTAAATGATAGACCTATCGCCTGTTTTTTTCTTTCTGGAGTAGCTCTAGTCTAGATTTTGCCATCATAACTGATACTTGGCTGCAGAATTCACATTTCTCCATCACTATGAGGATCTTGGCAGCTAAAGAACCTGCCCTGTAGTGACAACTACGCCTCCTGCTGGAAAGTTCTCATCATAACAGTCTTTTCTAACCATCTTTAACAAAGGGGCATATTGAAAGCAATAGTACACATTCTCACCCGCTTGTTAGTCATGAACAAAATAGGCCAGTGTTGTTTTGCTTTTGGTTTTGTGTTTTGCCATTCTGATACAAGTCAGGATTCCTAAAAACAGATGACTTTTGGCACATCAGCTTTATTCCAGAAGAAATTCACAGAAGAGACAAAACATGAAGTAATATTCACTTAGGTGTATAGCAGAAAATAAGTGTGAGGTATCTATCTCCAGAAAGTGTACACTTTGCCACTGTTTATTCTATAATTTCCTATTGAATTCACAACTCCTTTTTTTCCCCTTTTTGCCTATAATCACTGATTCCTATCTCCCTCACATCCCTGACAATTCTGAAACACTGATTTGTTTTGAGGGAAAAGGAATTAGCAACAATGTCATATTTGAACTGTTGGGCAAATAATTCTGTGTTATTAGTCCCACAGCCACTCCCATGTGTGAAGGTAAGGAACGAGCAGGTATGTCCCCAGTTTGTTTAAAGACTGCAGATGACATTATCAATTATAAAGAAAAAGTGCTAATTATGAGTTGGCTCGAGTCAGAAAATATTTTGACAAGGGTTAAAATGAATGTGAGAAGCCACTGGAAAACAGCAGGAAAAGAAGACAATTGACCTTTCTGGCCTTTTTTACCATAGATATTTGTGATGATGATTATCCATAGCTGGACTTTCAGATTTGAAATCCCAATCACTGTGTCAGTATCTGGTTTTAGAATATCATACTATTGCAGCTCTAGTCAAGGCACATTATGAAGCATGAAAGCAACATTCAATTTCTGAATGATTAGTATTTTATAAGGATTATTTGTAATGCAGCCCCCTTTTTGTCTTCAAGAATAATAATTCATTCAAGTCCCACCAGCACAAATACTTTAATTAGACAAAAATCTTCAAGTTATTTCGTCTCACAAAAGGAGGTATTGTCTTGCCATCTGGACCTCCATTGAGTTTTTATGAAAGATCTCTGCATGGATTTAATCAGCCCCAATAAGGTTAACCCCATAAAGATAGAAAATAATTGCAAGGGTTGCCAATGGGAGGGATTTGGGGTCCATAAGAGGCAATATTGCTACTGTCTTTTGTAGATTCTTGTAAGAAGAAACTTTAATTTTGTGTTCCTTGAACCTGGATCCAGATCAGGTAATTTTCTGCATATTTTCATTGTTTTTACCCATTTTTATGTCCTAGTTTCAATTGTGAACTCCTTCAGGGAAGAATGTTTGGGTTCTATATGACATCTAGCACATCATTGGCACAGTACTCAATAACTGTATAGTAATAACAGTAACAACATTATAAAAAGCCTTTATGTTTTATGGGTTTCAATTGCTGGATTGTTAACAGAAAGCTTCAGACAGTATTTTGAAGTGCCAGCTGAGATAATCACCTTAGAAAATACAAACATTTTAAGAAACTGTCAAATTATCCAATGAATATTGGGTTAGATCCTCCAGTCCATATCTATACTTCTCCCCTGATATCCTTCTAGAAAGTAAATGGGAGTTGCTTGTAATAAAAGCCTGAGGGACAGAGACTTCAGGGAATGTTACCTCAGGGAAAGAGAAATCATGAGGCACAAGTGCCTCTGAATAACAAGGTGGTCATCCATGGCTTAATTTCAGATTATTAATCTTTCCATACTGTTCTAAACTAGTGCAAATCTTTAATTCAGGTCACAACTGCAGTAGAGAGTAGATTTTATTTTAGCAGTCTAAGCTTCTCCCTCTTTTTCAAAAGGCCGTTCAAACCATGCTTTACAACTTCTTCACAAACACCACCTAGTTCCTTTCTTTATTCCTTTAGCACTGAAGTATCGTAGCAGATGCTTCCAACTACATCCTACATATGATGGCTAGCATTTATAAAGTGCTTTAAGTTTTGAAAAGTACTATACAAATATTATCTTATTTGATCCTCACAACAATCCTGACAAGTACGTGATAATATTATCTTCATTTTACAGTTGAGGAAACTGAGGCAGACAGAGGTTCATCAAGTGCCTGAGACCAAATTTGAACTCTGGTCTTCCTGATTCTAATTTCTGCACTCTATCCATTGTGTTGACCCAGCAGCCTCTAAAACATGTTTCTTGGTGTGTGTCTCTCTTCCTCTCTCTCTAAAACTGACCCTAACAATACAGACAAATTGTGGAGTGGCTATTCCCATGATGAAATAATTTTTTTTTCTTTAAGGTTAGTGTTCCCTCAGCCACTGGAAATGGTTTTGTACTTGTTTTGCATGTATTTTATATTGATCTATCTGTGTAAATGTCATTGTCTCTCCTCAGCCCAGGTAGAATATAAACTCTTTAATGGCCTTCCTCTTGTTTGGCTCTTCCCAGGTGTTTGGCTCTTTCCAGGGCCTAAGAGGATGCCTGGCATATAGTTGCTTTATAAATAAGAGTTTGAATTGACTTGATAGGTTAAATAGTCGTGTACGCTAATTCATTTAAGATAGGATTTGTTTTCTGATGTACACACAACTCTTCTATTTCTCTCTTTTCTACTTCTTCAGCTTACCAGTGGCATTCATGATCATTGCTTAGTTCTACTGAAGGGAATGGGGTAAAATGCTCTTATGTAAATGTACATTTAACTGCATGTGAAAGAACCTCTTAATGGATTTTTTAAAAGTAAATATAGCACACAAACAATGTAGAATATAATTTTTGTGAAGAACTAATGGTTCTCCATCTTTCTTTCATTGTTACCCTCTATAGATACCTTTGTCTACCATGCTGCTGTCCTGGATCACTTTATGATCCTAAGCCTATTCCTCTTGGGTTCCCTGATGACCAAAAAAGTAAGATGCTTTCTGAATCCTAGATGCAGTCCATGGTTCTAGGGTAATATTGCTCTCCTCTGAGCCACACAACTCAAACAAACAGATTTATTGGTTTCTGCCCACAAAATAAACTTCTCTTTTTTCTAGGTACCCAATTCCTTTGTCAGCTTCCCTCAACTCTGAGATGCTTCTTGCCAAACCCATAGTTTCTCTAAAAAATCAAATGTCTTCACAGCTTTGCCTACATAAAATTATCATCCAGAGTTTCCCAACCCCTTAGTCTCCATCCTGAGCCCAGGAACCTCTGGAATGTATCTCCAACTGGAATCTCCTGGATTCACCTTTCCCCAGGGATTTATCTTCTGGCCTCTGCTCTTTTCTCAGTTCCAATATTAACATTAAGATTAGTCTATCTAAGATCAAATACATTTGTATTATCTAATCCCAGTCAAGCTGGGGTCAGTTTCAGTCCATATACAAAGTTTTGCAAAACTGCTTGCCAGTCTACAGCCATGGAACAGAGCAAACTGGTTCACTCTAAAATGAAACCAGTGCCATTGGTCTCATCAGTATAATGCTCTAATATGAATTTAAAATAGTAATCAAGATTTGGAATTCTTAAAAATATAGAAGCAATCATTTTACTATTTCTTAATGCATAGATGGTTTCTATTTTAGTTTTCTTTCAGTTATATCCTCCCAAGGATGACTTTGTTATGGCCTCTTATTTCTTTCTCTCTCCTTCTTTAGAGAAAACTGAAAAAAATATTACTAGGTACTTATGTCTTTAAAATTCTTGTCTGCTTATTTCACTGGCAGTATACAATTGTGCCCCTCTACTCCTTCCTGTTCAAGTAAAGGACTCTGGGGTCTGACTTTTCAAAATGAATTTTGGAGTAGGTGCAATACACACATTTTATCAGAAAATCTGGGAGAAGGACTGATAAACAGTGAGCTTTATTCTCCCTGATCTCAGACAACTGGGATCTCTCTGAATAGTATGAACCTTGAGGCAGAATTTTTGAAGCCTATAAATCAAAGGTGAGTGCCTACAACTAGTGCTCTTCTTCCTTGTCCCTATATCATTGCTTGGTAAATATTTGGGGAGGTGAATTAACTCTTTCAAGCTAAGGGAGCACCATACTGAATGCTTCAAAGTGATCCAATTGGTTCTTCAGAATATTACCAATGCAGTTTTATTTTGCCCAGTGGAGTGGCCCAGAAGTGTGAATGTGCCAGAAAGCAATTAGGAATGGGAAGATAAAGAGTACACTATTTTAGGCTCTCAAAAAAACCATATCTGATATTTATGGAGTCCTTTACATACATTATCTTATTTGATCTTCACCAGGTACAACAGGTCTATTTATACATGAGGAAACTGATGACCAGAGAAGCTAAGCAACTTGTCTAGAATCACACAGCTAGTAGAGTAGGAGAGGCAGGATCTGAACAGAGATCTCAGCTGCCAAGAGACTCAGTTTGGCACTCACTTTTTATTTGCTTTCTAGAGCCATTCTAATGGTGACACAATGACAACACTGGCATTATTTTAGAAATAGACATATTTTGGTGAACTAGAGTACTTTTACTTCTGAGTGACAAAGGGAAATTTAGACACATGAAAATCTTTACTCTCCACCATCATCTCTTCATTCACTAGACCCCACTAGTATGCTTCCCACTCTCTAGTTGCCAAATACACTTTTACTTTTTCTAGATAAATCAGGTCCATGGCATTAGCTGTTCATGGCAAATTGCAGAGATATTTTTAGTTGTAGGAGGTTAGGCATAAGTAAGGTTTAGGGGGAACATTGTCCACAAAGTTCTCCAATGCTTCAGAGAGTAATCTATTGACTGACAAGGGAACACTTCTTCATTTCAATAGGGAAGGAAACTCATATTCAAAATATGGAGTTCTGGGAGTTGTTTGCAGTTATGGTAATCCAGAATTGGTAAACCAAATATTATTCATACAATCGGAGGATCCTGGTTTTAGAGATAGAAGCTATCTTAAGTGCTGTCTAGTCCAAATCTCTCATTTTACAGATAAAGAAACAGAGTCAAAGAGAAGCAAAGTGCTTGGTATAAAGTTACACAAAGAGTAGCATACCTGGGGTTCAAAAGAAACCTTCTAACAATAAATCTTATGCTCTTTATACTATGCCATTCTATTTGGTTTTTCTATATTGGTTTTCTTAAATTTAATTTTGTTCAGTTATATTAACCGAAAGCAAATTGCAGAGAGAACAAATTCCTTATAGACTACAAGGGTTACTTATTTCCCAAATATACTTGAAAGATTATTTACAGATAAAAAGTATATACAAAGATATTAAGTTATAATCTATACTGGGCCATTGAATGTCTATATATAACTTATAATGGGACTTGGGGTTGGAGAAGAGAGATGCCTCAGAGAATACACAGTATTTTCTTACATTGACAGTTGCAGAGTTCAGAAAAAGTGAACAAAGGTATGGGAAGACCTGTTGGACGGTTTCAGTACCTTTATTTTAAAAAAAAATCACTCCACATGCTAATCACTGCTTCATCCCTCAAAACATACATTTTGTGTTTGGACTGATTGGCAGAAGAAATTAAACAGAAGGTTTCATTCATGGGCAGATGCGTCCCTCCTGAGTGTCCACTTACCCATACCATCTCCCATCTTCTCAATGTCTCATGATTGAATCCTAATCAAACAATGACTGAGCATCTCTTCTAACCCATTATGCCCAAAGATGACACAGTTTAGTGAATAGCAAACAAATCTGACCATTTCTGTTACACTTTAATATTTTCATCACTTACAACTTCTATTTAAAATGTGACAGGCATGATAGGGTACGAAAAAAATTCTTTTGGAGAATGACAGTTTGAAGGGGCAATAAATTCTGCTTAATCAAACTAATCAACCAACTTGTAGTCAAATTGCTTTTGTGATCAGGGTATTTTCCCCCTGCACATAATTCAAAATCAGAAAGCTAAAGGCATTCAGAAACAAATCATGCCTTTAATAGTTTATGAATGTAAAGCTGGAAGGGGCCTTAGAGGTCATCTAGTCCAACCCACCTTATTTTTAGATGAAGAAATGAAGAAAACAAGTAGCTGAGCTGGGATGTAAACCAAGGTCCCAAACCAGCCTAATTTTCTGTACTTTTTTCAAAGTTCCACAGATGTAATTTTGCAGCTTTTGTCCAATTAAATTGGATCCATGCCTCCACATGAGGCTAGGCTGAGGCCAAGTGAAGCCTGGCTTTAACTAACATATAACTGGTTTTATTGGGGTTTCTGTGGAGCTTGGAAATCTGCAACTCATCCAAAAGAAGGGCATTCCTCAAATTCCATTTTACAAAAGCCATCCCTCTTTCAAGTGCTTCTCCTTTGCTCTCCATTGTATCTAAATGTTTAGCAGGTCATTCCAAAAAACAATGTTAAAGAGAGGTGTTTGGGGATGAGGAAAAAGAAACAAAGGAATTCTTATTCATCAATTCTTTTTGGTGGATAAGAAAACAAAATCTATCTACTCACTTAAGTGCAACTCAGTAAAGATCAGAACTAGAAGTATCAACATTTGGGACCAATAATTAGCATAAAGCATTCACCCAGTCTCCAATTATGTCTTAAAACATTTAGCAAAGTGGACTGTTTCTTATAGCGTACAAACAAAACCAAGGTTTTCAGGATCACTGTTTTCTTCTACATGTCATAATGTCTTTTATAAATGCAAAACTTTTTTATTTTCATTTTGGAAAGCAGTTGCCTGCAAAAAATCAAAAGCAATGTGAGAAAATTGCTGTTCTAAGAGGTGGCTGTAAGGAAGACTGCATATAGCTAGCTGATCTAGGATTACCTCTCCCTGTCTTTTGATGTCCAAGCAACTTAGCAAATGGCAGATCTACACATAAGAACTCAGTTTTTCTTGATGTGTATGTGAAGCAATGGTGGTGTGACACGGTGATCAGGGTTGTTTAACCTCTCCTATTTGCCCCTCGACCTAGTACTGACTCTTTGATTGGAGGGTTTTCTCTGTATAAATTGTTTCCTCTCCACTGAGAAATATCAAATAATTTGTATCTTTATCCTTTTGTTAGCTCCATGCTCCCAACCAGAGAGTGTTTCTAGTAAAAAACACCTCATTATTAGATCTTTCTCTTTGACTACAACACTCTGTGTCTCCACTGACTTTTCATTGCCTCTCCTTCAAGAAGCAGCTCTAATCCTACCTCTACAAGAGGTCTTTAGTGATTTCTGGTTCCTCTTCCCCACTTGTACTGCTAGTGCTTCTCTTTTAAAATTACCCCTCATTTACTAGATAGATAGATAGATAGATAGATTGAGATGTGTATCTTTCTCTCTATATTTTGGTTTTTTCCAAGTTGTCTCCTCCATTAGGATGAACTCCTTGAGGGTTGGAATCATGTTTTTGTGCTTTTGTGCATACTCAGAGCATAGGCCTATACTATTAAGTATTTGCTGACTATCTTTCGTCTGGGATATTTCCCCCTCGGTTCCTTCTTCCCAACTGTTTCCAATAAGCAAAGCCAGACTAGCAAAGGCCTGCGGCTAATTATATGTATGAAGACAAAATAAAGGTATAAAACAAGGAAGATTTTCCCTATGAAAAGGAGAAAAGGTTTCATACTACTATGAGAAAGCCTAAGGATAGAAACAAGGTATGGGATTTGTGTGGTGGGTTTTATAGTCCTAGCATGACCCAAGCAGCCTCCCTCAGAATCCTTGCCCTGTTCTTTGTAGGAGTTGTCTGCTTCTGTCCCACTGCACGTAGCTCCATATAGCTTTCCTTCACCTCCATGTATCTTTTCATCTCATCAGAAGCTGGGTTTCTCTTCAAGTTGGCTTCCCTCCATTGCCAGCTCCCTGTATCTATCTCTGCATCTATATCTTTCTGGAATGAGTGTTTCTTCTCCCTGCTGGACCAGCTGATTTCCTTCAAAATGATATGGTGATGGGAGGGAGCTTGTGGAAAGGACAGGGCAGAGAAATTTCCTCTTTCCCCCCTCCAAAGCAACTCCTTACTTGCAATATCTCCAACTCTCCAAGTGCTGAAATTCATCCAGAGTTTAGCTATTTAAAGCCCCCAGGGGTGTGGCTAATCTGTTTACTCAGCCAATCCTATTTTTCCCTTCTTGACAAAATCAGAGATGTTCATACCTCATAAAGAAATCAGAAGGTAAACACCTAATTAACACCTTGTGATTCTGTTCTGGGCTTTCTGTTACTGCATCTACTGGGGAGGAAGGAACTCCTCCTTACATATGTATAACTCATCAAAATTAATGGGAATGAGTTAATAGGGGACTGTCCAAGCAGGAAACAGGCTGTCCCAATCCCACTCCCACTCCCTAGGACACTGAAGAAATTCAGAGTATGAAAGAGCATTAGTTTTAAAAGACTT
>CM053582.1:410005176-410026679 GCA_028627135.1 Pseudochirops cupreus
ACTTTTCCCCCTGAACTAGGTAAATGATATTTGATTGATTAAAGTAAGATTGTTAACCCATTTTGAGTTGCTTTCCTTTAGAAAAGCAGATCTAAGAACCTGTGCTAGTAGCCGCCCTAGGTATGCTAGGGTGCTTGCTGTTACAAGAGTTTAAAAAAATAGAATGCTTTACTAAGGGAGATTGGTCCAAAGTTCTTTAAAAATAGAATTCTCATCATTGATGTTCTTGCTTAAAGTTAAAAGAATGGGGAAAATGGGAAGATCTCCAAGATACGGCAAACATCAGCTTAAAAATACCAACAAAATTAACCTGTTTGTTTTTTTAATTTTTAATACAAATTTCATTTTTAATCCAATTTTATTTCATTTTCTGTCCCAAATTTTCTCCCTCCCACTGTTCCTTTCCCTGCTCAATGAGAAAGCAAGAAAAAGAAACTGGTCAAAAGTGAGTATTTAATACGATTTTTAAACAATGATCCCTGTAATATAGAAATAACTCTGCCTAGAAATGATGATGTAATAGGTAGTATTCAAAACATTACCAAAGAGAGGCCATAATTCCTTTTTCTCTATTCTGCCTCATCCAAAGTTCTATCAATTTATCTTTAAAATCCTTTATTTCTTGTATAATCCATCAGAAATTCTGACTTACCTGTTCTTAAAATAGGAGTGACTTTTTATATCATAAAATGATTATCAGGAGGGCCACAAATTCATGGTTAGTGAGTTCATGCTTAAGCAGCTAGATGGTACAATAGAAAGAGTGCTGGACCTTGAGTTAGAAGACCTGAGTTCAAATCTAACCTCAGACACTTACAAGCTATATGACCTTGGGTAAGTCACTTCACTTGTCTGCCTAAGTTTCCTCAACTGTAAAATGGGGATAATAATAGCACCTACCTCCCTAGATATTTGTAAAGTGCTTAGCACATAGTAGGCACTGTATAAATGCTTATTTCCCTTCCCCCCCTTTCCCAATTATAAATAATCTGAACATCAATTCTCAAATAATGCTTGACACTTCTATCTCTTACGAAGATAAATTATATCTATTTTCTTTTCCATGTTACAGATAGAAAGACAGAAGCCCAGAAAGGTTTACTAATTTACTGAAAATCACAGTAAATCAAGAGCAGAGTTGGGAATTAAGCCTCACTCTAACTACTATTCCATTTTCTGGTAAAGAATCTGGGGATGAAAAGTTTGTTAATGTTCTTTTCACTATAATGAGTAAATCAATGAAATAATTACTGAGGGTTATTTTCTTCTTCAAAATTACAACTTTCATAATTACTGATGAATGTTAAGTCAATAGTATCCCAGCTTGTGCTATTTGATTGTCATTTGTTAAAGGGCTGTAACACTCCAGCATGACTAAGTATAACCTTTTAAAAATTGCCATTGTTTAAAACATTTTCAACGTCTCTCATTCTGATAATGTAGGAATCATGGAGATTCTAAAAAGTGCCAATTCCAACAAACTATTATGCTGGGAGGGTTTTTCAATCTTATTTTACATGTCTTCACAATTCAATCTCTATGACCCTACTTAATTTCTTTCAATGATTTATTTATTTTTCTGCTTTACTGAAATCCCAAGATCCTCTTCCTAGTGCCATGATTTTACTCTTCTAACCATTATTTTCTTAAAGGGAAGTTTTGTGCAAAATTATTATGACTTACTTGAATTCTATAATTATGAAATATCACACTCCTTTCTTTTGGCTTGACTACCATGGACACTGAGTAAATGCTTCATAAGGTCAGAGGATTGTCTACAAATTATAACTGCACCATTAGTTGTTATAAGTAGCCTATCATTTTGAAGCCTAATTATGGAAAAATCCTGTTAATTAAAAACAAGAAGGCCTTGAAAAAAAGACCCTGAATTTGACAAATTTGGGTTATCTTACATTTTAAGGACAACAGGGCCACTACTTTATTGTGGAATAGCAGTTGCTACCATGCTACAGGACTGTATTTTGGAAAAGCCAGCATCAATTTAATGAGATGTTGGTTCTATTCACATTTCTCCCAATTACCCAAAAGCAATGCTTGACTGAGGACCAAAAAAAAAAATGTTAAGATAAAGAATGAACCAGGACTGGAATATATCCAGACGCTTTCCTTTCAGTGAAGCCCAAAGGAAGAACTTTGATGGAGCCAGGGGAATATTGGGCAGGAGTTTGAGAACTGGTTTCAAATTCCCTGACCCTGTAAGAGTCACTCTTCCTCAGTTCTTCCCTCTTTTATATTATGTTCACTTAGTCCCAAATAATAGTTCCAAACTAATGTTTCAAATGAAGTAGTGAAGCTTAGACCATGCAATAGGATCACATAAGGCAATGATTTCTAAACATCACATGGTGATACCCCTCCTATTTATAGGCAAAAAATTTCCATATACTCAAATTCTTATCATGAAACAATCTATAGAAATAGTTTTCTTGGCTGTATTTTATTAAAATAAACATTTAAAGTTATCATAATTTGTACTAAATCCCAAAATGCAACAAAACAATGTAACCTATGTTAATAAAATCATTTATTATTTTCATATTTCTAATTTCAAAAAATAAAATGAAAACACTACTAATACAATAGGTGGGTTTTTTGGCACAAATATTTTCAAAACATGCTATCAGTGATGATGTTGTTACTTGAAAATCTTTTTCATTCACTGATCAAGATCAATATTTTGTGTTTATAAAAGCTATAACAGAAGCCTATTTCACATAATTAAGATGTTAAAAACGATAGTAAAATGTGTATTTTTTAATTTGATAAACCAGGTAATATTTTATTCACCCAAGGCCAAAATATAATATTTTCAAGTTGAAACATTTGTTTTAATGTTCAAAATAAAGATATGAACCATTCTTCTTTAAATGAAGACCAAATGTGTCACATTTGCCTATGATGTGGCAGATGCGTGCATGATCCTTTCAGATTTAGAAATAATATGAGAATAATATTGCCATGTAAAAAGAACCATTCTAAATAACTAAAAAATACATGAAATATGTAAGAGTCTATCTACCAAGGCATATTCAAGACCTATGGAGAGACAAGTATAAATCACTCCCTAAAGAAATAAAAACTGACTTAAATAATGAGAGGAATACTATGTGTTCAAAGCTGGGTGACGCTAATATAACATAAAAACTGATGATACTACTTAAATTAATTCACAGATTTAGTGTTGTGCCAATCAAGCTGCCAAAGGGATACTTTTAAAAGCTAGGCAAAAGTAATACAAAATTCCTTTGAAGGAACAAAGATTTAGGATCTCAAAAGAGCTCTAATTTGTTTCATAAATGCATACGGGTCAAAGTATGAATCTAGGGATACTGAATTGATTGTAGAGTGTTTATTTTTTTTAAATGTGAGCCAAATATGCAGGTTTAGGAGGAAATTTTGCTAGAAAATTCATTTTTATCTCAATCATTATTATTAACACAAATGACATCTTTTAGGTCAATCGCTCTTCAAAGTACTTTGGCATTAGAAAAATGCCAGTACTTTTTTTTTTTCTGCAGTAATATAGATGTATCTATGTTCTATCCCTTATTGTCACATAATTTTGCAAGAATCTTTCCTTTCAATAGACTATTTTTATAAAGTTGGTTATTCTTGTTACAACTTAAAATTATACATAACTTCTCATTTATATTTCTCACTACAAGTGACTGTCTGAGGCACACCATGTTTCCAAATTGCACAAATGGGCATATTTTTAATTAGTGCTTGTGAACCTGTCTTTCATCTTGATATCACTTAAGCTCCACAAATACAGAATCCAATACAGGTGTACCACATTATGTAATTTCATTTAAAAATTCATCAATTATATTGAAAATTTTGCGTGTGGTTTTGCCATCAATAAATTTGCAAAGTAGCCAGTCTCCGCTAACATTAATTTCTATAACATAATGTACATAGGTCATTAAATAAGCATCTTTATATCTGTTGCTTTATCTACTTAGAGTGAAAAATACAAAGATTTTACTGTCTCAATTAATTGATCACAAAGGTCTTCTGACATGAGCAATTTTATTTCCCACCATATTATTTTCAATTGGATTCATGCAAAGCAGATTTGCACATATTTTGAGAAGTAATATTTTTTTTTACTACATCAGTAGCGTCAGGTAGCACCAACATTTCTCCTACCCAATTAAGATTTTTGCATTTAGAAAATTTTATAAGGACCATTATATGATATTACGTATGACTTGATGATATAAACAATCCATTTTTATATAATTAGCATCATTTTGTAAAGGGTTTTCTTTTCTTGCTTGTTAAAAACATCTTTCTTCCAGAAAATTCTCTTGTCAACAAATTTGAGTATCAAAATGTCATTTCAATTTATTTAGTGTCTTGCTGTTTGTAGCCAAAGCATTTGTACATAGCAGACACAGCAATCTTTCCTTTCATCAGTAATGGTATTTGTGAATCCCAATAATAAATACCATGAATTGTATTTTCTGCACTTCTACTTTTTGCTTTGTGATTTTATATTCTTGTCACTTAAATTGCTTATATTTTCTTTGTACTGGTTTCAGCTGCTTCAGTGACCTTTCTCTTCAAATTGGTTATATATTTATCTATTATAAATTAGACACAATAAACATTCAGGACCATATTAAAGTTATTTCAATGTAGAGGTCTGTGGCCCGGGAAATGACAACCTCTTCCTCTAAGACAGCGGTTCTCAACCTGTGAGTTATGTTCAGTTTGTAACAATGAAAATACATCCTTGCATACCAGATATTTACATTATGATTCATAACACTAGCAAAATTACAGTTATGAAGTAGCAACGAAAATAATTTTATGTTTGGGGGTCACCACAACATGAGGAACTGTATTAAAGGGTTGCGGCATTAGGAACGTTGAGAACGACTGCTCTAAGAGATACCTAATTCATGGACCTAGTTTTAGTCCTGGGTGATTATGACCCCAAATCTTTGACCCATTTTATCCTCACCCCATAGCACCAGGAAAAATCTTTTAAAATATAGGTTTGGGTAATATATAGGGTCTCCCAATAAGGGATAAAATTTTCTTTATTTTCTTTAAAAGGCACAAAGTAGATGAATTATAGGACAACTATTTATTTCCTATAACACAAAAAATGTTTAAAATAGAAGACTCATATGTATACATTTACAAATACTTGAAGTGAGAATGCACCATTCCTATTATACTTTTCCAAGATGTTAATGCCGAAAACATTAAATCATCAAATATCTAGTCAGAATAAGCATTTCACCTCCATCTTCTCTCTGTACTGTCAGAGTAACTTACTCTTGGTTCATCTCTTCTGGAAAGCAAATGCTCATCTTGGGCTCATCTTCCCACAAGCAGTTATCATGTGTGGTGATGAGTAACCTGCTGAGTACCCAGCACTATCCATATTGGGAAGGCTGTATAATCATCTGTGCTTAGGGAAAGAAACATAAAGCAGAAAAAGCAGCAATGATTTGAGGTCCAATCTCAGCCTCACCTAGACAAACATATACTTTCCCTTCCATGTAGGTGCATGCAGTTGCTGTAACTTCTAGGGGGAAAGGTAGATACACTGTTCTCCTTTCCCTTGCCCAGAAGTCTGAGCGAAAGCTTGAATAGTCCTGATATGCTTGACAGATGGGAAGAAAGAGCAATAGTTAAAGTTTCTCCTTTTAAGCCTCCAAGTGGGTATCTCTTCCTGTGCAGTAACCAATCCTTTATTTTTTTTACAATACTTTACCCCTTTGCTGCTGTCACAAAGAACAAAGGATGAACCAATAGTTTGGTCACATGTGTCCTTCAGCAATCAGCCAAGACGTGGTATTAGACATAGTTCAACTAGAGGACCACCACAAGAGGCAAGCAAGCATGTTTAGCTCCAAAAGTGCCCTAGATAAAACTGATTGGGAATGCCTCCCTGATTACCCTCACTGCATGATTTCTTTTTTTTAAGTTGAAGTATTTTTGGAAATAAGATTATATTGTACTGGCCAAAATGAATGGCATTGAGAAATACATTCTGGTGGTCTTTAACTTCCTCAAGAAGGTTGTTTAACTTCACATTTACCCATAACTTTGAGATAGATCAAGCACCACAATGGTGCGATACTCAACTGTGTCATGAGCCTACAAGGACTGAAGGCGACAGTAGCAGATCACACCTAACTGGCATTTGTCGATGACTCAAATTTGACCTTGTTTGTACAAACTGTATTAAATAACAGCTGCCCTGCATTCCCTATCAACTGGAGCAATCTAGCCCTGCTAATCTCACTTTTGTTGACTTTCACTTGAACTTTATGTTCCTTGAAAAAAAAATTCTCCCACATTTCTGTGGGAGTTGTACTTGAAAATATTCACTAATTTTGACTGTTGCTTCACACCCCTCCTGAGACAGTCTCACCCTCCCCCAGGGGGACGTGCCCTACAATGTGGAAAACTCTGCCATATGGAGGGCATCCCACTCACAATTTTCATGCTCCTGTTGATGTAAATTAATTCACTCTGACTCTTCTAGCCAGAGTGGGTTCTTTTTAAAAATAAAAACAAGGATCTCACACACACATGCATACCTTGAGTAAGTACTTAAAGATTCAGAGCCCCCTTAAAAATCTATCACCCAGTGAGTCTGACTCAGGTTTGCTAGGGTGGGAAGGAATTTATCTGGCATGTGCAAAGCAAAACATACTCTAGAAACAAACCTGAAACTACTTTATGAGGCAATCAGTGGTCAACGGCAGCTAGTAAATAAGTAGGAATTATGAAGACTAGGGTGGAATAAAGCAGAGAGCAAGAAACATCACTTTTGCTATCGTGTTAACACCAAGTGGAATTCTGTATACAACTACAATAAAGTTAAGGAGCACTTATAGTTTTCAAAATATAAATTGAGTTGCAAAATTAATTTCTGCTTTACAGAATCACACAGGGAATAATTAAATGTAACAAGGCATCTTATATGTTCAGAAATTAATTTCTATGCTTATCTTGAACCTTAAAATTTTACCACTCTGCTTTGGTTTTAATCACTTTAACCAAAACACATTCACTTAAGTTTATATAACAAATGTCACTTTTTAACAACTTTCACAAAATATTTTTACTCTGATCCGGGACTTGATATCCTACACTGCTCCTCTATAACAACAACCAAAGGAGATAATCATCTATTTCTACCTAAAAATTTCCAACTTTTGTACATGTTTCTGGAAATAATGTTTCAGATTACTGGGATTTTTTTTTTTGGAGGGGGGGAAGGTAGGGCACTTGGGGGTAAATGACTTGCCCAAGGTCACACAGCTAGTTTTGTGTTAAGTATCCTAGGTCAAATTTGAACTCAGGTCCTCCTGATTTCAGGGCCAGTGCTCTATTCACTGCACCATCTAGCCACCCCCCAGAATTTTTTTTAAGCATCTAGGAGCTTGAGATGAAACAAAGTTTGTTTGTTTTTTAACTGATACCTATTATTATAACTCCTCTCAAATAGTGAAAATATTAAATTAATCAAGACCAAAAAGTAACCTAGATAAATCTAAACTAGCAGTTTTCTAGTGGGAGGAAGAGGCTTTGTAAGTTAGAAAGTAGGAAGCCCCTCTCTGAGGCACTGCCCTAAGGCAACTTTCTCTCTAGTTGGGAAAGAGTAGCTCAGCCCACACAAGGGTGGGATCAGAGAAGGAATAACTAGTTTTCCTCTAGAGCCAAGCAACTCCATGCCACCACCCTTCTTAGATAAATATAATAATTATGACTGAAATAAGATTGAAAGCCCTAGTTCATTCTATTCACTCTAGCCTTGTACCCATCTGAGGCATCTGAGACAACTGTTTATTTATTCCACTAGTTTCTTTCTTTGGGGTCCCTGGGGATGCCTGCAATGACCTCCCCATCTCCTGTCATTCTCCAATTAAGGAAGAGAAATAAAGGAGGAGAAAAAAAGAATGAAATGGTGTAGAGAAAATGTAGGAGGACAAATATCTAATGATAAATTCTAACATCATAGGTTGGTTTAAGGATAAACAAAGGAGAAAGAAGAGTTCAGATGAGCTCTAAGGTCTATTCCGAATTTAATGTGCTATAATTCTATAATTTGAAAGCTGTTGCCGAGTTAATATATAAATACAGTAAAAAGCTTAATTTTCTTTTCATAATCATAGCAGATCACAAAGGTTGGGAAGGAGGGATAAGGAAGGAAAGATGAAGAAACGTAGAGAAGAATCCAAAGGTAATCTGTCTGTCTGTCTTTGAGTCTACCAACCAGCTATGCTGAGTTTACCTGTGTTTTTTACAACCTCCTTAAGGCTTGTGGGGTTCCAACTATATTTAAGAAGTTAGCTTGACTTTATTTTTAGAAATTTCTACATGAATCCATGATTACTCTTGTTAACACTTTCTAATAGTATGATCCTAATTTTTAAAACCTTTATGTCTAATCTAAACTTTTCAAATTATAGTACTCAAAAAGTCCAAATTCAAGGATGTTTTCCTTCCAATATGCTGGGGATGGGTACAGCAATTTCCCAGGCAATACTAAATGTATTTAGAAATAATGATTAGTCATAAGAATTCAGTAGGATATTTTTTGAGATTTAGGTAAAATTTTTATTTTAATTCCGCTTTACCTGACAAAGTAGCTCATTTAATATTTGTCTAAAGGGCACACAGAAACTTCCCTCAAGTCTCAGGTTCATGCTGTAGGATTATTAAGAGGCCATCTGCCTAAACTTCTAAATAAAAGAAGGAAAATAAAGCTCTCAGCTCATTACACTTTACTTGTGAACATGGATAGAGTGAAGTCCCAATGTGCTGGCAAACCATGAGCTAAAATTCTTTGGTGAACCTGGCGAAGTGGAAAAAGTTTGTATGGTGAGACTAGGGGCAAGTCACTTATTCTCTCTGGGTCTTAGCTTTGTCATCTATAAAAAGAGACAAATGCTATCAGACCACTACATCAATTGTATCAAACTCACACAGAAATAGAGGTCACTGACTGTTAAACCCTAAATAAGAACCCCTGCAGAAGTGTATTGACTTAGGAAACCACATATTAACATTATATATGTTCTATAGTATTTTTATTTATTTTGTTAAATAATTCCCAATTATATCAATCTGGTTCAGGCAGCTCTGGAGTGTTTTAAGCCAAGGTCTCATGTTTATATTTCTAGACTGGATGACCTCTAAGATCCATTGAATTTCTAGATCTATTTTCCTAAATCCAAGATACCAAACTCATTATCTTTCCTTCTACACCAGGGGTGGGGAACTTGTGGCCTTAAGACCACATATGGCCTTCTAGGTCCTTGGGTGTAGCCTCTTGACCATCCAAGATTTACAGAGCAAACCCTTTCATCAAAGGGATTTGTTCTTTGAAGTTTGGATCCAGTCAAAGGGCCACACTTGAGGACCTAGAGGGCCACATCTGGCCTTGAGGCAACAGATTCCCCACCCCTGTCCTAAATCCTTCCCCCTCTAACTTTCCTGTTACTGCCAAGAGCAACATCATCCACCCGGTTCCTCAGGTTCTCAACCTAGGGATCATACCCTACTCCTCACAATCTCTCTCACACACACATACCCCAATGTCTAATCTGTCGTCGAGGCCCGTTGATTTCACTTTTGCAGCATTTCTCAAATACATCCCTCTCTCTCCTCTGATACTGCCAGCAATCTGGTTCAGACCTTCAGCAATGAACCTCTACTATGGAAATAGCTTGCTGGTGGGTCTGCCTGCCTTGAGTCAGTTAGTCAGCTACTCAACTCCAGTGACTTCTTATCACCTCCAATATCAAATACAAAATGCTCTGTCTGGCATTGAAAGCCCTTTATAACCAATCCCCACCATCCATCTTCCCAGTCTTCTTACCCCTGACTGCCCGTTCATCCCTGTACTCTTTCTGCCAGAACAGATACTCCCTCTCTCCGCTCCAGGCCTTTACTCAGGCTGATCCTAATACCTGGAATTCTCTCTCCCCTCATCCTAGCCTCCTTGCTTCCCTGGCTTCCTTCAAGTCCTAACTAACATCTCCTCTTCCACAGGAAACCTTTCCCTACCCCTCTTAATTGCAGTGCCTCCCCTCTCTTAGTGATATCCTATTTTTCCTGTTTCTAGCTTGTTCATACATACTTGTTTGCCTGTTGTTCCCCTCTCTAGACTGTGAGCTCCTTGAGGGTAAGAGACTGTCTTTTGCCTTTTGTAATATTTTCAATGCTTAGCACTATGCCAGAGCATAGTAGGAGCTTAACAAACTTTTACTGATTGACTAATGAATATCATCTTTTAGTCCTCACTTTATATTCGGGTTAAAAGACTCAAGTTTTCTTATGGTTGTCCATCTGGTGCCATTCTCTGCTAGTCCTCCTCTGTTGCCTCACCATGGCATGAAGGTGAGTCTACATTCTCAAAATCTGTGCCTGAAAAGTACAAGCTCCAGCAAGTTTTTCCTAGCTGGAAAGTTTTCAAGTATGCATCCGGCAACTGCTTGTATGTCTGGTTTGAGGACCAGTCTAGCTAACTTGGGAGAAGCTATAAACCAAAGCCTGATTTGTAGCATTTGCCAATTTCTGAGGTGTAAATTCTTACACTGAACATTTAGCAATCATCTCTCTTTAATCTGTGTGTGCTAGCTCCAGCACACCCTTGCATGGACCACTTTGGCAGTCTGGTGAATCTTATGGGCCCCTTCTTGGAACAATGTTTTTCTTTTTTAATTTTTAATTTATTTTTAAATTTAATTTATTTATTTTTAGTTTTCAACATTCACTTCTATAAGTTTTAAATTTTTTCCCCTTTTTCCCCCTCCTCCCAAAATAGCCTGCAATCTGATATGGGCTTTACATACATTTTTTATATATTTGGAATAAAGTTTTTAAAGGCACAAAATAAAATATGTAAAATGATAAAGAAAACCAATTACATAAACACAGTTAGCAAAATACATCTTTTTAAAAAGTCATGGTCCCAATGTTAAAAGTCATGATCTAGTACAAACTTTACCCCCACCCCCTTGTATTTTTACAGATTTTTATAGGAAACTGAGGCATACAGAGATTGAGTGATTCTTACAGGTAATTAGTAAAAAAAAAAACTGAGGGAAATAGATGTTCTTTCTCTTTTATCTCTAAGCATGATAACTGTTAACTCTAGGCATGGAAACTGTCAAAGATGTGACAAATGTGAGATGGGGGATTTGAACCCAGGTCCTTTGATTCTAGTGCTCTTTGTACAATACCAAACTACTTCAAAGTACTGAAGTACACAGTGATCTGTCAGAAGGAGTCTAGCTTCAATATTGGGTTAGAATTATATCCTTATGGGGGGCGGCTAGGTGGCATAGTGAATAGAGCACCAGCCCTGGAGTCAGGAGGACCTGAGTTCACATCTGGCCTCAGACACTTAACATTTACTAGCTGTGTGACCTTGGGCAAGTCACTTAACCCCAACTGCCCTCCCAAAAAGCAAAAAAAAAAGAAAAAAAAAGAATTGTATCCTTACTCAGAATATGGGGAGAAAAAAATTACTGGATAACTAAAAGTCAAATGCAGGGGGTGGGTAGGGAAGCCTATGCATCACACAGGTGAGCCAATAGCACATACTGTGTAGTAGAATTTGAATCAGATAACAAATGTAAAGCTCTTTGTAAACCTTAAGTGCTAAATAAATGCTAGTTATTAGTACTGTTGTGATCATTGTTATTATTATCTAGCCTATGGAAGAGAAAATTAAGAAGAGAACAAGGGAGAAGCTGTCAGCTCACCATTTGAAGAAGATTAAGACTGTATCTTAATAAGTCCCCTGTCCCCCTCACCAGATCAAGCATTAAGCTGTTTTCAAACAAAAATGTGTGTAACATAGTAGTATAACATGTCTGACTGATATGCTACGCGCCATTATGCAGTAGAGATTGCATTATTTTATAATGTGTCATGCATGTCACTGAGAAGGCTGGAAACACATTCTTTTGAGCTGTGGTAAGTCACCTTGGCTGGGTCACAGAACCGCAAAATATGCTAAGTGCCATACAATATCCCTGACAGACACATGGTAACACACCTACCACTTTGCAAATGTAAATGACACCTGCCACCAAAAACAAAACCCCATCTCACATTTGTCACATCTGGGACAACAATTTCCACTCAGTTGTGCTTGCTCATGCATAGACATATAAAAGCAAAGGAAAAGAACATGAGTTTGCTTCATTTCAGCATTATGGAAGGAAAGGGTCTGTCTGCCACATTTAAAAACCATGACAGTGCTAAAAATTTTTTTCCATTTTTCCTAAATTTAATCACCTATAAATATGACCTGAATAGCTACAGAAGTCTTTGTTTCATGATGCTCCAAGTCCTCACATACTATCTCATCTGGCAAGGATCATTCTTATTTTCTACTTCCCTGGACGGTCATAACAGAAGACTGCCAAGATTAAGCAACAATCAGTAGCACCTCTAGTGAGTTAAAATTATAAATTCAGATTAATTGGCTTGTTCTATTGAGTTAGTGCTAATTCCTGAAATATAGAAAATGTCAAACTTGGAAAGGACTTCAGTGGCTAACCAGTCCAATTTATCAGTAAAGGGAAATTCTATCTATAACATATCCAATATGTGCTCATTCAGCCTTTGCTTGAAGATCTCCAATAAGGCAGCAACCCACTAACTCCTGGTACAGCCTATTCCACTTTTTGATAGTGCTAAGGGTTAGCTTATTTTTTTCCCTTTTATGGAGCCTCAACTTGCCTCTTTGGAACTTCCATACATTCATTGCTTCTAGTTTTTTCCTCAGGGGACAAGGGAAACTAGGAGTTCTACTAAATAGAGCCAAGAACATAATTTTAAATTGTTATTTCAGTTCTAATATTTGTAAGACAAGGGGCTTTTGGAACACACTGAATCTGCACACAATATTCTTGTTGCTTGCTCAGTTATTTGTCACTGATGTCAGACTCTTCTGGACCCTTTTTGGAGGTTTACTTGGCAAAGAAACTGGAGTGGTTTGTCATTTGCTTCTCCAGCTCATTATTTTGTAGATGAGGAAATAGAGGCAAATGGGTTTGTGACTTGCCCAGAGTCATATGACTAGGAAATGTCTGAGGCCAGATTAGAACTCAGGTTTTCCTGATTCCAGGCCCAGTGCTCTATCCACTATGCCATCTAGCTGCCCTCTGCACACAATATTATCTTAAAATTATTTACTTTCATTGAGATTTAAGTATCAGAACATCCAACAAAAATGAACAGTTTAAATAAAATTGCACAGAATTCAAAATCAAGCATCCTAATTTACCAATATATGTAAAAATGTCAGTATCAAGATGGAGAGAGGGAAATGGTTTCTAGAGATTCCATTCAATATTTTATCTAGTCACCATTGTTCGTAATTCTTTTAACTTTACAATCTTGTGATGTCCTGAAAATGGGAGACAACTTTTAATTTTCTTTTTTTTTTTTGGAGGAGGGAAGGCAGGGCAATTGGGGTTAAGTGACTTGCCCAAGGTCACACAGCTAGTAAGTGTTAAGTGTCTGAGGCCGAATTTGAACTCAGGTCCTCCTGACTCCAGGACCGCTGCTCCATTCACTGTACCACCTACTTGCCCCAACTTTTACTTTTTTTGTATGACATTTATGTAGATTACATCTACAATGAGTACTAAAAAGCTATAAGGAATTGTTAATTACATTTGCTATTTCTGACAAGTTTTCTGACCCCATTTCATAGCTAATGAAACTGAAGTTTCTGCCTGTCTAAAAGTTACACCAAAAGATGAAGATTCTGAACTTCATATTTCTCAGCATTGTTTCCTAAATCAACCTTTCTAAAATGTATTTCTAGTGTGTTGTCATTAGAGATAGTTACTAGATTACTTCCATTCAATCAATCAGTCAAATAGTTGATACCAGAACTATGCAAGATAATGAGAGGGATAAAAAAAATTGAATATACCACTCCCTGTCCTCAGGAAGTCTATAGTATGGTTGGTGGTTCCATTTACTCCTGTTTCTTCTCCAGGGAATTTAAATAAGATGCCTTTGAAGATCAAGGTATAATGCAAGTGGAAGTGATATAGGTGAATTCACTTTGTAAACCTATAAAATGCAGACTCCTGAGGTTTCTTTAGTCTCAGTACATTTCATACCACATCACTCCTAGTATATGTCCTTCCTGCTGAAAGGGAAATATCTATATAAATGCGGTATTTGTGTTTGTGGTTTTGGAAGCATCCCAGAAAGAATGATCTGATCAAAAGAATAAGATATTAGGCAAAAACAAATCATAAAAGCTTTACCTAACAACTCCAAATAATTGGAGTCACAGAAACATTTGTGAATGGATGTTTTTACCAAGATGACATTGAATAGGATGATATTTGTTTGTCATTTACATATTATATTGTATATATAGGAGGATACATACCAAGTACCTTCTCCATTGCCCTTTAGTTAATCCTCAAATTTGATTATTATTGTAGTGTTTTCAGCATACAACATCACTAGAAGAATAATGGAGTTTAAAAGGGGAAGGAGTATAAAAAGGGTCTTTAAAATAACTTTGAAATTTTCCAAAAGTAAAACAAGAAGGACTTAGTAAGAAGGTTTGTAAAAGATGTTACCCAAGAAACATATGATAAAAAAAAAAATGGATTAGTCATGGCAGGAATGAAAAAAAACCAACAGAAAGCTCAAGTACTACATCAGTGCTCTCATTAAGTCAAAGAAAAGTGAGAAAGATCCCCAGCAGATTGAGTGTACTCTCCATGGTAACTTCAAAGGAAGAAATGGATGAGAGTCATAATGGATAGGCAGGCATGGATAAGTTTTAATGCCGGTCATTGAAGGTAATACCCACATAGATGATTTCATGGATCTATTATAATATATACAAAGACATACAAACATATATGTGGAGTACCAAAAGTCTTAGTGCTTTAACATCCTGTGGAGATAGATATACAAATATATTCACACACATATGTGCGTATACAAACATACGCCCACCCACATGCATACATAGATGTTGTCTTTGTGATCATGGGAAAGTTAATCTCTATGAGCCCTAGGCAACTCTCTAAAACTACAAATTATAAGCAGCTTGTGATCTGGTTGGTCATGGAAGTTCCTATAGTGATAAAATGCATACTGACATGTGTATATATATATATATATATATATATATATAGACACACACACACACACACACACACACACACACACACACACACATGAATTAGTCATATTATAATGCTCTCATCAGGATCCATAACACAGGATCACAGCATAGTCTGATAGGAGACTCTTCTAGTAATTAACACCCCATGGATCCTTGTGGTACTAAAATCTGTACTTTAGGGAACCAAAGTATAGTGAAATTCCATTGTATTTATGACCTAATCTTGTCATTTTTGAAGGGTCTCATCCTACTGTAGCTAGTCACAACCACAAACTAATTACCATTATTTCTGGGTGTTGTTGGCAGGGGTGGAGACTGACAAGGGGAGTGATGGAAAGGGGGAGCATCCTAAGAATGTTCCTCCTGTATCACACTCTTCTCTCAAGAAACCACATTATAGGGACTGGACTTGGGATTTCATCAGTATAGAACTAATATACTGTACTATATTATATTATTATAGCTATATTAGCATTAACTCTATAAAGAACTCCTAGTAAGGAACTTCTCCTACCAATTCAAGTTGGTACCTTCTTTGAAATTTACAGTCTGCAAAAGTTGCTTAGAAGAAGGTAAGCGTCTTGACCAGGGTCATATAGTATGTCAGAGGGAGGACTTTAACCCAGGTAAACTGCACCACAATATTTTCCCACTTCACATCATCCCAACCAATACAGTTATACATTTGGGCTTGCTTTTCATGTGATTTCTCATGATTGCCACCTTCATCTTTTGCAACAGATAATGTCTTAAGTCACCATCTCTTTTGGATACCCTCAATTCTTAGAGATGTAATTATGATTTCCATGACCTTAGATATTCAGGTCTCTGCTCTGAAGCTCTTGGGATATAAACCTATTAAGACTGAAAAGTCTGCAGGGACTAAGGGCATTCAATGTAAAAAGTCAAGAATGTTTAACTTCAGGCTCAGCAGAGGAATATTAGAATGACATAGATGCCTTTATTTAGCAGCAATGCAGCTTAGGAATCCATGTAGCCTTTGCACTGACAGAGCTCTAAACCCACAACTGTAGTGGCTGAAGGGCATGACTGGGAGATTAACTATGACCTACTTCATATATAGGCTCTCTTCTTATAAAATCTTAAGTGGGTTTCACAAAAACAATCTTCCTAATTTCCCAGTTAGCTTAGAACAGGGGAAAGGGGATATACTGTTTAGAAGCATCCTCTTTTAATGCAATATAGATGTAGAGATGTGTTCAAACAGGACCATTGTACACAGGCAACTAACAATTACTGATAGTGGGGAACTAGGTAGAGATGCAAAGTAAATCCATAGCTAATTGAAATGTACAGGCAATTCAAAAGCTTTATTTTATTTAGTAGCTCATTTTTGTTACCTTTCACTAAATCTTTCACTAGAGGTACTAACAAAGAAGAAAGATTGACTGGAATTTCATTTCCTTTTCTTCTCACCAGTGGAGGTGGATAATGAACAGTGAAATGACTGAAAGCCAGGCAACCAAAACAGAAGGAAGAGAAGCAAGGGGCATGGATAATCCAAAAATGGATAGTTGGATCTGTGATAATGTAGAATTGATTGTATTCCCATTTAAGGAGGGAAAGTAGGAGACAAAGGCAAAACACAGAAGCAGTATTGATTAATCAACCAACAAGCTTTTATCAAGCACTTATGATAAATGAAGCACAGTGCCAAGAATGGGGTACATGGTACAATGAAAAGGGTGCTGAATTTGGAGAACGGAACTTGGGAGTCATCAGACCTAAATTCAAATTCTACCTCTGCCACTTATAAACTGGTGACCTTGAATAGGTCACTTAAATTCTATTGGGCTCATTTTCCTCCTTTTTAAAGTGAGAAGTTTGGGCTAGACAACCTTTGAGCTCCTTTTCAGTTCCAGATCTGTAATTCTATGATCTACTCTTTTTTTTTTTCCTTCTCTGAAATCACTGAACATCTCACAAGTCAAAATAGGTCTGTGTTAGTTGTGGGGATTTCATCAGTATAGAAATAATATACTACTGTTGTCTCTGTTGCTATTTTGAGACTGAGTCTCCTTATTTTGACTGCGAAGATTGTTGTTGTTGAGTTGTTTCAGTCATGTCCAACTCTTTGTGGCCCATTTTGGGAGAGATACTGGAATGGTTTGCCATTTCCTTCTCCAGCTCATTTTACAGATGAGGAACTGAGGCAAACCAGTTTAATTGACTTGCCCAGGATAAAAAGAGAGTCTGAAGCTGGATTTGATCTCACAAAGTTGAGTCTTCCTGAGTCTAAGCCCAATGCTCACCTACTGTGCCACCTAACTGCCCTGACTAAGCAGGAAGTACTACTAATTGACATGGGAGCTGGGACCTATTGTTTCCTACCTGAACAAGTTTTTCCCTTAATTAGGCAGGCTGGTGCCCTTCCAATTATGGGGGCTTACCATATTGGTACCAGACAGTGCTGAGAGCCAATCATCTGAGCCTAATACTTCTTAGAACTTCCAAGGTCAAATGAACCACCAGCCTCCCCAGAAGTTGGATTTCCATAGACATCTATCATACCCAACTCCTATTTTATTTGCTTACAACATTTGTAACTCATTGTAAACCAGTGAGGCCCATAAGACATTGTGGGTTAAAGTCACTAGGAGAGAATCAAACCCATAATCTCTTACTATTCCTTTTCCCATTCATGTGTTCCTTCCCTCACATATTCTCAAGTTTATTTCTCCTCTAGAGAGCTTTCCTTAGATGGCAATGTGGTACAGTAGAAAATCTAATGAACCAGCAGTCAGAAAACCAAGGTTCTAGAGCCAACTCTGCAATTAACTGGTCATGTGATGTTGAGCAAATACTTTTACCTTTCTCTATGTTAATTTCTTTATCAATAATAAGAGAAGGCTGCATTTGACGATCTCTAAGGTCCCTTCCAGCTAAATGACTATTGGGTTTAAGTAACTTAATGTAGACATTAAGTAATTTAATGTAGACATCTTTTTAGGATGTCAAAAGTGAACCTTCGATTTTTAATTTTCTTGCCATGTAGTGTAATAATGATCCAGTGGCATTAAACTTTGAAAAATACACCCTTTAAAAACATGAGGCCATCACTAGGATCCCTATTCAATGACTCACTTAGCAACTCCCTCGTGAATTCTCTAACAGATTGACTGTCAACCTAACTTCATTATCAATAGAACACTGGCCCTGGAGTCAAGAGGACCTGAGTTCAAATCTGGCCTCAAATGCGTGACACACTTACTAGCTGTGTGACCTTGGGCAAGTCACTTAACCCCAATTGCCTTGCCTTTCCCCCTCCAAAAAAAAATTTTTTTAATTATAAAATCTCAGAAACCATGATGTAGCTTCACTTTTTGAGTACAATTTTTGCATCAATAATGATAACGGCCAGACTACCTCACATCTGGGTGGTACTTTACAGTCTTCAAAGAATTCTCAAGACAAGAAATACATTATCTTATTTCTATAGCAGTGATTTTCTAAATTTTCTAGAGCTGTGATAACTTTATACCAACTCTTATTCCTCTCTATCCACCCCTCAAAAAAAGTGCTTGCTGGTTTGACAATATCTTTCATAGATAACTAAATACACTTTAGAAATATTGTAAAAGACAATTTATTAATCTCTTTGTTGCCTATTCATACACAGGATAGTTAAAGTCTGTGGAAATGGTAAGTAATGATTAGTCACATTAAACTTTGCAACAAGTTGAAAATCTACTTAGCTTGGTATCTACAAACGGTCAAAAGATCTAGCACAGAGGTTAATTTGTGTGTATATATGTGCGTGCATGTGGGCATGTGTATATGTATGTGATGGCTCCCTTTGGTAGTATGGTGATACCTACAGGCGCCTTCTTAGAACTACATTTTTAAATGCATGAACAAAAATGTATAGGATTACAAAGGAAATCAGTTATATTGAAATAGTTGTCAAAATATATATTTTTTAAAAGTTCACAGACCCAGACTAAGAACCCCTGACATAAAGAAAGGCCTTGCACATAGTAACAGCTTAATAGATGTTTAATTAAAGGCCCCTAATATATTCTCTCTGTCCTCATCTCTGCCTCTTAGGAACACTGGCTTCCTTCAAGACTTAGCTCAAAAACCACTCTACAGGAGACCTTTCCTAATCTCTCCAGCTGCGAATGCCTTTCTCTGGAGAGAGTGAGGCTGGTGACTTTGCACAGCTCTGCCTCACTTCAATTCAAGTCATGTGCAAATCAAGACATAACCATTCTGATGTTATTGGTCCTCTCCAAGAACAAAGGATGAACAACAAAGTACCTTCCATCTACCAATATGCTTTTTTATGTACTATTTATATACGTGCTGTTTCTCATGTTCAAATATGTGATGTTAGAAACTATTTTTGCCTTTTTTTGTATCACTTTCACTTAGTAAAGTATCTGAAGTGTAATAAATATTTCATAATTAATTAATTGGTGGCTTGATTTCATCACCTATGGAAGATTTATGGGCAGATGTGGACAAGAGTCACATAGGAGAATGCATGGATGGGCTATCAGCCCCTCTAGAATACTCAAATCAATATGACAGTGGACCCACTGAGACATTAAAATAAAACAGACTTAAAAGGAATGTCAGTACACTTATTAGCAGAAGATACTTTCTAGTTAACTGAAAGAGCTAGATTCAAGCAACCCATTTGAAGAATAAAGCTGACTTACTGAATCTCTAGAAAATTATATACTGTATTTATTTCATTTGAAGTCCTCCTCTTCGATCTGTAACTAGTTATCACCACCCCTCCTTGAGGAACTAATTTTCTCTTTGAAACATACTAATCCAAGGGCAGAATTTGGCTGTTAGAAGAAATATTGAAGAAGATAAATAATAGAATGGAAAATTGTGGATCACAAGAAACAAAAGAAATACAGTTTATTTAATTATGAAGTGAATTGAAATGCAGTACTCACAGCCATGCTGAGGGACACATTCATTTCAATTTTAGACAGTTGGTAATATTTTAAAAGTAAATTGCAACACTTTAAAAGAGCTCTAATTGAAAAGGGAATTTTTTCAACTCAGTGGTGGTAGTTATACCAAAGCTTTCAATTATATCACACCCAAGAAAAAGTTTTATTTAGGGAGACCTCAAGGCACTCATAATCTTACATAACAGATACAGCATAGTCACCTAGAGAAGAGCCCAAACATCATTTTGCATGTAACACAAGGCTGGATAATCTTTGTATATTTATTTCCTAGTGATTTCTTTAGCTACATCTTGGAGAGTTCATAAATTGACTTTGACTTTTCCAGTTTATGATTTTGCAGCATCCCTGAAGATAAAATGTTTTCTCCCGCAGCCAAGAAGTTTAATGTTGCTACACAGTATATTCACTTGTATTGCAAACTAAGCTCAGTATTTGAATGGAAGAGATTACTTCCTTTAAAGCCAAGAATTTTAGGGAAAGTGCTTTTAGAAAAAATATCAGATTCATCTTTCGACAACTTTCGTAAATGTTACAAAATAAACACGCCCAAACTATTTCTATTTCTCATTTAGACTTGGAAAAAAAGTATAATAAAACAGCCTCCACACTCGTGCAAAACCAACAAAACAAGGAAATGAATCCATAAACCAACCACAAAAGAAAGCTCCCATTTCTCTCAGGGCCTTAACAGAAAAATAAAAGATAGTTGACACCACATTTCCCTTCAAACTTGTCCTGCATCCTACAAACACTCTCCTTTACATAATCCAAAATTAAGCATGAATCAGAGGTCTCGAAAACTTCTAGAGTAAAATCCCAGAGCTGTAACCAAACAGAGCAAGAAAGTCATGTATTAGGCTTAAAAATCCAGTAAAACATAAATCAGTCATATGGTTAGTAACTAACAGAACTGGGATTTGAACCCAGGTTCTCTGATTCTAGGACTTTTTCTACTGCACTATGATATTAACATATTTAAAACAAAACAACTAGGCACTTTGGAGTCCTGGTTGGTCTACAAAATTTGGACTATACATATATTTATAGTTTGAAGAGTCTTAGCAATGCAAGGGAAGGGATGGGTATATAAAAAAGGGAGATAGATAGATATCTAGATCTAGAGAGATATCTTAGATCTGTCCATCCTCCATTTAACAGAGGGTAAAGTTCAGTTTTTAGCAAATGGGTATAATTCAGGATTAGTTAGGGCCATTTAAGTGAAGAATGACTCAATTTTTTTTCCTATTTTTTTTAAATTTTATTTTAGTTTGCATCATTCATTTCCACAAGATTTTGAGTTACATATTTTCTCCCCCTCTTTCCCCCACCCACCGCCCCAAAACAGCCATCCCAGTGTGTCCCCCCTC
>CM053582.1:410027179-410047022 GCA_028627135.1 Pseudochirops cupreus
CAACGTGGAGGCGGGTGCAAAATCTCTGCCTTTTGCTTTCCTGCCCTGGAGGCCTTTTGGCCCAGACTGCTTTTCTCTCCTAATTTTGCAATTCTCACTGACCTAGTACTGAACGCTGCTCGCAGCTGCCGCTAATCCGCTCACCAGAGAGGCTCCTCTGCCCCTCCCGTCCAGCTGCCCTGGGGCACAGCCACGGCTTCAGGCCAGGCTGGTTTTGGTTAGCAGTGCTGATATGGTTCCTCGTAGCCGAGCTGACTTTAGTGGGAAGTATCTTTGTGTGCATTTTGGAGTTCCAGGATTGGTTTAGAGTCCTGTTTTATGGGTATTTTGGGGTGGCTATGTGAGAGCTGCGATATGTTGCTGCTGCTATGCCGCCATCTTGGGTCCGCCCCTTTCAGTAACTTTTGACATTTGATTTGTTGCTGGATTCATGATTTCATCAGCATAGACATTCTTTCTTCCCTCCAACTTTTTTTTTCTTTTTGGAGGAGCAATTGGGGTTAAGTGACTTGCCCAAGGTCACATGGCTAGTAAGTGTTAAGTGTCTGAGGCCAAATTTGATCTCAGGTCCTCCTGACTCCAGGGCTGGTGCTCTATTCACTGTGCCACCTAGCTGCCCCTTCCCCCAATTACAAAAAATTATTAAAAGTTTTGAGTTCCTATTCTATCCCTCCCCCCTCCCTAGGATGGTAAGCAATCAGATATAAGTTATACATGCGCAATTAAGTAAAACATTTCCATGTTAGTCGTTTTGTGCTAGAAGACTTTAATAAAAGAAAAAAATCAAAGAAAGTTAAAAAAAAGCATGCTTCAGTCTGTATTCAGTGAATATCAGTTCTTTTTTTCTGAGAGGAGATAGTGTGCTTCATCATTAGTCCTTTAGAATTGTCTTTGATCATCATATTGCTGAGAATAGCTAAGTCATTCACAGTTCTTCATCAAATAATATTGCTGTTACTGTGTACAACATTCTCCTGGTTCTGTTCACTTTACTATATATCATTTCATGGAAGTCTTTCCGGGTTTTTCTGATCATTCTGCTTGTTACTTCTTATAGCATGATAATATTCCATTACAATTGTATGCTTCAACTTGTTTAGTCATTCCCCATTTGATGGGCATCCCTTGGTTTCCAATTCTTAGACACCACAAAAAGAACTGCTATAAATATTTTTGTACAAATAGTTCCTTTCCTCCTTTTGTATGTCTTTGGGATACAGATCTAGTAGTGGTATTGCTGGATCAAAGGGTATGAACAATTTTATAGCCCTTTGAGCATAGTTCCAAATTGTTCCCCAGAATGGTTGGATCAGTTCACAACTCCATCAACAGTGCATTAGCATCCCAGTTTTCCCCCATCCTCTCCAACATCCAGTATTTTCCTTTTTTGTCGTATTAGTCACTCTGATAGGTGTGAATTGGTACCTCAGAGTTGTTTTAACTTGCAGTTCTCTGATCAGTAGTGATTTAGACAATTTTTTCATCTGATTATAGATAGCTTTGATTTTTTTTTTTAGTCTGAAAACTGTCTACTCATATCCTTTGATCGTTTATCAATTGGGGAATGACTTGTACTTTTATGAATTTGATTCATTTCCTTGTATATTTGAGAAATGAAGCCTTTATCAGAGATGCTTGTTTCAAAATTCTCCCCACCCCATTTTCTGCTTTCCTTATAATTTTGGTTGTCTTGGTTTTATTTGCACAAAAACTTTTAAATTTTATATAATCAAAATTATCAAGTTTCTATTTTGTAATGCTCTCTCTATCTCCTTTGATCCTAAATTTTCCCCTTATCCAAAAATCTGATGGATAAACTATTCCATGTTCTCTTGGTTTGCTTATGGTATCACTTTTATGTGTAAATCATGTGCCCATTTTGACCTTACCTTGATATATGGTGTGAGATGTTGGTCTATACCTAGTTTCTGCTGTATTGTTTTCCAGTTTTCCCAGCAGTTTTTGTTGGATAATGAGTTTTTGTTGCAAATACTTGGATCTTTTGCTTTATTATGGTAATTTACTATAAAGTAATTTGTACCTAATGTATTCCACTGATCCACCACTCCATTTCTTACCCAGTGCTAGATTGTTTTGATAATTCTGCTGTATAATACCATTTGAGATCTTGCATGGGTAGACTACCTTCTTTTGAAATATTTCCCCATTGATTCCCTTGATATCTTTGAGCTTTTGTTCTTCCAGAAGAATTTTGTTATAATTTTTTTCTAATTCTATAAAATTTTCTTAATAATTTAGTATGGCACTGAATAAATAGATTAATTTAGGTAGAGTTGTCATTTTTATTATATTGACTCAGCTTACTCATGAGCAATTAATATTTTTCTAACTGTTTAGATCCCACTTTATTGGTGTGAAAAGTGTTTTATAGTCATGTTCATGTAGTTCCTGGGTTTGTCTTGGCAGGTCTCCCAAGTATTTTATATTGTCTATAGTTATTTTAAATGGAATTTCTATTTCTGTCTCTTGCCACTGGACTTTGTTGATAATATATAGAAAGATTGATGATTTCTGTTGGTTTATTTTGTATCCTGCCACTGTGCTAACTTTGTTAATAATTTCAATTTTTTAGTTGATTCTCTAGGATTTTCTAAGTATAACATCATATCATCTGCAAAGAGTGATAGTTTTGTCTCCTCGTTGCCTATTTTAATTCTTTAATTTCTGTTTTCTTCTCATTGCTATGTTAACATTTCTAATAGAATATTAAAGAATAGAGATTGGGGCAGCTAGGTGGTGCAGTGAATAGAGCACTGGCTCTGCAGTCAGGAGGACCTGAGTTCAAATGCGGCCTCAGACACTTAACACTTACAAGCTGTGTGACCTTGGGCAAGTCACTTAACCCCAATTGCCCTGCCTTCCCCCCTCCAAAAAGAAAAAAAAAGATAATAGAGGTGATAATGGCCATTTTTGCTTCACCCCTGATTGTAATGGGAAGGCTTCTAGCTTATCCTCGTTATAGATGATGCTTGCTGATGGTTTTAGATAAATGTTATTTATCATTTTTAAGGTAAGCTCTGTACTCTCTAGTGTTTTTAATAGGAATAGATGCTATATTTTGTTAAAGACTTTTTCTGCGTCTATTGAGATAATCATTTGATTTCTGTTGGTTTTGTTATTGATACGGTCAATTATGCTGATAGTTTTCCTGATATTGAACCAGCTCTACAGCTCTGGTATAAATCTCACATGGTCATAGTGTGAGATCTCACTATAAATCTCACATGATCCTTAGGATATGTTGCTGTAGTCTCTTTGCTAGGATTTTATTTAAAATTTTTGCAACAATATGCATTAGGGAAATTGGTCTATACGTTTATTTTTCTGTTTTTCCTTATTCTGGTTTGGATATCAGCACCATATTTGTGTCATAAAAGGAATTTGGTAGGACTCCTTCACCTGGTTTTCCAAATGCTTTATGCAGTATTGAGATTAATTTTTCTTTAGATGTTTGGGAGAATTCACTTGTCAATTCATCTGGTGCTGGGGATTTTTTCTGAAGAAGTTCGTTGATGACTTATTCAATTATTTTTTCTAAGATTGGGTTATTTAAGTATTTTATTTCTTCTTCCAATAGTCTGGGTTATTTGTATTGTAGATAGTAATTTCATTTGGATTGTCAAATTTATTGACATATAATTGGACAAAATAGCTCCTAATAATTGTTTTAATTTCTCTTCATTGGTGGTGAATTCACCTCTTTCATTTTTGATGCTAGTAATTTGTTTTTCAGCTTTCTTCTTTAAAATAAAATTAACCAGTGATTTATCAATAAAATTGTTTTTTTCCCCACAAAACCAGCTTTTAGTTTTATTTATTAGTTTGATGGTTTTCTTTCCATTTTATTAATCTCTCCTTTGATTCTCAGGATTTCCAATTTGATGTTTATATGATGATTTAAAATTTGTTCTTTTTCTATTTTTTTTTTTTGTTGTTCCATGCCCAGTTTACTGATCTGCTTTTGCTCTGTTTTATTGATGTAAGCCATTAGAGATATAAAATTTTTCCTAAGTACTGCTTTGGCTGCATCCCATAAATGTTGGTATATTGTCTCTTTGTTGTCATTTTCTTTAACGAAATTATCAGTTATTTCTATGATTTGTTTATTGACCTACTTTTTTCAGATTAGATTATTTAATTTCCAATTAATTTTTAATCTCTTTCCATTGTCCATTATTGAACATAATTTTTATCGCATTAGGATCTAAAACATGTGTTTGCTTTTCTGCATTTGGTGTCAGGTTTTTATGAACTGATACATGGTCAGTTTTTGTGTAGATGCCACATACTGCTGAGAAAAAGGTATGTTCCTTTCTATTCCCATTCAAGTTTTTCCAGAGATCTATCATATCTAACTTTTCTAGAATTTTATTTACCTCCTCTACTTCTTCATTTTTAGTTAGATTTATCTAGTTCTGAGAGGGAAAAATTGAGGTCCCCCACTGGTAAACTTTTATTATCTGTTTCCTCCCGTAACATTCAAATTCTCTTTAAAAAATGTAGATGCTATACCATTTGGTGCATGTACATTTAGAAATGATATGACTTCATTGTCTACAGTACCTTTCAGCAAGATGTAATTTCCTTCATCTCTTTTAATTAAATCTGATTTTGCTTTTGCTTTGATTGCTGCGCCTGCTTTCTTTGCTTCAGCTGAAGCACAACAGACTCTGCTCCAGCCCCTTACCTTTGTAAGTATCTCTGCTTCAAATGTGTTTCTTGGAAACAACATATTGTAGAATTCTGGTTTAATTCTGGTTTCTATTCTGCTATCCATTTCCATTTTGTGGGTAAATTCATACCATTCACATTTATAGTTACGATAACTGTGTATTTCCTTCCATGCTATTTTTTTTTTGCTTGTTTATCCTCCTCTCTTATCTCCCACCTTTTCTCTCCTCAAAAGTATTTTGCTTCTTGGTAGGGAGACCTATCCTGCCCCACTGGAAAGTCAGAGGGGTGAGGGGGAGGACATAGGAGAGAGTAGATTGGCGGAGGGGTTATATAGTGGGATGGCTGTTTTGAGGTATTGGGTAGGGGAAAGATGGGGAGAAAATTTGTGGCTCAAAATCTCATGGAAATGAATGATGTAAACAAGAAAAAAAATAAATAAATTTAATTTTAGAAAGTATTTTGCTTCTGATCACTGCCTTCCCCACTTTACCCTTCCTTTTATCAGTCCCCTCTTGCTCTTCTATTATCCCCATCCCTTTTTACTTCCTTATAGGGTAAGATAGACTTCTATATCCAGCTGAGTGTGTATGTTATTCCCTCTTTGAGCCAATTTTGATAAGAATAAGGTTTAAGCTTTGCTTGCCTCTCCTCCCCCCCCTTGATCTAACAGTTCTTTCATCCCTCTATTATGTGGGATAATTTATCTCATTCAATCTTCCCCCTCCTTCTTCCAGTGCAATTTTCTTTCTCACCCCTTTATTTATTTATTTATTTTTGGTATCATCCCATCAAAGTCATCTTCTATCCACACCTTCTGTCTATGTATACTCCTTCTAATTAATTTTATAGTAATAAAGTTGTTAAGAGATACAAATACTATCTTGACATATATAAATATAAAGTTAAACATTATTGTATCTTTATATTTTCTCTTTCTTGTTTCCTTTTTACCTTTTTATGTGTCCTTTGAGTCTTGTATTTGGAGATCAAATTTTTTATTCAACTCCGGTCTTTTGATTAGAAATGTTTGAAAGTCCTCTATTTTGTTAAGTGTCCATTTTGTCCTCTGAAAGATTATGTTAAAATTTGCTGTGCAGATGATTCTAATCCCAGCTTCTTTGTGTTCTGGGATCTCATATTCCTAGCCCTCAGATTCTTTAATGTGGGAGCTGCCAAATCCTGTGAAATCCTGAATCTAACTCCATGATATTTGAATTGTTGCTTTTTTACTTCTTGCAATACTTTCCCTTGATCTATGAGCTTTGGATTTTGGCTATGATGTTCCTGAGAGTTTTCATTTTGGAATCTCTTTCAGGTGGTGACCGGGGGATTCTTTCAGTTCCGATTTTGCCCTCTGGTTCTAATGGCAGATTTCTTTGATAATTTTTTGAAAGATGTTGTCAAAGATTTTTTTTTGATCATGGCTTTCAAGTAGTCCAATAATTCTTATATTAAATCTCCTGGATCTATTTTCTAGGTCAAGTGTTTTTCAAATGAGAAATTTCACATTTTCTAATTTTTTTTTACTTTTTAAATTTTGTTTTATTGTATCACGATGTCTGGTAGTCATTGGTTTACACTTGTTCAGTTCTAATTTTTAAGGAATTATTTTCTTCAGTGAGCACTTGTATTTCCTCTTCCATTTGGCCAATTCTATTTTTTAGGGAGTTAATTCCCTCAGTAAATTTTTATATGTTTTTTCCCACGCTGTTGACTTTTTTTCATGATTCTCTTGCATTACTCTCATTTGTTTTCCTAATTTTTCTTCTACTTCTCTAATTTTCTTTTCTAAAAGCCTATTTAAGTTCTTCCAGGAATTATTTTTGAGCCTGAGACTAAATTACATTTTTCTCTGAGACTTCACCTTGATCCTCTCTATCACCATAGTAACTTTTATACTCAAAACTTTTTTGTTTTTTGCTTATTTTTTTCTGCCTTTCTTTTGGTAACTTGGGGTTTTTATGTGAAAGTTGAGCTGTGGTCCTGAACTGCCCCAAGCTTTTTGTGCTGGGCTTTTAGGTCTTACTGCTAGCTTTCACTGGGTTTTAGGGCTTAGATACTTGCTTTTTCTGGAGGAGAGGCTTCCCTTCTGGCTTGTATTGTGGGGTGAGGTCTCCCTGTTGGCATGTGTGAGGTCTAGCTGCTGACCTGATCTGTGGCTGGGGCCTTGTTGCTGGGTTGCTATGGAAACAGGGTCTCACTGCTGGTAGGCCCCAGGGGCATGGTCTTGCTGTTGGCAAGTTCCAAGCTGGATTTTCACTCCTGATCAGAAGTGGGGTCAAGGTCTTGTTGGTGGCTTGTGCTGGCAGTAGAGTCACTGGTGTGGACCTTGCTTTGCTACACAGACTTCTCACTTGCCTATGGGTCTGCTGGTTTGCAGGAGGGTGGGGCCTTGCTAATGGATTTCCACAAGCTTAGAGCCTTGCTGCAGGCCCTCTGCTATGAGGCTGGCTGCTGCTGCTCTTGGACCTTGCTCCCCTCCCACCTCAGTAAGACAGACCTTTCCTGAGGGGTTGGTAAGCTTCTTCCCTGCTTCTGGATCAATTCTGAGGTGGTTGGCTAGTTCTTTGGAGGGGAATTTTGGACGGCTTCAGAAGTTTCCTTCCTCACTCCTCCATCTTGGCACTGGAAGTAGCATGGACATTCTTATAACTTACACAGATAGGAAATTTTCATTCTTTCATGTTATTGCCCTCTCTCCCAAACTACCTTGTATTTAACTACTTTGTGTTTATTTATATTCATTCTCATTATAATTATTCCGGATGTATATAAGTATATATATTTAGATAGGATATGTTTGTATGGATTTGTAGCTATACATACATACATACATACATATATACACACACGTCAATATGCTTGTTGTCTCTCTGTTAGAATGTAAGCTCCTCGTGAATAGGAATGGTCACATTCATTGTATTAGCACAATGCCTGGCATATAGTACATTCTTAATAAATACTTATTGATTGATTCCTTATCTTGTGCAGTTCTTATCCATATAGGTATATAAATCCTCCATAAATAATCCATGTAATGACTTGGAAGAGAGGCAGTGGCTTCTTTTCATTCTATCAGTATTTAAGCTATAAACAGAGTTTATGCCATCTATCCGTTGTTCCTGTGGCTATGAAACCAGCCCACTTTCATTTCTGATCTTACATACATATTTTGGATGCTTCTGATGCCTACCTACATAATTAATACTTGTTGATGAATTTATCGACTACATGAACAAAAGCATAGAGATGGGAGAGGGCAGGATGAGGATAGAGGATGGAGAGTTTGATGGAGAGAATAGAGGATGGAGAGTGTGGAATGTGTGATGCAAGGTAGTCTAACATAAATCCAGGTAGGTGGGCTAGAGCTAGATTATGGAAAGTTGTGAATTCTGGGAAGAGGTTATATTTTATTCTGTAGGAAATGGAAAACTCCTTAAGGGTTATAAGTAATGAATGGAGTGATGTGTGCAGAACAGTTTGTTTAAAAGATATTGTGGGTGGTATCTATGTGATGAATGAATTTGAATAGGGATGTCCTGGAGGCAGGGAGACCAGTAACGAAGCAAGTGCTACTGGGTATAGACCAAAAAATACAATTTTAAAAAATAAGATAGTGGATAGGATACTGATATTGAAGGAAGGAAGATTTGGGTTCAAATCCTTGTCTCAGATGCTGAGCAAGTCATCTAACGTCTCAACCTCGGGTTTCTTCATCTGTAAAATAACAAGAGCAAGTACCTCACAGAGTGATTGTGAATATCCAACAATAAGATAATGAATACAAAATGTTTTACAGCCCTTCAAATATGATATAGATATTAGTTATTATTATTATTATTTCTCTCTATTGTTTTGGATTTTCCGGAGATAATTAAATCAGCCAGTTCTATTCTACCTCTACCTCGTGCTTCACTAGCAGGGAGGATGCTTTGACTAATGTGTGTGTCAGTAATGATAATCACTTGTAGTAATTAATGAAATGCCAAGATCCATGAGCCACCTGGGCAGCTGTGCTAAATAAGAGTATCATGGGATGAGTTGCTCAGACAGCTGAGTTTCATTTGAAAAATAACTTCCGGATCCACGTACCCCAGAGGTTACAAATTAGCATTCTGTGCTCTGCAAAGATTGACCAGACAAGTACAGTCTGTAGTGAAAACTCCAAGGTTAGATGGATATGGAGAAAAGGGCAACCAAGCAGAGATGAGGAGTGTTATTGTGGTGGAAAGGTTATGGAAAATAAGGTTGGATCACTGAACAAGTCAATTTACACTTACTTACACCCAACTTTGTTTCTTTTTGGTTTGGTTTTTCAGACATATTGTGAACTCAGTTCCTACCCAACTAGATCTAAATTATAGGTTACATCTCAGGGTTTCTATTTTTTTTTTTGGTTTGGGTTTTTTTTTTTTTAATGTAAAGACCCAGAACACTTCCCAGGGGAAAAATAATAGCAAATTAGAATGAGGACAGAAACTGTTGCCAAAAAGTTGGATAGAGGTTCCCCCCTCCCTCATGCAGACCAGCCATACGTTACCTTGCTGTCTCTGCTCCTTTATAATTTTTTTTTCCTGAATGTTTGCCAGAGATTATTATCATGCTGTTTCTTGTTGAGGCTAGAGTACCAGTTTATCAAAATGTCAGCATAAAGACTAAGAGTGGAGCAAATTTGCTTCAATATGGGTAGGCTGTAAATTCACTGTCAGTAAGGAAATCCACTAGAATGCAAAGGGCATGGCCAACTGAAAGCATTTTTTAATAATTGTGACTGTTGGGTGCAAGGTTAACCTAGTGTGAATACACTTTGATCCTGTGCCTTGTTAAATTTCTCGGTTTTAATAATTGGGGCCATTATTTATGATATGATTCCAGTAGCTGTGATGACTCTCAGGGAAATCATACATCAATTCCTATTCATTTTGCTAATTTCATTTGCTGAAACCCAACATCTTTCTCCCTTTTGAATGTTAATGATTGTGTGCCCAGGGATAACTTTAATGGCATCTTCAAAGTTTATTTGTAATCTATGGTTTTGCCTAGCCCCCAAGTTATCATGAATACATTCTAACATTGAAAATATTTGACTAGATTTTGCATTTTAACAGAAATGCAAAGTGTATATACATATACATACACACATCTATGCATATGTATGTGTCTATAATACTGTTCAGTCTAGGATGTGAGCACAGAGAAACAGCAATATGAGAGAGACCTTTAGTTGCTGGGATTTCGCAGTCTTTTCAAAGGATGAAAGGTTGAAACTCCTAAGGCTCCTGAAAGGGAGGGTTCCTAGTTCCCCTCAAATCTAATTATCAGAAAGGTAAGCATCTTGCTTGCATGATTATCTCAATTAACTCACACCCTAATCCACTTCTTCACTTTACCCTCCCACTTGATATATGGATTTCTGTCTTATCACTGGGAAAAACCTCTAAGCCTGTACCATAGTATAAGAGGTACTTTAAAAAATCTCAGTTACCTCCTTCCCTGCAGCAGCTTTAGTAGACTGGATTAAGCTTGGCTGCTTTATTTTTTTTTCCCTGAGATTCTTTACTGCAAAGCAATGACTCAGCTGGTATGTGTGCTAGGATGTTGAGAAGATCTAGATGTGTTGCTGTGGTGGCTGCTTTAGCACAGGGCTTACAAATTAGAGGAGCTTTTTATAAGTGTCATAATCATTGATCAGACAAACACTCTTAGCCTCTGTATAGGAAGTAGGGAGATGATAAATCTGGAAGTCTGGTATCTAGGTTCTGGTCTCAGCTGTAGTACTAACAAATGACCTTGGTACATTGCATCACTTCTCCAGTGTTACACCTGTGAACTAAGTTGAGTATATTCCTTGGTTTTTCTTTTTCTTCATATGCTGGAGGCAATCATGACTGTTTTTACAAAGCTCACTGGATTATTTGACCAGCAGAAATGTCTCCAATAAATACAAAATAGTTTGTCTTTAAAAATATTTTTTTTTGCTAAGAATGGCCTATTTTTACTCTTGTAACTCCACATTTATAATTTTGTAAAAACTGCATATGCACAGGACACCAACAATTAGTCTGTAGCTCCTAATTGAAAAGGAAAAAGTTGCAGTATGATTTATGTACTTTTGCCAAAGAAGAAAAAGCTATTCTAGACTCTTTGAAAATATGTCTTTTGGAAGGGCAGAGCCAAGATGGCAGAAAAAAGACAGGTACTTGCCTAAGCTATCCCAAATTCCCCTCAAAGCAATTTTAAATAATGCCTCAAAACAAATTCTGGACTGGCAGAACCTAAAAAAAGACAGCATAAAATAATTTTCCAGCCCAAGTCAGCTTAGAAGGTCAGCAAGAAAAATCTATTGCACCAGAGTGAAAGTGGAGTAGTTCATTGTGGGCTGCACCCCATAAAGCCAGCAACAGGTCTTGGGGGTGACTGAATCAGCAGCAGCAGCAGGTTTTGGAGCTCTCAGCCCACAGACAAAAAGGGAGTCAGACAACTAGTCAGAAGGAGATTACAAGGGTCCTTCTCATGGCATAAAGTGCAGGCAAGACTCTTTTGTAAATGCCCATATGTGGATGCAGATCACAGTCCTGGGTCACAGTCCCAGGGTGAGGAGGAGCACTAGCAGACGAGAAATGCAAATGCTTGTGGCTGCAGGAGAGTGGGGAATTCTGATCAGAGTTCTGGGATGGAAAAGAGTGCTTGTGGTCACTCACAGACCAGAGCACAGTCCAGGAAAGTAGTAAATATACCTTTCCTTAGATCATACTACCTTGGAAGAACTGAAAAATTACAGACCCTCAGAACTAATTTTGAAAATAGCTACACAAAAACCCTTAAGCTTAAGACAATACCCCACCCACCCTGGAACAAAGCCCAACTTTAACATTTCAATTTAAAAGTCAAGAAATATGTTGGAAGAAGGAACAAACAACAAAAAAGATCCTAACAATAGAAAATTACTGGGTGACTGAGAAAATCAAAACACAAGCTCAGAAGAAAACAGCAAAGTAAAACTATTACAAACAAAGCCTCAAAGAAAAAGGTGAATTGGTCTCAGGCCAAAAAAAAAAAAATTCCTTGAAGAACTCAAAAAAGAGTTTAAAAATCAAATAAGAGAAGTAGAGGGAAAAATTAGGAAAAGAAATTATAGTGATTCAAGAAAATCAAGAAAAAAGAGTCAACGGTTTAGTAAGAAAAGCACAGAAAAAAACATAAGAAAATAACACCTTAAAAACAGAATAGGCCAAATGGAAAAGGAAGTACAAAAGTTCACTGAAGAAAATAATTCCTTAAAAATTCAAATTGATCAAGGGGAAGCTAATGATTCCATGAGACATCAAGAAACAACAAGACAAAATCAAAAGAATGAAAAAAAATAAAAAAAATAGAAGACAACGTGAAATATCTCTTTGGAAAAACAACTGACTTAGAAAATAGATTAAGGAAAGATAATTTAAGAATTATTGAACAATCTGAAAGCCATGACTTAAAAAAAGATCCTAGATATCATCTTTCAAGAAATTATTAAAGAAAACTGCCCTGATATTCTAGAATCAGAGGATAAAATAGAAATTGAAAAAAATCCACTGAGATCACCTCCTAAAAGAGATCTCAAAATGAAAACTTCTAGGAGTATAAATTCCAGAGCTCTCAGGTCAAAGAGAAAGTATTGCAAGTGGTCAGAGAGAAACATTTAAAATATTATAGAGCCATAGTCAGGATAACACAACATTTAAGAATTAAATCACAGAATCAAAAGGCTTGGAACGTGGTATTCTGGAGGACAAAAAAAAAAAGAGCTAAGATTATAACCAAGAATCACTACCCAGCAAAACTGAGTACATTCCTTCAGGGATAAAAATGGAAAATTCAATGATATAGAGGATTTTTCCCTGATTAAACGACCTAAGCTGAATAGAAAATTTGACCTTCAAATACAAGACTCAAGAGAAGCATAAAAAAGTAAACAGGAAAGAGAAATCATAAGGAATTCAAAAATTTAACCAGTTTACATTCCTGCTTGGGAAGATGATGCTTAATTCCTAAGAACTTTATCATTATTTGAGCAGTTAGAAGGAGTTTATATAGCAGAGGGCATGGGTGTGAGTTAAATATAATGGAATGATTACCTAAAAAAAATTAAGAAGTGAAAAAAAGGAATGCATTGGGCAAAAAAGAAAGGGAGAGATAGAATGGGGTAAATTATCTCACAAAAAAGAGGTGCAAAAGAGCTTCACAGTGGAGGAGAATATGGGAGAGGTGGTAGAGTGGGGAAGAATTTGCACTTTAATCTCATCATAATTAACTCAAAGAGGGAGTAGCATACACACTTAGTTGGGTATAGAAAACTATCTTACCCTACAGAAAAGTAGGAGGGGAAGGAGATAAAAAGGGATGAGGCTGATGGAATGGAGGGCAAATTCAGCAAAGTGGTAGCCAGAAGACAAACACTTTTGAGGATGGGCAAGGTGAAAGGATAGAGAGGGTAGGATCAATGGAAAACATAGAATGGAGGAAAATATACAGTGTATAATCATAATGGTGAAAATTTTTTCAAGTTTCTTTGATAAAGGTCTCATTTCTCAGTTATATAGAAATATGAATCAAATTTATAAAAATAAATGTCATTCACCAATTGATAAATAGTAAATTTATTTACCATACCATTTACCAAACGATTAAAATGGTCAAATGATATGAACAGGCAGTTTTCAGTCAAAGAAATCAAAGCTATCTGTAGACATATTAAAAAATGTTCTTAAACACTACTGATTAGAGAGATACAAATGGAAGCAACCTCTAGGTATCCCCACCACCCTCCCCCACATATCAGATTGGCTAATAAGACAGAAAAGGAAAATGATAAATGTGGGAGAGGATGTGGGGAAATTGAGAGCACTTGGTGGAATTGTAAACTGATTCAACCATTCTGGAGAGCAATTTGGAACTATTCCCAAAGGGCTATAAAACCATGCATACCCTTTGACTCAGCAATACCACAGGTAGGTCCTTATCCCAAACAGGTAAAAAACGAAAAGGAAAAGTACATAGATAGATAGATAGATAGATAGATAGATAGATAGATAGATAGATAGAGATAAAGATATGTACAGCAGCTCTTTAAGTAGTGGCAAAGAATTAGAAATTGAGGGAATGCCCAACAGTTGGGGAATGACTGAACAAGTTGTGATATATGATTGTGATGGAATACTATTGTGCTATAAAAGATGATGAGCATGATGCTCTCAGAAAAAACCTGGAAAGACTTATATGAACTGATACAAAGTGAAATGAGCAGAACCAGGAGGCATTGTACACTCTAACAGCAGTATTGTGTGATGTTCAACTGTAAATTACTTGGCTATTCTCAGCAATACAATGATCTAAGATAATTCCAAAGGACTGATGATGTAAAATGTTATTCAGAGAAAGGATTGATGGAATCTGAATTTCTATTGAAGCATACTTTTTAAAGCTTTCTTTGCTTTTTCTTTCTTTTTTTTTGGTCTGTTTTTTCTTTCACAACGTGACTAATATAGAAATGTTTGCATGACTGAACATGTATAACCTATGTCATATTGTCCTCTCAATGAAAGGGATGGAAAGGGAAGGGGAGGGAAAGCATTTGGAACTCAGAAATTTTAAAAATGAATGTTAAAAATTATTTTTATATGCAATTGGGTAAAAATAAAAGATTAAAGAAAGAAAGAAAATGTAACTGTTAAAAAGTAAATCAAAAAGTAAATTAAAAAATATAATGACTCATAAGTACCCTAAGCTTAGTTAGTATAACATTACTACCCTACGCATAAAGTGTATTGTATGCTTCTTGATCTAATTGTCAATTGCTTATTACCTTGGGATTCTCAGTACTATGTTAGGTGCCTTAGTTTTTTTGCTTTAAATTTTGTTAATTTCTTCTTTGATTTTTAAGTTTCTATTTTGGTGTTTTTGCGGCCAGAGACTAGAGAAGTTATATCTTTTATGAAATTGTAGATCTGGAGTTGATTGTCTTCTAGTCTGACTCCCTCATTTTACAAATAAGGAAAGTGAGAGTCTCATGGAAGATAAGTGACTTACCCAAGGTCACACAAATAGTAATTGTTAAGAGTTAGGATGTGAAACCAATTCCTCTGACTGTGTAAGCCATAAAATCTGTCCCTCAAAAAATGGATAGTTTTATTTCCTCTGCTTATTCCTTCAATTTCTTTTTCTTATTTTATTGCTCTAGCTAGCATTTCTAGTAATGGTGATAATAGATAAACTTGCTTCACACATGATCTTATTGACAAGGCTAATAATAATAATGGATAACATTTATATGGAGCTTACTATGCGCTAGTTAGTGTGCTAAGTGCTTTATAATTATTTCATTTGATCCTCACAATATCCCTGAGAGGTAGGTGTATTACTATCCTCATTTTACAGATAAGGAAACTGAGGCAAACAGAGGCAAAGTGACTTGCCCAGGGTCACACAACTATGTCTGAGGCTGGATTTGAACTTTTTTATTCCTAACTCCAAGCCTGGTATTCTGTCCACTGCACCACTTAGCTGCCTCATTCTATCTAATTCCTATTACAGATAAGGCTTGATTTTGGCTTTAGATGTATACTGTCTCTCTCTCTCTCTCTCTCTCTCTCTCTCTCTCTCTCTCTCTCTCTCTATCTATCTGTGAATGTATATATGTGTGTATACATGTATATGTATGTATACATACATATATTCCTTATCATTTTAAGAAAAGTCCTGTTTATTCCTATTCTTTCTAGTATTTTTTAAACAAGAGTGGATGTTATATTTTACCAAAAGTTTTTTTCTGCATCTATTGAAATAATCAAATGATTTTTATTGTTAATATGGTCACTTATGCTTATAGTTTTCCTAATATCGAACCAGCCTAGCATTTCTGGTATAAATCCAGCTTGGTCATTGTATGTGATCTTTGTAATACACTTCTGTAATTTCCTTGCTAGTATTTTATTTAAATTTTTGGATCAGGGGTGGTTAGGTGACAGCTCCAGCCCTGAAGTCAGGAGGACCTGAGTTCAAATCCGGCTTGACACTTACTAGCCATGTGACTTTGGCCAAGTCACTTAATCCCAATTGCTCTGCCTTCCCCCCCTCCAGAAAGCAAAAAAAAAAAAAATTGCATCAATATTTATTAGGAAAATTGATTTATACTTTTTTCCTCTGTTTTGTCTTTCTCTAGTTTAGGCATCAAGAATATATTTGTGCCCTGAAAAGAACATGGTAGGATTCCTTCTTTAATTTTTTCAAACAATTCATATAGTATTAGAATGGATTATTTTTTAAATGTTTGGTAGAACTTCTTGTAAATCTATCTGGTCTTAGATTGTTGTTGTCTTGGTTTTTTTCTTAGTGAATTCTTTATGGCTTGTTCAATATCTTCCTCTAAGATAGAGTTAAGTATTCTGTTTCATGTTTGTTTTATCTGGACAGTTTATATTTTTGTAATTACTCATTCATTATATTAAGACTGTCAGTTTCATTGGAGTATAGTGGGACATTTCTTCTTTATTGTCTATGAATTTGCCTTTTTCATTTTTCCATTGGTAATTTGATTTTCTTCTTTATTTTAAAAATTGAATTAGTCAATGGTTTTTTTTTAAAGCTCCTATTTTATTAATTAGTTTTTTTTACTTTAAATTTTGTTAATTTCTTCTTTGATTTTTAAGATTCTATTTTGGTGTTTACTTTAAGGTTTTTAATTTGTTGCATTTCTAATTTTTTTAGTTGAATGCCCTGTTTATTGATCTGCCCTTTTTCTCTTTTATTGATGTAAGCATTTAGATATATAAAATTTTCACCCAACTGCTACTTTGGTCATATTCTACAACTTTTGGTATATTGTCTTGTTGTTATAACCTTTAATTAAACTATTGATTATTTCTGTGACTTGTTTTTTGAACTATTAATTCTTTAGGATTATGTTATTTATTTTCCAATTAATTTTTGATCTATGCTTCAAAGGCCCTGTATTGAATGTATTTTTTATTACATTATAGTTATAAACATATATATATAATATTTCTGCTTTTTTGCATTTTTTGTGAGGTTTTTATGTCCTGATAAATGTATGGTCAATTTTTGTGAAGGTGTTATGCCCAGTTGAAAAATAGGTTTACCTCTTTTTATTACATTCAAAATTCTGCAGAAGTCTAAACCATCTAATTTTTCTAAAATTTTATTCATCTCCTTAACTTCTTGTTTGTTTATCTAGGTCTAACAGGGGGTAAAATTTCCTCCTTTAACTTATTTAACTTTTCTTTTAAGAATTTAGATGCCATGTCATTTGGTACCTATAGGTTCTGTGTTGATATTAATTCATTGTCTCTGTTACCTTTTGGTAAAAGGTAGTTTCCCTGTTTATTCCTTTTAATTAGACCTATTTTTGCTTTTGCTTTGTTTGAGATCATGATTGCCATCTTTTCCTTTTTTACTTTAGCTGAAGCATAATATATTCTGCAATAGCCCCTTATTTTATGTAACTTTTTATTTTAATTGTGTTTCTTATAAACAACATATCCTTGGATCTTGGTTTCGAATACATTTTCCTATCCTTATGGCAGAGTCCATCCCATTCACATTTACAGTTATGACTACTAAATGGGTAGTTCCCTTCATCCTATTCTCTTATACTTATCCTTTACTTATCCTTTTTTTTAGTGTCCCCTCTTCAAGTCTGTTCTACTTTTGACTACTGCTTCTTTTAATCTATCCTTCCCCTTCTTCTCCCTCTCTCCCCCTTTTAAGTCTTTTCCCTCCTATTTCCCAGGTCAGATGAGAGTAAGGTTCAAATGTTGCCAAATCACCATCACTACCACCACCGCCACCTCCAGCTGTTCCCATCCAGGGAAGGGGAACCTGTGGCTTTGAGGTCACATGTGGCCTTATAACTCCATAGGTGCAGTTTTTTGATTGCATCCAAATTTTACAGAACAAATTCTTTTTATTAAGGCCTTGGGGATTTCTCCATCCCTGATAAATTCTTCCTTCCAAGTGTCATTTATGGGGAATAATTTTCACTGTTCTTCTTTCTTACCCCATCTCCCAGTTCGTTTCTTCTTTCCTGTCTTTTCATTCTAATTTTGAGGTCGTCTAAACATAATAGACTCACACCTAGACTTTCTGTCTAATTAGAGTTTTTTTCTAAGATCCTTACAAATGATAAAGTTCAGAGGAATTGTGTGTATCATCCTTGCATATAATTATGTAAACAGTTTAACTTTTTTATTCACACCCATATTTATCTTTATATGCTTCTCTTGAGTCCTGTGTTTGAATGTTAAATTTTATATTCAACTCTGGTCTTTTCAATAGGAATGTTTGAAAGTCTTCTATTTCATTAAATATCCATCCCTGCTCCTCACCTCCAACCTCTCCCATAGAATTAGACTAGATTTTGCTTGTTAGATCATTCTTGGTTGTAATCCTAGATCCTCTGCCCCTAGAATATTATATTACTCCTTTCCTTTATGGTAGCTGCTAAATCTTGTTTGATTCTGATTATAACTCTATGATGCTTGATTTCTTTCTTTTTTGACTGCTTATAGTATTTTCTCCTTGACCTTTGAGTTCTAGGGAGTTTTCATTTTGGTGTTTCTTTCAGGAGGTGACCAATGCATTCTTTCAATTTCTACTTTGCTTTCTGGTTCTAAGATATCTGGGAAGTTTTCTTTACTTGAAGTATGATATCTAGGATCTTTTTTTGGACATTGGTTCCAGGGAGACCAATGATTCTAAAATTCTCTCTCCTTCATCTATTTTATAGGTTAGTTTTTTCCTTTCAGATATTTCATTTTTTCTCTATTTTTCAGTCTCTTAGCATTGTTTTATTATTTCTTGATGTCTCATGGAGTCATTAGTTTCCAGTTGGCCACTTCTATTTTTTAAGAAGTTAATTTCTTCAATGAGCTTTTGTAGCTTTTCCCCAAAAATTATTCATTGTTTTTTCATATATTTCTTCCGTAGCCCTTGTCTCTTTCCCCATTCTTTACTACTCTCAAATGTTTTGTTTTGTTTTGTTTTTTTGCTTTTTGGAAGGGGGAAGGTAGGACAATTGGCATTAAGTGACTTGCCCAAGGTCACACGGCTAGTAAGTGTTAAGTGTCTAAGGCTGGATTTGAATTCAGGTCCTCCTAACTCCGGGGCTGGTGCTCTATTTACTGTGCCACGTAGCAGGCCCTTTCAAATGATTTTCAATATAATTTATTTAGCTTTTTCTTTAACTCTTATAAAAATTCTTGTTAGGTCCATTATGCATTTTCTTTAAGACTTTGCTTGTAGATGTTTTCAAGTCATAGTCTTTTTCTGTGTTTGAACCTTGAACTCTCTGTAACCATAGTAGTTCTCTGTGGTCCAATTCTTTTTGCTTGTTTGTTTGCTCATTTTTCTAGCCTACTTCTTGACTTTGGACTTTATGTTAGTAATGGACTCTTCTGGCTAGGGGTAAGGGTGGGGTGATGTCTGTCATGAGCTTCTGTACTGTTATGTCCTTCTGCTACTTTCACAGTTCAGTCCGGAAGCCTGCAAGTTGTTAATGCTTGCAAAGTGGTGTGATCTTTGGAGACATCTGTTCACTGCCCAACTGGTCTGAGCTCTGCAAGTTGGGTCTTTTGGCTTGCTGCAGGACAAAGCCACTCTTGGCCTGCTGGGAGATTCTGTAGTTTCAGAGTGACTGAACTGTTGGTTTCTCTCTGGTCTTGGTCTCCTGCCCTGTTTATCACACTGCAGGTTCTGTGCTGGCCTAAAGATTAGAAATGAGTTTCCACTTGGGTCCTAGGCTCAGAGCCACACAACTAACTTTCTGGAATTTCTTCTGTGCTCACTACTTGGCTAGGCCCCATACTTACTCACTGTCATTCCTCTCCACCCTGGTTCTGTGACCTGGAACTGGGTAACAGATGATAGAGTTGACTCTTAGCATTCCTTCTTGCTCACAGCACCACTTCAGGAGTTCCCTAGGGCTTCTTACCCTATTGTTTAGTCTCAACCTCCTGCCCATCTCCAGGAGCTAGAGCATTCCTTGCCACTGTCATGTTTGCCTACTGGGCACTCCTGAACAAGCCAGTGCCTGCAGATCTCTCTATTTTCCTAAGCTACTCTGGAGTAGAAAAAATGACTCATTGTGGCTTTA
>CM053582.1:410047522-410058214 GCA_028627135.1 Pseudochirops cupreus
ACACAGGCACTGTGGTTGGGAGATCCATCCTGCCCTACCGAAAAGTCAGAGGGGTGAGGGGGGAAGACATAGGAGAGAATAGACTGGGGGAGGGGGGATACACTGGGATGGCTGTTTTGGGGTTGTGGGTAGAGGACTGATGGGGAGAAAATATGTAACTTAAAATCTTGTGGAAATGAATGATGCAATCTAAAATAAAATTTAAAAAAAAGTTACTGAAAGAGATTATTCAATGGAGTCTAATTTTAAATTATAGGGTAGTAGCCTTTCTGAAAACAGAGAATGTTAAAATTGGGAGAGACCTTAGAAATCATTTAGTCCAACATACTCCTTTTGCATTAGAGGAAAGTGAGACTAAGGGAAATAAAGTGACCCAGCTAGCAAGTAGAAGAGCTGCTTCTGGCTCCAAGTCAATTGTTACCACACCCTGCTGCAGCCCTATTTAGATGAAGAGGTGAAGACTGTGGAGAAAATGGGACAAGTTCAAACAAATGAGGAGGAAGATACTCTAATCATAATGATCACCTCCACTTACCTAGGAGTAAGGTTAACTCCTCATCATTTAGGGGCTGATTACCCACTTGTGAATTATCCAAGTCCCTTATTAATCTCTCCCTCTCCCTCTGACCATCTTGGCTATTTCACAGCATAGTGATGACTCCTCCAGAGGTTGCATTGGAAGACTGAAGAAGTGGGGAGAGAAAGGGCAAAATCACTATCAAACCATTTGACTAATTGATAGCACAATTTCTGATAAAGATTTGGTAAGAAAAAGAATTTAAATTATGGGCCAATATGATATTTTCTGGATTATGCATGAATTTACATTATTTATATGCTTTCTGTCCTCTGTTGCCATAGATAATCGTAAATTGGCTGAAATGCTAAAGGATGGTATACTAGGGTACATGCCAGGAGTAAAAGAAGATGCTTATTTAATGATTAATTCATTTGTTGCTGTATCCAGGAGAGAATCTATCTGCCAGCAAGTACCATATTGAAGTTTCCTAAATGCTATGAAAAATAGAAATTATTTACAATTGGCATGCAACATTGGCAAACAAGTCACACTATTAAAGATGGATTTGCATATGTTATATTAAGAGGCATGCAAAGTGGATGTATGTGCATAACTAGGCATAACTAATGACTTTCACCTAGAGGAAACAATTCCATTGCTTATTTTTCTTTTATTTAAACCCATTTCTTAGATCCTGATACTGTCAGTTTTTAAAACTTAAAGTCCTATATGTGAGTTTTGTTGTAACCACCATCATCATACTCTTATTCATACTCCTACTGAATTTCCTTCCCAACATGGTCTTGTGCTCCTTTTCTAAATTTACACACAGCATAACACTGAAGACAGAAAAATGGCTGTTTATCAGCTGTCAGCTATTCTCCCAAGTTCAGTGCCAGGATCTGCTGCTTCAGTCACATCCCTGAAACAAGATAGTAAAGGTGGGAGTCAATGGATTTGGCCATATTGGGTGCCTGGTGACCAGGGCTGCATTCACCTTAAGTGGAGTAGATATCATGGCCATCAATGACCCCTTGATTCATCTCAACTACATGGTTTATATCTTCCAATACGATTCCACCCATGGCAAGTTCAAGGGCACTGTCAAGGCTGAGAATGGGAAGCAGGTGATTGATGAAAAAGCCATTATCATCTTCCAGGAACAGGATCCCAACAATATTAAATGGGGAGATGTTGGACTTGAGTATTTTGTAGAGTCCACTGGAGTCTTTACCATCATGGAAATGGCTGGGACTCACTTGAAGGGTGGAGCCAAGTGGACCATCATCTCTGCCCCATCTACTGATACCCCAATGTTCGTGATGGGAGTGAACCATGAGAAATATAATTTCCTTAAGATTGTCAGTAATGCTTCCTGTACTACCAACTGCTTGACCCCCTTGGCCAAGGTCATTCATGACAAATTTGGCATTGTGGAAGGACTCATAACTACAGTCCATGCCATTACTGCTACCCAGAAGACAGTAGATGGCCCCTCTGGTAAGCTGTGGTATGACGGGCAAAGTGCTGTGCAAAATATAACCCCTGGTGTTGCTAAGGCTATAGGCAAGGTCATAACTAAGTTGAATGGGAAGGTCACAGGCATGGTCTTCTGTGTTCCTACTCCCAACGTATCTGTTGTGGATCTGACCTGCCACCTGGAGAAAACTGCCAAATATGATGTTACCAAGAAAGTGGTGAAACTAGCATCAGAGGGACCCTTGAAAGGCATCTTCAGCTACACAGAGGAGCAGATTGTATCCTGTGACTTCAGTCATGATACCCACTCTTTTACCTTTGATGCTGGCATTATTATAGCCCTCAATGACCAATATGTCAAGCTCATTTCCTGGTATGACAATGAGTATGATTATAGCAGCCATGTGGTAGACCTCATGGTCTACATGGCCTCCAAGGAGTAAAGTGGAAAGCCATGAATCTTCAACCCCAGCCAAAAAAAGAGTCCCACCACTGGGGAGCCCACATTCCTAATCTACATTCCTATACTGGGGGATCCCATGTCCTATTCATATCCTTGTCCCAAAGCACCCCTGTAATAAGTGGAAAAAGCCTAGAGTCTTAGATTGTGTACCATCAATAGTCACCGTATTCAGTGCAAACCAAAACCAAAACAAAACAAAAAACAAAATTTTTAAAATGACCCTTCAACCTTCCCAAAATATTAACTAAACTAAAAGTATCAAACTTCCAGCCATCTAGCATTTATTGAGAGTCACTTGGGCAATAGAAAGTCTTAGCTTATTCAACTCTTCATTGCATAATATAAACCATGGGCAGAATAGCAAAGCATTGCTCTCTCCCTCTTCAGACCTCTTGTAGCATTTACTGACCATCCTATTCTTTTGGGTACTTAATCTCAGAGCAGTCTGCTTTACTAATGTAAAACTACTTTTAGAGGTTCTCAAACTGGTACTAGAACTGGTACTAGAACACCAAGTTCCCAAGGTGATGGTTACTCCAGGTTCAGTCCTAAAATTAAGGCTCACCATTTCCCACAGTTGCATTTACTTTTAATAGATTGACACAATTAATTCAATGAAACAGCATTACTGAGACAGCATCATGAGAACAGTAGGTACAAAAAACTCAACTGCCTAGTACACAGCATCAGTGGGAAGAATGGATAGACACATACATGCACACACACACACATACATACAGAGTATGTACTTGTAGAGAGGCATACACTTACAGAAAACAAACAGCCAAGGTGATTTGGGTCATAGACTTGGGCAAGTCTCTTAATTTCTGTTAATTTTTAAAAGACTATCATCAGTATGGTTGAGTGATGGCCAGGCAAGGGTTAACTCCCCTCTACTTCCATCAGTCTTGATCAGAGAACAAATAGGAAAAGGGTAACAAAAGGGTTAATACTTCTTCCTACTTTGTTTAGAACTTCAGTACTTCCTTGTCTCCATTACCTGTCCCTCACATTTTGTAATTTATCACTTGGCCTGGGGAGGGGAGACTCAACTGGTTAAATGATCAGTTGTCCTTGTACCCACTGCGCCAGGATATCCTTTCTCCCAAGAGGCACTGTATTCTCCCTAAGGAAAAGAACAAAGCACAAAAAAGTTGTTTATGTGACATGATTCAGGGATACTGAAAGGGTTCTTCTGGCCCTCAAAATGACTTGCTCAATGGTTTGAACCATGCTCCCATGGTTCAAAATGCATTGGTTGACTTAAGTACAACAGGACCTCTTTGGTATCAGAAGGCAAACGTCTGGGAAAGAGATTATGCTTTCTGCCTTAGCAATCACTTGTGCCTTGGTGTGAATGAGCTTAACAGAGTCTTTCCAACAGGTTCTGCTAGAGTAAGAAGGAAGAGACACTTGGCTCCTTAATTGGGAGGAGGTGGATATTTGTCTATATGGAAGATGAAGAAAACAGAGGAAAGAAGAGGTTGGGGTACTCAAGATCACTTCACCTACTCCACCATTTTGCCCAGGTGGATGATACGATGAAGATGATGATGATGACGATGATGGTTGTGGTGGTGATGACTAGCATTTAGATAGCATTTTAAGGTTTGCAAACCATTTTTAAAATATCTCATTCTATCTCACAACATCCCTGGGATGCAGGTGAGAGTCTTTGAATCCCCCATGCCCTTAACACAGTGCTAAAGTAGAAGCTATCATGACACAGTGGAAAGAATACCTGGCTGGGAGATGTAGGGAGTTCTATTGCCAAATCTAACATAAAGTAACTACGTGACTTTGTCATCAAATTAATTAGTAATGAAGTTTGGTTTAACAAAGATATCACTCTCCAGATTTCAATTTTCTTCCCTGGAAAATGAATACATGAATGGGTTAATGAATGAATGAAAAAGCATTTATTAGGTAAATATTATGTGCCAGACAGCTAGGTGACATAGCTGATAGAGTGCTGAGCCTAGAGTCAGGAAGACTTGGATTCAGATCCCACCTTAGACATTTACTAGCTGTATGACCTTGGGCAAGTCACTTCATTTGTTTGTTTCAGTTTCTTCATCTGTAAAAAAAAAAGAGAGAGATAACAATAGAAACCACATACCGAAGTAATTGTAAGGATCAAATGAGATGATATTTGTAAAGTGCCTGGCACAGTGCCAAGGATAAGAAGTGCTACATAAATGCTAATTATTACCACTACCACCATCGTCACTACTACCACCATCAGTATCACCAGCACTACCACTGCTGCTGCTACTGCTACCACTAAACATAGCGCTAAGCACTGGGAATACAATTAAGAATATAAAATGTCAGTCTCTACCCTTAAGGAGCTTACATTCTAATAGAGGGAGACACCTCATATAGAAAGTGGATTGGGTGACCTGTAAGATTCTCTCCAATTCTGAGCTTCTCTGATTCAACAAATATCTGTTAAATTTAAAAAAAAATCCCAAAGGATAATAACCTTGCCTTCCTGGAGCTTAGATCACAGAGGACATCAAGGAAAAGCTAGGACTTCAGGGAAGGAACAGGGCTGATCTGAGGGATGCCTTTTGAATTCATTCCCACCATTGTGCCCCATTTACCATTATCCCTTGCACAAATCTCAGTGAAAATGTTTTACTCACTGGCCTGAGTTCTATGTCAGTTCTTCATTTTAGCTCTCATTGGGGATTGTTTCTGAGACTCTTCTCTGCCCTTCCCTTTATCTCTTTCCTATCTTAGCTTGGCAATTCCATCTCCTATGAACTTCTGTTTAGACAAATGTCCCTGGCTCCATTTCTGCCTATCACCATACTTGCTTTTTTTGGGCATGAAAATCATTTTTTCTGAAGCTGAAAGTGATGAAGGCACAGAGGGGATGATAGCTACTGAAACTTAAACCAAAGGACAAAATATTAAATTTAATTGGTACTGATTACAAGTACAATAAAACAGACAAAAGATGACATTGTATCTTGGTTGGAAGGAAAATGATGAAATCCAAACCCTCTAACTGGACTTATGCCCAGACTTTCCCATAGGCTGAATTTTGAATCAGACATACAGTATGGTTAGTGTTACTCCTGACAAGACTGAGAACTCTGAAGCATGAAATCAATTCCTAGGTTTTTAGGGCAGGGACAGTTCAACCTAATATCACATGGGATGGCATTTTGCAAAACAAGGTGAGTAAAGGGGATTTCTGTGCATTTTGACATTTCTGAATAACAAGTATGAATTTTTATCTAATTCTGATTCCTCTTGTCATGCAGGCCTAGATCCCTGAAAATGGGATAGAGGTCCTTGAAGAAAAATTGAACATTTGTCTACATTATAAACAGCTCTTTTCCAGGACTCAGTGGTGGTGTATTGCATCTCTTCTCTCTACTGGCTCCTTTCCTTTAACCTGCAGACATGTTCAGGTCTTCCTATTTAAAAAAAAAAGCATCCTTGCTTCTCTCTTCTCTACAGTTTTTGTCCTCTCCATATTCCACCTCCATGCCTTTGCACTGGGTCATCATCCATGCTTGGAATCCTTACGTCTTCCTCACAGAATCCCTCTTTTACCAAGATGCAGTTCAACATGAAACCTTTCCTGACCTTCCAAATGCCAATGTCTTCACCTCTCAAACTATCTTGTGTTTCGTTTCCTTGTATTTATTCTCTTTCTTTCTATTTTTATATTTATTTGTGTATATTTATATCTTTGTATCTATTCTTTTCTGAATATACTTACACATGTACTGTCTCCACCATTAGAATATAAGATCCTTGAGAAAAGCAATTGTTTTACTATTTTAATGTGTACCCCTAGAACCTAGTACTCACCATGTAGTAGGTTTTTAATAAATGTGTATTAATTGATAGTTTGAATAATTCAAGATGACATACATGAACACTTTTTGGTTCACCTTTTTGCCACTCACTGAGTCCTGATCTTTGTCTGATCTAGGAAAATAAGGCTGACTATATAGCTGTTCCTATAGGGTTGGTTCTACTCAGAACAATTATCCAACTGCAGATGGTCCCTTGGCTTTTAGAGACTGTGAAGTTTTGTATCTAAGTGGACAAAGATTGCTGGAACCTCTTACTAATTCATCTTTCTTGAGGAGGTCAACATGGTGGTTGGTAGAATTCTTTTAAAATCATTCACGGATCTTCATCACTCATTCTAGCTGCTTCTATCTGTATATCCCCATTCCTCCTCTAGGAAAATGGTGCTGGTCTAAATGGCCTACATCAAGCCATCTTGTCTTATCTTCTCCTCTCTTCTCTTCTCTCATCATCCTCATCGTCTTCTTCCTTCTCCTCCTCTTCCTCTTCCTCCTCCTGCTTCTTCTTCTCCTTCTTCTCTCCTTTTCATCCACTCCCTTTTCTTTAATTACTGCTTCTGTGTAGATGATTCCCAAATCTCCAACTCTCCTCACAGCTCTAGTTAATACAATTCCAATTGCCTGATGAGTATCAGCAGTCCGAACTCAAAATGTCTAAAACTGAATTATTCATCTTTCCTCCAAAACCTGGTTTTCACTCTAAATCTTTATTTTTACCGATGACATCTTTGGGGTTTTGGACTCATTTTTTACTCTTCCCACTCAAATCCAATCAGTTGCCGAATTCCATGGGCTCTACCAAGGCAATATCTCTTGCATCTGTTCCCTCTCCTCTATTCCTGAAGTAACCACCCTACTTTTGGCCCTAATTACTTCTTTCCTGGATTATCACAATCCATGAGTATCGATAAAGTCCTTACTCTGATTTTAAAAAAAGAAGCAAAACCAGTACCTGTCCTTAAGGAATTTACATTCTAATGGGGTTATCGTTATAGTCTCTTAACTAGTCTCCCTGCCTAGTCTAATCTATCTACATTCAAACTCACTTTTCACTGGATACCCATATTATCTTCCTAACAAATTGTTCTTCACACAACTTTACTTATAACGCTTTATGGATTTCCTGCTGCCTATAGAATAAAATATAAATCCTTGATCTTGGAATTAAACTCCTTCTACAATCTGGAACTGACTTTTCTAGCTTTATCTCATAATGTTCTCCTTCACATATACTAAATTCCAGTCAGTCTGAACCATTCCCCATCCTCCACTTTTCTCTCCATGCCCTCTTCCATCTCCATATCTTTGTTTCTGCCTGAAGTAGACTCTCCCTACTTTGAATTGCTGAAGTCCCTTAAAGCCCAACTTAGAGCCACCTTCTCCATGAGTCTCAAAACTATAAATAATGTCACCCTCCTTAAATTTTTCATAACTCCTTATGTGCTTGACACATAAGCACTTAATAAATGCTTGTGATTGGTTAGGCTGGGGAAATCAAAAAGACCTCCTATAGGCAATGACACTTAGCCAAGCCTTGAAGGGAGTTAATGATTTCAAAAGAGAGATGAGGAGGTAAAATATTTTAGGAACAGAGTATGCCTGGTTCAAAGGGAGAAAGGCTGGAGATGGATTATTATATATGGAATAACTAATTTTTAAAACTTATTTTTATTTACTTCATTAAATATTTCCCAATTACAAGTAAAAGAATTAACAATCATTTTAATATTGTTTTAATTTTCCCCAATTACATGTTAAAATAATTTTAAACCATTTTTTTTACATTTTGAGTTCCAAATTCTATCTCTCCCTCTTTCCCCTCCCCCTTCCCTGAGACAGTAAGCAATCTGATACAGATTATATGTGTACAATCATATAAAACAATCATTTTTTAAAATGTTGAGTACCAAATACACTCTCTCTCTCTTTCTCTCTCTCCCATGCCTCTCCTCACTCTTTGAGAAGACAATTTTATATTGATTATGCATGTGAAGTCATGCCAAACATTAGTCATTCCACAAAGGAAAACACAAACCCAATAAAATAATAAAAATAAAGGAAATTTTTAAAAGTATGCTTCAAATCACTCAGAGTTCTCTCTCTGGAGATACATAGCATCTTTCATCATTTGCCCTTTGGAATTCTTTTGGATCATTGTCTTGATCAGAGTAGCTAAGTCATTGACAATTGATCATTGTAACATTGCTGCTAACTGTGCATAATGTTCTCCTGGTTCTGCTTACTTTACTTTGTTTTACTTCATATAAGTCTTCCTAGATTTTTCTGAAACCATCCTGCTCATTATTTCTTATAGCTCAATACTATTCCATCACAATATAGAGTGATATATGAAGAAAATTTCTAGATCTGCTACTCAGAATTCCTGAATTCCAGTTCCATAATTACTCCCAACATTCTTAGGGAGCTTGTTTCAGCTAATCTTTTTTTTGCCTCAGTTTCCTATTTCTAATTGTTCTTTACCTGTTTTTCAAGAGAGAGTATATATAAAAGAACAAAGAAAGTGCTTTGATATTATCAGTTTTAAAAAACCAAAATCAATAAATGCCCTAAATACCCTTTGAGGATTTTACCCCACAAATATTAATGATGCTAATTCGTAAACACGTCAGGAAAATCTCACACTTTTGGGCAGATATAGTACAACAACTTTTTACTGTATCTCCCTATTTTCTTTCTTGAATGGCCAATACTAGCATGTGACCAGAAACTTCTTAGAGTAAGTGATTTTGGGGTTTTTTTTTAGTCCCTTATTGCTTATTCTTCACTTTTTCTTCTTGCCCTCCCCTCAAAGAAAATCAGTGAAAGGCCTGCTCCTGATCAAAATAAAAATAACAAATCCAAGATCTTTAGCATTCTAGTCATTGCAAAAAAAAGTCAATGATCTAGGCTAAAGCCCATTTCTATTGATTATTCTCAAGCAGTTGAACAGATGCTGCCTTTGTAAGAAATTGTATCTCGCTTTCTATGACTGGGTCTTAGTGTTCCAAGAATTCTGGGAATTAAGGGGTAGCCAATGGTTCTCCTTTTTAAAAGAAAAAGGTGAGATAAAAGGCAAAAAATAAGAGCCCTACCACTATTCCTTCATTTAAAAGCCAAGAATACAAAGTAGAATTTTAAAAACAAAATGGAAAAAATCTTTAGACTGTCAAAGACCTTCCTTTCCCCACATGTTCACAACCATACACTAACTATACATTTTTGTAGTCATCTCTTCAGGGTTTTTTTTTTCTTATCTGTTTAAAATGGGTGAAACATTTTCTTTGGGGTGTGTGTGTGTGCGTGTGTGTGCGCGTGCGTGCGTGTGTGTGTGTGTTATTTAAATGGAGCAGTTTTGGTCTTACCAAAGATGTTGGGTGCGAAATTCCTTTTTTTTCTTATAAGGATACAGAGACCAGAATACTGGAATGGACATATAGAGCTTATATAGAAAGCCATGAAACATGGAATCTTCTGACAGTCTTCCCTTAAAAGTAAATGATGTAGAAATACAGGGGAAATACTTTTAAAGGAGAAATTAGAGATATCCCTGTCCTTATGAGACATTTGTCAGGGTTCATCCCTTCTCAGAATAATTCTATTATGATCATCTGACAACTTGTTGCACCCCTTAGCATTAATAGCACCATAAACCTCAGGTAAGCAAGTTTCTATCTTTGTGAGATTTCCTTGGTGAGTTTTGCATTTTGTTTCTGTATTTAAATGTGACAAGTATCCCAAGAAATCCCACCAAAATTGCAATTTGACCATCTTTCCCATTTTGTAAATCTGGTTCCACAATTATTAAGAAAAAATTATATTTTCAACCATTTGAGGTCATGACATACAAGAAGCCCAAGTTCTTATTAACTAGGAAATGTTTAATTTAAGGTTTGATCAAGGTTGAATTTGAAGAAAAACCTTCTTCCATGGCCTAAAACCAAATTGCTTTCTGTAGCAGGGGATATCTATTTCAAACAAACAAACAAAAACCATACAGTTCATGCTTTCAAAGGATATTTGTTTTGTTTTGTTCTACCTAGGCAAAAACATTTATAGCAATTCTTTTTGTGGTGGCAAAATATTGGACATTGAAGGGATGCCCATCAATTGGGGAATGGCTGAACAAGCTATGGTACATTAACGTAACAGAATATTATTGTGCAATAAGAAATGATGTACAGGCAGATTTCAGAAAAACATAGACTTGTATGAACTGACGCAAAGTGAAATGAGCAGAACCAGCAAATCATTGTACACAGTATCAGCAATATTGTGTGATAATCAACTATGAATGAATCCACTCTTTTCAGCAATACAATAATCTTAGACATTTACAAAAGACTCGAAGAAAAATGCTGTCCATATCCAGATAAAGAAGTGATGGACTCAGAATG
>CM053582.1:410068170-410101976 GCA_028627135.1 Pseudochirops cupreus
TCAGGTTTTTTTCATCAAGAATGCTTGAAAGTCTTCTATTTCATTGAATGACAGTATTTTTCCCTGTAGCATTATACTCAGTTTTGCTGGGTAGGCGATTCTTGGTTTTAGTCCTAACTCCTTTGACCTCTGGTATATCATATTCCAAGACCTTCAACCCCTTAATGTAGAAGCTGCTAGGTCTTGTGTTATTCTGATTGTGTTTCCACAATACTAAAATTGTTTCTTCCTGACTGCTTATAGTATTTTCTCCTTGATCTGGGAATTCTGGAATTTGGCTATAATATTCCTAGGAGTTTTCTTTTGGGGATCTTTTTCAAGAGGCGATCAGTGAATTCTTTCAATTTCTATTTTGCCCTCGGGTCTACAATATCAGGGCAATTTTGCTTAATAATTTCTTGAAGGATGATTTCTAAGTTCTTTTTTTTTATCACAGCTTTCAGGTAGTCCAATAATTTTTAAATTATCTCTACTGGATCTATTTTCCAGGTCAGTGGTTTTTCCAATGAGATATTTCACATTGCCTTCTGTTTTTTCATTTGTTTGGATCTGTTTAATAGTATCTTGATTTCTCATAAAGTCATTCACTTACATTTGCTCCAATCTAATTCAAAAGGAATTATTCTCTTCAGTGAGCTTTTGAAATTATTTTTCCATCAGGCAATTTTGGCTTTTTAAGGCATTCTTCTCCTCATTGCCCTTTTGGGCCTCTTTTGCCATTTGAGTTAGTCTGTTTTTTAAGGTGTTATTTTCTTCAGTCAGGTTGCTGACTCTCTTTTCATGATTTTCTTGCATCATTCTCATTTCTCTTTCCAATTTTTCCTATACTTCTCTTACTTGATTTTCAAAATCCTTCTTGAGCTCCTCCATGGCCTGTAACCAATTCATATTTTTCTTGGAGGCTTTTGATGCAGGAGTTCTGACTTTGATGTCTTCCTCCCACTCCATGCATTGATCCTTTTAGTCCCCCAAAAAAGGATTCTATCATCTGTGCCTCTGTTGCTTGCTCATAGTGACAGCCAATTACTTGACTTTTGAGCTCTTTGCCACAGTATAACTCTGCTTCCAAAGTGGAGGGAGCTATGTTCCAAATTGCTGGGGTTTTTTCAGCTGCCAGAGCTATTAGATGGATGTCCTCTCTACAGCCTCCACACACTCTGGCTCACTGGTCACATACCCCAGGACCACCACCCAAGTCCATGATCCCAATCCAACCAGGCCAAAGCAAGAGCAATAACCCTCTGAATGGTTGCTTGGTCCCCCTACAATCTGCAGGTCAGGAGCTCTGCAAGCAGCTATGCAGCAGTGGCTGCAGCTACCATACCTCCTCTGCTTCTTGCTTTGGGGGCAGCAGCCAGATCACATTCCCCCTGTTCCAACAAAGTTCCACACTGACTTTATCTTTTATACTTTATCTTTGACATTTGTGGATTGAGAAGTCTGGAAACTGCTACAGCTGGTGGTGATTTACCCTAGTGAAGTCTGCTCCATCCAAGGCTGGTTGAAGATGCCCTGGGGCTAAAACCATGGCTCAGTCAGGACTGTGCTCAGCTCCCAGAGTGCTGTGATGGACCCTTACTGCCAGCCTGCTGGGCTTCCTTCCATGGGAGATTTGTTTCTCTCCATCGCTTTGTGGGTTCTGTAGCTCTAAAGTTTGTTTAGAGTCATTTTTTACATGTATTAGAGGAGGTAGAAGCCAGAGCCACACGGAAGTCGTGTTTCTACTCCACCATCCTGACTCCATCTTGAATTTCCAGAGGCCAAGATGGCAGAGTGATCCCTAGCTTCTCCAATTCCTTCTCCTTGACCCAGAAAACCCAGAGATAAATGTCCCCTGTCATCATTTTAAAGCATTCAAGACTATTTAATGATGGAATTCACCTTGTGATCCAATTTTACCACCCTTCTAAACCAGGCATAATTGTCATCTTTCTGATTGGTATCTACTTTGGTCTGAGCATCATCTTCTAGGTGTGTTATAGTGAAGTTCAGGTTCTCTGAATTCAAAAGAAAGCACACCTCAGGCTTCAAAGAGAATGTTTCACAGTCTGAAACTAAACCTTGTATTCTCCTTGTATAAGACAATAGATTTGGTGTTAGAAGAGACTTTTGAGGTCATCTTATACAACATAAAGAGAGCAAGTGATTTGTTCAAGGTTCTATAGGTGCAGCAAGTGGACAAGCTGGGATTGTACCATTCTAATTTCTTCTGAGTGCATACATTAGGATATTCAAGTTTCCTTCACTTATGGAGAGTCAGGCTATTTTGAGCTACAAATAGCCTTGTTCTATAGAGTGTGAAAGAGAAATGATCCTCCATTTTGTATAAACTATTGCTATGAAAGGTTCAAATTTCAGGGCTCTTAATGACTTACAAGAAACAAGTATGCTTTTTTCCCTTGATTGCCTTGTGTTTCTTGAGTGTTTTCCCCGATTAACAGAAATAAGCTATGGAGAGAGAAAGCAGTGTTTCTCAGACTAAGGGGCATGCTACTCTTAAGTTTTGGAGACTGACTTTTTCTATCTGGGTCCTCTTCCAGTTAGAATGGTTATCACTTCTTACCACTCTCCTTCCTAAGAATCTGCTACCTAATGGGGTAGTTAACAGATCATCCTGAGTAGGTTCTTTCATTAGGGATGGAGAACAGAAGACAAGATAGGGGCCCCAAGAATCCAAAGGGAGGTCATTCATGGTCTTAATTTGAACACCATTGACTAAATGGAATTTATTTATTGATTTATTTTTATAAAGTATTCATTATCAATACGAGCTCAGCCCTGGCTTAACCTCACATCATGTTGCATTCCATAGAAACCAGAGAATCGCAAAACAACCAACAAAAGAAAATATTTTTAAAATATTTTAAAATTCCATCCTGTGCCTGTAAGTAGCTAAATAAAGCAAACTTTGCATCTAAATGCATTTAATTTAATAAAGTATAAAATAAGGCACCATAGATTCATTCCTGGATCGGAATAACCTGCAGAGTAACAATTGATATACACTTCATTTCCAGTTCACAATAATAGCAGTTCATTAATCTTCCATTTGTAAGGCATCATATGGGGAAAGAAAATGCCGTTTTAAGCCTAGCTCTATATAACAACGCCATTTGCTATCTTCATAGCTATCCCATGCAAGCATTGCTTTACTAATGCAGAGTCAATGAATTCTGTAAAAGAGAAATCCATAGCATTCATAAGGCCCTGCCTTTTCAACAAAGGATCCTTTAGCGTCATAGGGCCTGAGCTAAAAGAGACTTCAGAGTCCTCTAGAATAACCTCTCATTTTACAGGTGAAAAAACTGAGTCACAGGGTGATTCAGTGGCTTCCTCAAGGTCACAAAGGTAATTGATGGCAGAGGAAGGATTTTGAACCCCTGTCTTCAGACTCCAAAGCCAGTGCTTTTCCCACTATATCATACTGTCTATACTATACTATATATACTATATATCATACTAGTCTTTGCCTTAACAATGTCAGAGCCTTGAATAACACTTCCCTAACAGGGCCAGAAATTTTGGATTTGAGTCCTGACCCAACCATCTATTTACTGTATAACTTGAAGCAAGTCACTTAACCTTTCCAAGCTTCGGTTTCCTCATTTATAAAAAGGTAAGGAAAAGCAACAAGGATTTATTAACCACTTACTATGTGCCTGGCACTGTGCTAAATCCTAGGAATTTGAATACAAATAAAAAGAAAGACAGTGCCTGTCCTCAAGGAGCTTATATTCTAACGGGGGAGCCAACACACAAAAGAGAATTGAAAAGCAAAGGGGAGGGTAGTGGAAAAGTGAAAGTATCCAGCAGTGGGAGGCATGATAGAGAAAGTCCTATGGAAGTAGAGTCAGCAATGAAAAATTGGAGAGGAAGGAAGACTTGGTTGTCCTGGGTCTCCTTTTTAATTAGAAGTTCTGGGAAGAACCAGACAATCAAAGGGTGAGGCTACAGGGACAAAGAATGCTTCCAATGTGAGAAGCAGTCCAAGTGTGGAGTGAGCTTCCAAGATAAAGAAATTTCTATGTCATGGTAGAAAAAGTCCTATGGAGCTAAGTCAACAGGGCGACCTGGAGAAGAATCAAACACATGCCAATAATTTTCTTTGTACTATCTACTTCACGGGTCTTTAGTGAGGATTGGGTGAAGTCATGTATGTAAAGTTTTTTTGTTTTGCTTTGTTTTGGAGCAGGGAGGCGAGGAAACTGGGGTTAAGTGACTTGCCCAATGTCACACAAACAGTAAGTGTCAAGTGTCTGAGGCTGGATTTGAACTCAGGGCCTCCTGACTCCAGGACCAGTGCTCTATTCACTATGCCACCAAGCTGTTCCTCAGTTGAGTTTTCAAAGAAATTTTACTGACCCTATTCTCATAACAGAAAAAGACTATTTTTTCAATATAAACATCTTACCAGAGTTGCTATACGGCAGTGAGACATGTAATATCTGAAGATCTAAAGATGAACATCACACAGAGAACAATGGAAAGATACATGGTGGCTGGGAGTAGATTCCAATACTTAAATAAGCAAGAAACTCCAAAGAGGAAAAAGAGGAAATGTTGTCATGGAGGAACTGTGTGACAGAAAGAGAAGCCAACCTGGTCACACAGAGTGAAGGATTACAAGAAAATGCCCAGAGTATCCTTGAGATGTGGGGAGAAAGCAAGGATGATCTTTTGCACTTGGGGTAGAACCCACCACCACCACCACCAACAACAACAACACCATGCTGAACTTCTGAGAAGACGTGGATGAAAACATCACAGGATAGGCAGACATGGGTGTGTTGCTATCTGCATTGTTGAAGGGAACTTGAATCAATGGGATTATGGATCCATTTGGGGATTTAAGAGTAAAGCTAAGAATTATTTAAATATGAGTTACTGGTACTAGACTGAAGCAATAGGTTTCCATTTTAATAAAGTTTGAATGCAGTATAGGAATTTTGAAGGTCTCTTCAAACTTGTTAAAGTAGAATTCTCCCTGGATTTACAAATTGGTCCAGTAACATTTGAAACCTGGCATTGTTGTATCCACAAGGCATTTCTAGTATGTAAAGCAAGAGGCATATAATTTTTTTTTACCTCATTGCAAGAGTTCTATCTTAAAACTACCAGAGCTCTGGCAGAAAACCCCCAGCTGACAGGCATGTTGGCATTTCAGTAATTAGCTTAAAATGAGGCTGATTTGTCCTACTGCTGACTTCCCTGAGGGCAGAATGTGGGAGCTAGTTATCAGGCAATTCAACTAGCAGGAAGAGGGACACCTGTTGCATCTGATAGCACTGTGATCGCATCCCCATTAAAGCAGGATGAATAATTCAGTAAATACCTCTCTGCTTAGACTTGACAATCAAGTCACCAACTTCATGAGTGACTAGTTGAGTAATAAGACTGCCAGGTTACTGGCATTTCCTTTATTTCCCTGAGGTCTTTGATGGAATCTGATTTTCATCCATCCATGGCACTAAGCAAAGTAGATCTATGATGAGAGCCTCCTTAGCCAAGCCATCAGTATTCAAGGTCTTTTCTTTTGTGACAAGGATGTTGTTTCTCTTCTGAGAGATGACAGCCTCCTAACCAGAGGGTAAATTCTGATCGCCTACCCACTAATCTAGCAGTTTTGTTGAAATAACTTAGTGAGTCCTGTTTAACTCTCTAATCGGAAACTTTCCATGGCCATTCCTTCCCCAACACCTATAGACTGAGGACAGAAACTTCTTTCTAGGTCCCCTAGGAGTCCTGTTAACAAATGACTTCGAAGTCTGGTGACAGAAGGAACTCCATGCAGAAAGACAGTGTGAGGTGTGTGAGTATATGAGAGAGTTGGGGGAGGGGGAGGAGAGACAGAGACAGAGACAGAGAGAGACAGAGAGAGAGACAGACAGACAGAGACAGAAAGGGCCAGAGACAGAGAGAAGAAGAAGGAGGAGGATGAGGACGAGGAGGAGGAAAGAAAAGAGGAGAGGAGAAAGGGGGAGAGGAAAAAGGGGAGGAGAGGGGAAGAAATTTTAAATCATCTATTCTCAGTTGTGGGAATTTCAGGGTTCCCTAATATCTGGAAAAGTTGGTTTCAAAAGTCATTTTTCTTAGCCCCTGCAGTAGTATGGAACCCAGGGAGTACATTTCATATTGGCACACCAGTGAGTCCCTACCTATCATGGGTTTTCGAGTTTTCAATGGGAAGGTGTGAGCAGCTTTGAGTGACAACAAGGGGCAGTGCATAGGACACTGGACTTGAAGAAGAGAAAATCTGGTTTCAGATCTCACCTCAGGCACTTACTAGCGATGTCATCCTGGACAGATCACTTTAACCTCTCTATGCCTTTGTTTCCTCATCTGTAAAATGAGATGTTGGACTTGATGGCCTATCAGATGGCTTCTAGTTTTATGGTCTTAACTAAAGAAGCTGCCTGAAAAAGATCTTCCCATCCTCTAGAAAATGGACCTTGGAAGTGAGTTCTGTTATGGAATCCAAGGCTACTACCACCTCCTTTCCCCATTCCTCACCCTTTGCTCCAAGAAGGGGAATGAGGAAAGCATGAGGTTCACTGTCATTAACTAGCAATTCTTTGTACCTAGAAAAAGGGGAGTCATAATGTGTCTGAGGCAAACAACATTAAAAAGTGCCTTCAAATCAATAAAGTTGAATTCAGTGTGGGAATAGGGAGCTATTCTGAGACACAAAGCCCTGTCACAAGGAGAAAGAAACCTTGGAACTTGACTCACATGTGTAGGGTATGGCAGGAGAGGGAGTAGACTGGGGCAGGTTAGAAAAGGTCTCACCTAGAAGTTGAGTGTCAGGAGAAGGGAGCTGGTACCTTCCTATTTAAACTATGTATTCTTGCTAACAAGATACTAATCCCAGTTATTACTACATTGCTCAAGTGAAAATACTGTCATCGCCCTCTAAATTTTGGTATTCTAGGGATAAGAACCAGTTCCCTGGCCTTAGTTACAGCTCTAAGTGCCTCTCTGTTTCTAGGAAAAACAACAAAGGATGCTGCTTCTCATCAAGGTCACCATACTTGGTTGTAAAATAATCACGTCCTCAGTGGTCGATCTCATGTGGGTTTCTTTTAATACTGGTTTTGTTCTTAAAACTTTTTGGTGGGGGCGGGGGAGAAAGAGTTTGATTTTTAAAAGTATTTATTAAGCAATTATGTGAAAGGCACAGTGGTAAATACTGGCAATGAAAACTTGAAAAAAAATACGGTTCCTGTCCTCAAGAAGTTTATATTCTAATAACTGAATATAACATGTTTACAGATAAGTATATTATAAGGTAGCCTAGGACAGGCAAAAGAGGATTGTATACAAAATACACTAAGAAAATCTGAGGAGGAATAGGGTGTTATTTCCCAGCAGTGTGAAGAAGTGGACAGAACGTTAGATCTGGTATTGGAAGCCCTGGTTTCAAATCCTACATCCGTGACTTACCTTGAGAACATCTCTACATCTCTCTGCATCTCTATTTCTTTATTTGTAAAATGAAGGCATAGCACTATGAACTCTAATGTTTCTCCTAGTTCTAATTTCTATGATCCTAAGGTAGATTTTGATTCCTTCTGAAAAATGTGAAAGAAAATCGTCTGCTAGAAGAGGAGAAACTACAATCAACCTCTTGCTGAGTGTATTACAATATTTGTTTCCATGGTTGATTTGTAAAGCCCCCAAGGTGCAGCTTACAAGTCTCATGTTCTAAATGAGAAAATACATGTGCAGCCAGTATGTTCTGGTCCTCTCTCCCAGATCCAGGCAGGCTATGTCTCTCTTCTAAATTCTAATGAAGAACCCTGAGGATGTGGGCCAAGTTAGTAGTGCTCTAGTTCCATTTAACCACTGATCATTTGTTAAATTTTATAAAGAAATATTTACTTCAAATGTATAAGCAAGAACAAAGTCAATAGTTAGTCAACACATATTTATCCAGCATTTACCATGCACCAGGAGCAGTGGGAGTACAAGCAGAAGTAGAAAGAAAAACAGCCTCTGTCCTCAAGGAGCTTACTTTATACTGGAACTGGGAGGGCAACATACAAAAGGAAGTTGAGAGGAGAAGATAAAAGTATCGGGTGCAAAAGCATGGTAGAGAAAATATGAGTGCAGCCTGGAGAGGAATGAGACATGAGAAAGAACAAAAAGAAAAGGCCGGGAACCAAGGCCTATTTCTCAGAAGGGCACATGGCCTTAGAAGGGAAGAAGGTCCAAAAGCCCTTCCCCCTTACCCAATGGTCTTCTCCTAAGAGTGAATGAGGCAAAAAAAAAAAGTCATAGCTAATGCACAAAAGGCCTTTTTGAATAAGTCTAAGGCCAAACAAAGAGACTACTTTACTATGTGGTTAACCAATTGGAACCCGTTACAGAACGTCCATGTACGTTCCATCTCTAAAGATGTTCCATATGTGTCATTGTGACTCTTCCTAACGTCCTCCATGTGGAGAAATTGCCTCAGCTGAGGATGCTGTGTATACATCAGACACCTATAACACATGTACAGTGCTTTAAAAATCTTGGAGCGCTATAGAAGCCAGCTGTTGTTATTATCATGAATATGATTGTTATTTCTACTTAGAGATCACTGCCAAAACAGATTATTGATAGTAATGGCAGCTAGTACCTTCTCATCTTATCAGAGCTCTCAGTTTCACTTCAGTTCAGGTCAGTGATGAGTGGTGAGGCTGTTAAGTGATCCTCTCCTAACTTTAGACCTTAATGAAATCACTTTTAATATTCTCTGTCTCTCCTACCCTCTCCCCTCCCCATCCTTATTCCCTTAGACAGTTCTCTAGGGGACTGCAGAAGAAACAAAAGATGCCAATCTATTGTCTGGAGCTGTTATCATTTAATAAGTGTGGTAATCTGCTTATGATTTAGATAAGTAACTACAATATCCAAGGTGTCACACGTAATGAAGCCAGACATTCCCATAAGCTACATTCTGAGAGAAAGTTGGATACGTTTGGAAGCTATAAATCTTTCAGGTCATTAAAGTAGCATTTAATAAATTACTATCTGATCGATGGAGAAAAAACTGGACTTCCGCTCTCAGCCAGAAGGTCTGGGTTGGAGGGACCTTGGAGCAAGTTACTTGCCTTCTGAAATTCATCTGCCTCTACTGGGGTTTCTGGGAAGACCAAATGAGTTAAATTACCATTTGGGAAAGTACTTTGCTATACAAATGTAAGCAATGAGTCTTATTATGACACCAGCATACTACAGTACCCTAGCTTATTTCCTGGATGTTGCTTACTCACTGGAAGAAGTAGCCTGGATCTCATTACTAAGTTATGATTTAAAGGTTAGCCTGTGACCCAGTCTTTCAAAGTTCCAAAGACTGGAGCAAACTGCCTTCTAAGCACAAGGCTCTATCTGCAGCCTCACCTATGAAAAAACTGCCTGACCTGCTTACATACCCTGTTTAGATAAAAAGAGCCATACATCTGGCTTCTTCCTTTCTTTGCTGAGGAATCCCAAAAAAAGGGATCAGGGCAAATAGGCCTAAATCAAGAAAAATAATGATGCCTGGCTAGTCACCAAGAAAATACCCATTCTTAGAGTCCCTGAGTTAAATGGGGTAGGGTGAGAAAGTAAGAGTGTCTGAATGGAAATTCTGATGTTAACTGCCATTGATTATATGTGATAAAGATAGAGCATGTTAAAAATGATACCCACTGGGTAGTATCTTGGTAGTAAATGAGATAGGAAGACAAGCTACCTAGTATTTGGGGGTAATTTGTGGTATGCCAGCTATGGCATAGTGGATAGAGGGCTCGGCCTGACAACCTGGAAGACTGACATGGTATCCCACCTCAGACTCTTATCATTCCGGGCAAGTCAGTTTCCTCACCCGAAAATGGAAATAATAAGAGCACCTATTTCACAAGACTATTTGTGAAGATCAAATGTCAGATTTAGGGTTAGAACCCTAAATATAATATATGTAAAGGGTTTCACAGATCTTAGATCATTATACAAATGTTCGACAACGGCAAAATGTAGGCTTCAATCCTATCTCTGCTCCTTGATACCTGCGTATCTTTGTCACCTAATCTCCCTGGGTCTGTATCCTCGTCTGTAAAATAGGGAGTTAGACCACATGACCTCTAGGTTCCTTACAGCTATAAATCCCTCTAAGGTTCCTTACAGCTATAAATCCATAGTCCTGTGATCTTAATGCCAGTTATTAGTATAGCTAGGTCCCGATTAGTACAAAGACTCAATCCCCAGAAGCAGTCACATGTATTTAAACACACTATTCGAAGTTATAATTATGTAAAATATGACAATTGGTTCTAGCCTAATGGAAATAAGCAGTATGAATCTGAATAATACAACTACTTCATCAGAGTCATTCTTCGCACTAATTAGATCCAGCTGTATTATTTATTAAATGTTTTGTATTGGTCCAGCCCATTAGTGCTGGGCCAATGCAATAGTGTAGGGCATATAATAGCATAAAACATAAGTTCTGCCCTCAAGTAGCTTAGACTCAAAAAGCTTAGATACAGATGAAACTATTTGTAGTGGGAATTGGGGGGGGGGGGCGGCGTTAAGAAATAGAGCACTTCTCACAGAGCTGGGTATATATGTGTTGGTTCCATGGGAAAGGACAGGTATACCTAGTCAGGCCTACCCTTCAACAAGCAGCCAAAGTTCACTGGCCCAGTGCCGTAGAATGAGCTACCATCCAATGTGGTATACCATTGGAAAGAACATTAAGTCTGTAGTCAGAAGAGCTCGGTTCAAATTCCACTTTTGTTATTTAACTGCATGACCCTGGGCAAGTTTCTTAACTTCCCTAGACCTCAGTTTTCTCATCCATAAAATAAAAGGCTTGTAATCAAGGCACTCTGAGTTGCTTGGTAGCATAGTGAATAGAGCATTGGACTTAGGATCAGGAATATCTTTGTTCAAATTCAACTTTCCACATTTATTAGATGTGTGATCCCAAGCAAGTCACTTCAGTTTACAGGGAGCCTCATATCTCTAAAGTTAGAATAATAACAATTATCTCACAGAGTTGTTATGAGGTTCAAATGAGATAATATATGCAAAATGCTTTGCAAACCTTCAAGTCTTATATAGATGCTAACTATGATAAGAAGTTCCTTCCAGCATTAGTTCCATGATCCTATGATTCCTGCTACAGATTAAAGAACAAATTTATGGCAAAACTCTCTCACTATGACAACCACAGTGGTAGGAATTTAGAGAAGAGTTAGTACGAATCAGAGCAGTCAGGGAAGCCTTCAGGGAAGATGCATTGCCATGGAAAGAAGTATTGGTCTAGTTCCATTAATGATGATCCCCTTCCTTTTTGGCTCCCTCAAGCAAAGAAAACAATGACTTTAGGCAGCACAGAAATGGGACACCTGATTTTACCCTGAAAGGGTGTCTGTGTCCATCTGGCATTTGGTAGAACGACACCCATTAGGTTCAATGCTTTCTGCTGAGCACTCCAGGGCAATATTAAAAGAGCTCTGAAGACCAGCACCTGCAAACACAGATGCTCTACAAAACAATATTGAGAATTTAAACAAACAAACAAACATATATATCTCACAGTTAGTTTTTGGACAGCATAAGAAAGATAGACAAGAACAAATACATTCAACTCCCACTTCTCACTACTGAGATGACAAGAGAGAGACCCTGATCAGGCCTCTAGCATCTAGGAAACAAAACATTCACACTCTGACCCAGGCTTATTGCTGAAGAGACAGCAAATGAAGAGACCGAATTTATTCTACTTGGAGAATTTTGGTGACTTGATCAAATTTGTCCTGAATTTTACAGTAATGAATGAATTACTTAGAAATAGTCACAGCTGAATTCTTGCCTGCTCCTTCCTGACCTGTAGACTATCAGCAAGGAAATTCAAGTCTGGGCTTTTCTTCCCTGTCCCTTTCTCTAATAGTTAAGGTCCATTTATCTAAAAGAATACAGACGGTAACTCGGAATTCCTTCCTAAATAGGGCCACCCTTACCCAAAGATGGTGATATGATTTGAGGGACCCTAAAAAGTCCTTCTCTTTCCTGCTCTATTCCTCCTCCCCCAAAATTTCTATTAACCTATGATTGGGGTTCCAAATCCCACCATTAGAAAATTATTCCTTTGGTTAAAGGCTTTTCTCCAATCAAACTGCAAATGCCCTTAGAGTAGTTACCACATTGGGCTGTCTCAGTCATTTCTATCTTATTTATTGTCAATTCACTTCCAATTAGCAGCTAGTTAAGAGCTGGTTCTGTATTAGAGAAAGAACAGAAGGGCATCATGCACTTGGGCATGGGCAGGGTCAGAGAGAGAGAAAAAGATGGAGGGGGGCCACTGACAAACAACTTCATCTACTTTGTGACTTTGCCATGGGTCAACCTGCTCCTTGACTGAAAGCTTAGTGCTCCTCAATAGATTAAAAATAACTTTTGGAGTTCTAATCAGGGTGCCCTATGGTAATTCAGAAAAGATTTGTCTAACCTCCCACAGCCACTTTGAGTCACAGTTCTATTCCCATGTTCCCTGCATGTGCACATGCAACATTGCAGTTCATGGACTGATGAACAATTTGAAACTTTGATTTACCTTCCCTTTGGGGGAAGGGTATGTTTTTCATTGTTGTGTATTTTCTCACTGGCTTCTCCTGGGAGACTTTGCAAAACGTCACATTTTAAAAGAAATGCCGAGTGCTGGGCTCCAAAGCCTTTCTTGGGTCCCTGAGGGAAGGGGAGTACAAAAGGGGCCTCACACCACACATTGTGTCAGGCACTGTGGGATTCTTACAGACAAATGGTGAATTTTTCACCTGAATGCCACCTCATTCTATGTCAACTTGGCCTGTCCTCTGGTTTCCCCACTTGAAGTGGGCCTTCCTGCTGCTCCTCACCCTATCCATTGTGTTCACAGAGAAGATTGCTTCTTCTATGATTACTGAAGTGATTCAGATGAAAATATTTGGTTTGCAATTGCCAGGTATCCAGTACCTTAAAAAAACAATACAAAACTACACATTCTCTCTTCAATGCAGTAAAATTGTGAAGTACGAATGGTACATAATTGAGCTTCCTAAATAACCTGTGGTCTGATACTCATCTCGTCACTCAACGCAATTTTAAAAATCAATAAATACTTATCCAGCCCCTACTGTGTGGGAGACAGTGCGCTAGATGCTGAAGGGAATATAAAGATGAATGAGATACAATCTCTGCTCTCACAGAAGGATCTTACAATCTAGGGGAGGAAAGAGAAAACATGTGCTCACCATACAAAACTGAAAAAAGTAGAGTAGGAGAGTTCAGGAGAAATACAAACAAAGGGCCGGGAGGAGCACAGAGAAGTGTTCCCATCAATCCATCAGAGACATTATTAGGCCAGCAAATTACAGAGATCCAGTGTGATTATTGCTGCTGCTTCGGCAGCCTTCCTCTGGTAAGGAGAGAATCTAGCCTCAGGCACAGTGAACTTCAATATCAGGGAGGGAAAATTCAGGCAATATATTAGTAAAAATACAACCAGAGAGAAAGGTACATGCTCAAGCCACAGATATGTGTGTGTGTGTGTGTGTGTGTGTGTGTGTGTGTGTGTGTGTGTGTGAGAGTGTGTGTGTGTGTTCATAGCTGTCAGAGATGCTATGCAATGCTCTCGGTCACTCTCGCTTCCCCAAACAACAATGACAAGCATTTATGAAGTGCCTAGTGTATGAAACACACTATTCCAGTAGTTCTGGAGATAGAAAGTTTAGATAAAACAAGGACCCTGCCCTCGACAGGATTACATTCTAGTAGAGGAATAAGATAAATATAGTACACATGTAGGGATCACGAAAGGGGTAAAAGCAAAAGTGTTAGGAGAGGTCTGAGGAGGAAGGCCATTACTAGCCAAGGAAGCCTTCAATTTCCTTGAAGAGAAGGCACTTGAGTTATGCTTTGAAGGATGGATAGGGATTCAGTGGGAGGGGAGAGAATAAATTCCAGGAATAGGGATGGCCTCTCAGTAGAGGAAACTAGTTTCATTCTCTCTCTATATACAGAGCCCTGTGGATGCTGCACCACCTGTCCACGGTCAGTCTTTACTGAGTATTGAATAGGGACTTTTCCTTTACATTCCATTGTCTTCCAAACCAAGAGGGTAACAGTTTGTGCCCATTCATAATTCAATAATGATGATGATGATGATGATAACTCTTTAACTTTTTTCTTGTGCATGTGTAGATTTTGGGGGTCTCAACCCACCCTACAGTAAGGAGGGGGTAAGAGATGCAGGAAATCAATCATCTGGGCTAGAAGTTCAGGGGGTTAACCTGGACAAAGGGATGTGAGGAAATGGAGGTGGCCAGAGGGTTCTTCCTCCATCGTTTGAAACAATACTGGCCCAATACCAGAGAGAAGATAACAATGATAAACCATGAATGCAAAAGAATAAAGATGAATGAGGCCATTTACTTCCTGCCAGAGAAGTGATAAACTTAAAATGAAGAAAGGCACATATTTTCAGTCATAGATAATATAGGAAATTGTTTTGCTGGACTGTGCATCTATATATTGAGGCCTTTTTTTCTTATTTGCTCAATGCAGAGAGCGAGAGGCGGGAAGTAAAAGGGTGGCAGAAGTGACAGGAGGGACAGAAAAGTTTCTGATGCAAAAATAATAACATTTATATAATAATTTATATAACTATTGTTTATGTAATGGTATAAGGTTTGCAAAATATATGTGTATACATATGTATGTGTGTATATACATATACATACATAAATAATATATTTCTATATGTGTGCGTGTGTGTGTATATATATGTATATATATGTATATATATGTATGTATGTATATAATTTGTTCTTTACAACAACCCTGTGGGATAGATGCTATTATTATATCTATTTTATAGAAGAGCACTTGTCAGCTCACAAAGGTTAAGTGAACTTGCTAGGGTCACATAGCTAGTACTTAGTGACGTAAAATCTGAATTTAAGTCTTCTGACCTGAAGTCTAGATTCTATCCACTGCACTATTTGAATTCACATTCTAACCTAAATTTTAAGTTTTTCTATATTCTCTGATCCTAAATCCACATACACCCTAAATAAACTGGTACGTAGAAAAATTTGCTAAAGTGTTCCTTTCAAAATGTATTCCTAGGTCAAATCTTGTCGCAAGTACCAAGGGAATGTGACCTTTCAGGGTTATTGTGATGAACAAACGAGATAATGTTTGGAAAGTGCTTAGGATAATGCCTGAGGTGCTTTATAATAAATGCTTATTTCCTTTCTTCCTTCTGGTACTAGTAAGCGTCTCAAAAACAAAGACGTCATTCTTTTCTATGCTGCTGGGCATACAAAAGAGATATTTAATAAATGGTTTTTAATTAGTTGTATGAATAAATAAGTGAATCTTGATAATAATATGAATTAATAATTAGTTAAAGTTATTAATATTATGATTCACTAATATTAACTACTACTCACTAACATTAATTAATAATTAATTAATGGATATTTATTCATATTATTGGGCAGCTAAGTGGGGTAGTGGAGAGAGTACCAGGTCTCGAGTCAAGAAGAAATGAGTGAAAATCTGGCCTCAGACACTTACTAGATGTGGGACCTTGGGCAAGTCACTTGACCTCTGTTTGCTTCACTTTCCTCATCTGTAAAATAGGGGTCATAATAACACCTATATCCCAGGGTTATTGTGAGGATTAAATGAGATAACAATTGTAAAGGGTTTAGCACTGTGCCTGGCACATAGTAAATGCTATATAAATGTTATCTATTACTATCATTAATAATAATAATAATAACTAGTACTTATGTAGCGCTTTAAGGTTTGCAAAGTGCTTCACAAACATCTGGTTTTGTTTTCACAAACATACTAGTGTATGAAACACACTGTTCTGGTAGTTCTCGAGATAGAAAGTTTAGATAAAACAAGGACCTTGCCCTCGACAGGATTACATTCTGTAGGTGCTATATTTTTCTCACTTTACAGACAAGGAAACTGAGGCAAACAACAGTGAAGTGCCTTCCCCATGGTTACACAACTGGTAAGTGTCGGAGGCAGGAAATGAACTCCCACTGTTCCTCACTCAAAATCCCAGTGCTCTGTCTGCAGTCCTGGATTGAAAATCAGCTGGTGTTCAGCCGTCTGCCTTGGTGCAAAGATTTAAATGACAATGATTTGTATTTTAGGAGGGTTCAGAGTCTGGAATGGGCAAGGCATGAGGGTGGAGGAATGGTGACCCTCAGGGTTTTGTTCAAAGTGGCAAAATTTAGAGGCTATTGAGAGTTCTTTACCAGAACCCCGAATCCCCCAGCCCTAGAGTCACCCTGGGCTCTGACAGGCCAGTTTTGACCTTAGTTTGCTCAGTTTCAGGCCTCTGTGGCACTTCCTGGCCATTTTTCACTTCATGTCAATACATATATAACCCTAACCCCCACTCCACTCCCTTTCCAGCTCTTCTTTATGTATCATCTTCTGCCATTTGAATGTAAACTTCTTGATGGCAGAAATTCTTTCTTGCTTTTCTTTGTAGCACCATCACTTAGTGTCAGACTCTTAAAAAATGATCGAGTGCTCTAACGATGGATCTATCATCTATCCAGTTATACTCAGGAGGTAATAATAACTGAGCTTAGCATCTAGGTAGCAATTAATACTCAGTTAAAATTGGAGTCTACCAGAAGCCTTACCTCTTCCCATCCCCTACCCTCTGTGGTTATAAGAGAGGCTTATGCTTCTCATCCTGTCTCTGCACACTCCCCCTACTGCTGTCTCCCTATCCCTGGCTCTTCAGGGTCTCTACCCTCCCAGGTTGGTGTCTCCAAATCTTTTCACCCACTGCAACGACCTCCCCAGACCCCACCCAGCTCATCTCAGAGAGCAGTCTTCCATGTTCTTCCCCCTAACAGGCCTTGTGTCCCTGAAGTCTTCCTGTTTCCAAAATGAATTTGTCTTTTTAAAAATTGGTTTGAGGAAGGTACCTTTGGTACTGAAGTCCTGGGTACACTTTGACTCCTATGACAAAATTGCTAGTTATGACTGATAAGCTTTGCCCTATACACATCTATATGCAATAAATTGTCCCACTTTATAAATTCTGATGGACATAAAACAAAACGGAACATCACCTCAACGTGTTCTGAACAGGACTAGATGAAGAGCACATCTGTGCCTCATCAGTGGTACACACATCTACATGGTGATAGCTGGCCTTTCTCCCTGGCCGTATTTTGCATTAGCATGTGGAAGCGTGGCACTTTTTAATATTCAAGTCCACTGTGCCTGAGATTAAATACTTTCTTTACCAGAAAGAGGCTGCTGCATGCAGCCCTTGTAATCAGGATGGGTCTTAGTCATTCATTGGCCTAATAATGTCTCTAATGGATTGATGGGAGCATCTTCATGTCTGAAATATCTCCACATAAGCATCCTGCTCTTTATTTCACTGGGCTTTGCCAATTTTATAAGAGGTGACATTGAGAAACTCATTTAGTTATTAATGCTAGAGGTTTATGCTAACCCTCTCTCTTTAAATTTTAAAAGTTACTGTGCCATGGACTCACAGGGATGCAAAAGAACTTGAGAGGTCAGGCAGTCTGTTTCCCTCAGACTGGACCATACCCAAGCTATCCCAAACACATGAGAGGCAAACTGTTGTGTTTTTTTTTAAGATTCCCACAGAAGTAACCTCCCTCAGTAATCCATGTTGACATTTAATAAATCTTACTATTAGGGGTGAGGATGGAAAAGGAGGGAATATAACCATCAGAGCGCAAATATGCCAAGTGGAAACCACTTTAGGAATGTGGGGGAAGTTATCACACCTTTTCTTCCACTGACCAGGCATCTCCCCGGATATCTCTCCCAATAAGATGATTGTGAAGGAGTTCATAAGATAATTATTCAGGAAGCGTTCAGAAGGGAAGCTCTACACCTCCTCTCTTACACCCCCAGGGCCTTCTCACTCTTAACTCCCCCACTCCACACACACACACACACACACACACACACACACACACACACACACACACACACACACACACACACTACTGAATTATGGAGGAAGGAAGGTTCATAGATTTAGGGCTGGAAGTGACCTGAGAAGTGATCTAATGTCTCATTTTACAGATGAGAAAACTGAGACCCAATGAAGCAAAATAACTTGTCCAAGTTTATTATAATAAGAAGGACAGCTAGGTGGCACAGTAGATAGAGCACCGGGCCTGCAGTCAGGAAGACCTGAGTTCAGATCCAGCCTTAGACACTGACTAGCTGTGTGACCCTGGGAAAATCACTTAATCCTGTTTGCCTCAATTTCCTCATCTGTAAAATGAACTGGAGAGGGAAATGGCAAACCCCTCCAGTATCTTTGCCAAGAAAACCCCAAATGAGACCACAAAGAATTAGACACGACAGAAAAGACTGAACAACAAGAAATTAATTACTAAACATCAGAACTGGGAGGTTGAAAGGGGGTACAGAAGCAGAAAGCCAACCTTAGATCATATGAGAGGCTGACCAAACTCATTGCTGAATCTCAATATTAGAACACCCTTTTTTTTTTTGGAGGGGGTAAGGCAGGGCAATTGGGGTTAAGTGACTTGCCCAAGGTCACATAGCTGGTAAGTGTTAAGTGTCTGAGGCCAGATTTGAACTCAGGTCCTCCTGACTCCAGGGCCAGTGCTCTATTCACTGCACCACCTAGCCACCCCAGAAGGTCCTTTTTTCCCAACTGTACCTCACCCATCACAGTAAGGGCTAAACTTGCTTGACAAATTGTAGAATTAGAATTGACCTTAGAGATTAGCTACCCACTGCTCCATCAGGCAGATCTGGGATGGCGTGACATGTTGATGGTTAGTGCCAGAGTCAAGGCTAGAATCCTGATCTCTTGATTCAAAGTCCTGTGCTCTTTCCACTTAACTTCCTAGGCCACCCTGCTTTGTTCTGTCCACAGTACAGGAACAGAACAGGTCATCTCTACCCACTAAAAAGATCATTCACATACTTGAAACCTGTTGTAAATTTGTCTTTCAGCCTTCTCTTCTCCAGGCTAAAGTCTTCATCATTGTCATCATCATCAGGAATCAGAAACCATAGCTTACCTCTGCTAAAATGTAGCATATATATGTCTATGTATGTGTGTATACATATATATACATAATTCATATATTTGTATATATGCCCATATGTATAGAAAATAATTTAATATATAATGTTGAATATACATTAAAGTTTAAAACTATACTAGGACTTTTAGGGCACCCTGTATATGTATGTGTGTGTATCATATATACTAATTATATATAATATATGGTATATTATATATCATATATGAGTTAATTATATATAACATATAATATATACTAATAATGGTTCGCCTATATATAGTATGTATGCCATATATAGTGTGTATATATGTGTGAGCATACATATATATATACACACACTTACATATACATATATACTATTAATAGCTCACCTCTATGTAGCACTTCAAGGTTTACATATATCATATTTATACTTTATATAAATTGTCTCACTTGATCCTCACAACAACATGAGACGTGAGTGCTATTACGATCAGCATTTTATATGTGAGAAAATGGAAGCCCAGAGAACTTAAGTAATCCGCCTAAGGTCACTAAGATAGTATAAGAGATGAAATTTGAACCCTGATCTTCCTGTCTTCAAATCCAGCACTCTCTCTACTTCCCCATGCAGGTCTTCCTTTCACACCATCCTGCCTTGGTGAGCTACCTGTTGATGAATGACTACCTGGTAGTTAGCACTTGGAAGTTACCACTCTCACTTTTCCCTATGACTCTCTCTGGCTTCTCTCAGCAGAAGCTCCTACCTCCATTTGAGTGGTATGGTCCTGCAACCATCAAGAAGAGGAAAGTGATGTTTCTGGCAACACCAGGCATACACCCCCCCACCCACTTATCCCTTTCCCCTGCCACAACCTGACACAAACAAACGCAACTGCCTGTCAGATTCTTATGCACAGCAAAGTTGTGCCTTTTACTTCTTCATGACTTGCCATCAATCCCTTATTACCCCTCCCCCCTCCAATTCTGTACACAGTTCAAAGAAAGCAAGAGAGATGGCTTGCAGCCTCCCTGCCATTCTTTCTATGAGTCTGCACGGTGGGGGAGGGGAATCAATGCTTCGAGTCCAAACGTATCTGGGAATAGAGTGACTCCATTACAAACTCATTGTGTCATACTTGAACAATATAAGAATTCTTTCCCTCCTTGAGAGAATTCACAGCTGCAATATTTCAGCTCTGCTTTGCAGACTTTTTTATCACAGTTTTAATGAAGTGTAGTTGGTTTGAAGTAAAGTCTGTCAGTTCTCATGAAAAGAATTAAATTTTTGTCTTGCGCATCCTATTCAGCTCTGAAATGAGACTTAGTGCTCATTATTCACTGAAAAGTATTTTTTCTGCCTGAAAAATTAATTGTACTGATACATTTTCACCTGATACAATGATGGGCTCATTATTGAAAAGGGTTTGCCCACAGGAAAAGATTGATTATGATTAGCTAGAAACAGGTCTGTTGGGAAAAAGTTGAAAGGACTAGATTGTCTAGACTGTAAAGGGGGCCCCTGGTTGGAGGGAGCAGCCCAATTAGTACAAACGCTCAATGACATTCTAAGGGGAAATGATCTATCCATTTGGGTCTTCTGCAACACATACAAGAGGGCGCTGGACGTACTTGCTAGAACAATTTATGGTGGCAAACACAGAATTTTGAGGTTTTTAATTTTAAGGATCCTCACAGCTCATCTAGTCCATCCTCAAATTTTGAGATCAACTCATATTATAAATAGACAAAAATAATCTTTTTTTTTTAAAAAAAAAACCCTTTTTTTGGATTTTTTTTGTTTTTATATCACCATTTCCAGTGAGGCATCTCTTATGAAAAAAAATTTAAAAGAAAAAAAATTAGCTCAGCAAAATTAACCAACAGATCGATTAAGTATGACAGTTTGGTCAATTTCACTCGCATATAATCCTGTTACTCTTCAAAGAAGGGAGGGAAGAAAATTTTCTCATCTCTTTGGGGTCACATTTAGTCATTTAATCATAAAGTATTAAAATTCAGATTTTTTTGTTTTCATCTACATTCATTTTGTATATTGTTTTCTAGGTTCTGCTTTTCTACATTCTATTGAATCAAATCATACAAGTCTTTCTATGTTTCTCTGAATTAATTTTCATTGTTTCTTATGGCATAGTAGTATTCTAATGTGTTCTTGTACCACGGTTTGTTTAGCCACCCTCTAATCACTGGACATCTGAATATTTTTATCTGAAAATTTGTTGTATATGCCATTGGCTAGATATAAAAAGAATCAGAAAGATGGGAAATAAATAACTCAATGTTTAATAAACTCAAGGACATAAATCACCCTCACTTTCAAGGAACTGCTAACACAAAATTACTATATTCATTAGATTGTCACTCAAAAGCCTAGTTTGCCTTTCCCTGCCCTTCTGAAGGCAATTTTTAGCAAGGTTTCCATGTATCATTTTCCATGAAGTCCTTTAGTTTTTGAAGAAAAAAATTGTAGAGACTATTGTTGTTTGTCCATTTTCTAAGAGGACCAGTGACATCACTAGTAATGTCTTGACTTGCATATGAATTTGATTCAAAGCAGAGTTGCACAAAGTCATTAGCGTCACTCTCTTTTTCAGTCAGGGAAGTCCAGTAGCAGAACAAAAGTAAGACTACTGATGTTACAGAAGAAGAACAGCTGATATGGCAAATGAGAAAAAGAAAAGAAGGAAGGGAATGACAAAGAGATTGAGATAACAGAGAAGGGAAAGGGAAGGAGAAGGGGGAGAAAGAGAGGGGAAGAGAGATAGAATGCTGGGGTGGGGTCAGAAGAGAGAGTACAAGTGACAGCAACAGCCTAGTAAAGTGGTTAATAGCCTTATGGCAGCTTTAAATAGCACTGGTTAATCTAAAAACAAGCTGTCTGACCTCGTATTCTCAATAAATGAGAAGCAGAAATAGAGCACTGGGAAAAATCTGTGCCTCTGGTGGTTTACCAGAGTAAGTAGAAAAAATCTCTCCCATTTAAAAAATCCATAAGCTTTCTGAAGCTGTCCAGAAGTTGGCTTATGAAACCACTGTAGTTTAGAAGTACAATTTTTGTAGTAACAATTCCCTCCTTTGCTACCTGTGTAACAGTGGGCAAATCACTTAACCTCTCTGGGTCTCAGTTTTGAGATCCATGAAATAAGGGTGTTGGAGTAAATGACCCCTAAGGTCTCTTCTAAAAAGCTTTGTATATAATCCTAACCTTTCTACTGTGTTGAAAAAAAAGATGATTAGGTAACTTCCTGAAAGAGACTTTTCAGGGAGAGATCCTAAAATTCAACAGTTCAATAGCAGCTCATACTAATTACTCAAGGAGTACTGGTTATATGAATACCGTAATATCCATTTGTGTGAGGGAAGTCCGAGTTACATAAGATTCTTCTTTCTCATGGGACATTTGAGTTACATCAACAGTTCCAAATCTATGTGTAACATTGAAATGATATAAAAAAGGACCTGGGCAGCCCAAATGTATTATGGATACCTAGCTAGATCTAGCATATGACAGTTCCTGAGTCCATGTCACAGCAGCACTGGAGTTCCAACTTTGAGAGGACCAAAAGAACAACTGTGGCTGAGCAATCACTCCCTTGCTCTATCTTCAAGAGAGTTTGGGGGCTTGGAATTGTATCTATCTATTATATATCAGATATTTGCAGTCTATAGAGTACAAATCATTTTTAAAGTCCAGGATAAATGGCACTCTCCTCAGTCATTAGCAGGTAAAAGTGAATAATTTCCCCCAGGGGAGGGAGAACAGTTGGTTTAATTTCATCGGCTTAACATCCCCTACCTATCTTATGCTTATTACACAAGAGACAGTTGTGGAAGTAAGCAAACATTTATCAAAGTAAGTAAAAAAGCCCTAATCCCTCCTTCACATGACAGTCAGCCCTTCAAATAACAGAAGACAGCTGTGTTGCTCCACCCCCAATCCTAACCCCAGACTTAATTCTCTTTTCTAGGTTAAACATACCCAGTTCCTCCAACTGGTCCTCATGTGGCATGGACTCAAGGTCTTCACCATCCTGATTGTCCTTCTTTGAATATTCTCCAGTATATCAATGTCCTTCTTATACTGTGGCATACAGAACCTAAACATAATATTTCAGATAAAGTCTGATGAGAGTAGAGTAAAGAGGGACTATCACTTTCCTATTTCTGGAAGCTTGTTCAGTCATTCAGGTGTGTGCAATTCTTCACGATCCAATTGTCCATGGAGTTTTCTTGGCAAAGATACTCGATTGGTTTGCCCTTCTCCAATTTTATGCAGGTAGGGGCTGAGTGACTTGCCCAGGGTCACATAGCTAGTAAGTGACTGATGTCACATTTGAACTCTGGTCTTTCTGACTCTGGGTCCAGTGCTCTATCTGCTGCTCCACCTAGCTGCCCCCTAGCTGGAAGCTACACCCCTCTTAATCTAGCCTCAGATCACACTGCTGACATATTAAACCAGCAGTCCACTAAAACCCACAGATTTTTTTCAGAACAGTTCTGTCTCTCCATGCATCTTTTGATTTTTAGCACCCAAGTGCAGGATTTTACATTTATTCTCATTGAACTGCACCTTATGAGATTCAATTAAGTTCTCTAACCTGTCAAGATCACTATCCCTAGCTGACACTCTCATATATCCTGTATGGCTCCTCAAATCCCTTAAAATCAATAATTTCTTTCTTACATCTAACTAAACTCCCTTCCACTACACTCAAAAATTGAGCACTCAAAAATTGTTTTGATGTCAGGCAAGAGAAACAGTCGTTAGTCACTATCTCCCACTATAATAAGTAAGTTCCTTCATGAACTTGACTAATGAATAGCTCCATAAACCATTTTCTCTTAGGTATAGAAAATCATTTGAGGTGCTCCTACTATTTTCTCCCCAAACATACTAGCATATAGTGTCATCTCCCAGCTATAGACTCCACTAATGTAGTTTCATACATGCAATCATATAATTCCAATGCTTTCCCTATCATTTAGTTTTTCACATAGCTTTGAGTCATGAAACTCTATGGTCTCCAAGGAATTTAAAAAAATGAATATCAGGCAGAGAGCAATGGTGAGGTAGCTAGTGGGTATGAACAGATTATAACACATGTAATAAATAAGAAACCATGAAGAACTAAGGTAAAAGGTGTCATCAAAGAAATGCATGGTCGAAAACAAGATGAGACCTTTTGACCATTTTTCTAGGTATAAATCCCGATGAAGTCAAAGACAGGAAGAAAGGTCCCACATACACCAAAAGATTTATAGCAACAATTTTTATAGTAGCAAAAACTGGAAACAAAGTAGATACATGACAATTCAGGAATAGCTAAGAAAAATGTGGCATGTTAAAATAAAAGACTATTACCATGCTGTAATGTATAATGATTATGAAGAACTCAGAAGATCACAGGAAGATTTATATGAGCTGACATCAACAAAATGAGGAAAACAGAACAGGAAAACCATATACACCATGACTGCAACAATGTAATTGGAAAGAATAATAATAAGAAAAAATTAAACTGAAAATTATGTGATTATAACGATCAAGCTTAGCCCTCAAAAGATGAAAAATGTAGCTCCCTTTTTTTTGGAGAGGTGGGGGACTACGGATGTAGAATGTGGCATACACAATTGGACTCAGTTGATTGGTTTTGGTCAGTTTTTTAGTTCTTTATTTAAAGGGATGGTTCCTTGGGCAAGGGAGCAGGGAGAGGTCTATTTAGAAACAAAGGGGACATAAAAACCAAAAGCAATCAAAAAGCATCTTTTGAAGAAAAAAAAAAGATGGGCTAGTCATGGGACAAAAGCAAGGGACAAGTCATAGACAGCCAGTGTGCTACAATGGTATCCTTACAATGTCAAAAGGAAGTAAAGAAGACCTTCAAAATAGGAAGGTGGATCCTTTACAAAATGGGAAGGTGGAACTAATGAGAGGTCATTGACAATAAGGATTGTTTCATTCTTCACATCACCAGGGCCTGTTATATAGTAGGTGCTTAATGAATACTTACTGGTTAATTGATTGGTTAATATGGACAACAGTTACATAGGATAGGCAAGCATAGATAGGATGTGATCTGCACCACTGAAAGTAACATTCATATGGATGAGATCATAGTTCCAATTGAATACCTGAGCACTTGGCTTATCTCTCCCATATGCCCCTTCTCTCCTCCTACACTGCCTCCATCTTGATATAGTCCCCCATCACCTCGTATCTAGACTACTACAAACATCCCACTGGTTGATTTTGCCTGCTGCAAGTCTCTCTCAACTCCAGTCCATCCTTTCTAATTATCTATCACAGATTTTTTTTTCAGACTTAAGAAAAGGTCTAACCATGTTACCCTTCCCCCACTATTCAATAAACTCCAGTGGCTCCTTATCATTTCCAGAATCAAATACAAAATCCTCCATGTGGCAATAAAAATTCTTCATAATTTGCCACCCCCCCCCCTTCCAATCTTCTTATGCCTTATGTCTACAATCCAGTGACACTGGTCTCCTTGTTGTTCCTTGAACCATATATTCTGTCTTCTGACTGTGGGCGTTTTCACTGGCTGTCCCCATTCCTGGAAATGTTCTCCCTCCTCATATCTCTCCTGAATTCTCTGCTTTCAAGTGTCAGCTAAAATTCACCTTCTATAGCAAGACTTTCCCAATCTCTCTTAACTTTAGCACCTTTCCTCTGTAAATTCTTTCCAATTTGTCTTGTACATAGCTTGACCATATGTAGTTTTTTGTACATTGTCTCCCCATTAGACTGCATGACCCTGAAGAGCAGGGACTGACTTCTACCTTTCTTTCTTTGTACTTTCAGTGCTTCACACAGCACCTGGCACATAGCAGGAGCTTACAAAATGTTATTGATTGACATCTCTGTAATTTTTGCAACATCTCTGGAGGACTGATCTTTATCCATTCAAAATTAAGAAAATAGAAGGGACAAAGAAATGATCACTTAGGGTTGCAGAGTAAGTTATTAATACCATCACCAATAGGTTCAGGTCTCTGACCTTCTGCTCTAGGATTCTCTCTGCAAGTCCAAATGATTCTTTAAAAAATCCAGAGGCCTTCTTTTCAAATATCCTTTGAAAAGCACAGAAATACCAAGAGGTAGAATTGATTACTATAACTATTTGGGTGGTTTTATTTCTTTTGTTTCTTGCCCCACTAGTCTCTGGCCTTCCCTGTATATATTAATTCTCTTGCTAAGTGTACCTCATAGCATAAAATAGTCTTTACTCAGAAGAAAAAGACTTAAAAGAAATGGTTGTGACACCAAGTTGTTTCATAATAAAAATTTTCTCAAATTTTTCTATTAGGCATTAGCTGCTCTTGAAGTTAGAGTGATGAGAGGTCATCATTTTGCTCTCTTATTAAATCAGAGCATGACTCAGAAGAACAAACAGGGAAGATATGGTACTAATCCCCATTTTAATTTTTAATACCTCATATGGTACATGAGGCCCAAACAGCAATATTCAGGACCATGGTAAGAATGTCTTAATTATATAATAGCTTTTACCTTGGCATAGAAAGCATCTGGCATTTCCAGGGTACCTAAAAATAGGAATTAAATTTACCATAGTATATCCTCTGACTGTTGGGATCCTATGGCCACTGACACAGTTAGTCAGTCAGTCAGTTTTTAGATTCAGACCTATTATTTCATTGCTATCATGTAAAACCTCCCACCAAAACACTTTTCAACCACTCAACAACTTGCAGTCTTAAAGAGTCACCTGAAAGCATGATCATCTAAGACAGTGGTTCTCAACCTTCCTAATATCACGACCCTTTAATACTCGTACGTGGGCATATCTGCATGCGGGCAGACCCTCCTGGAGACAGATAGAGGAGCAGTGTCTCAGTTCCTAAGACCATCGGAAATATGTGTTTTCTAATGGTCTTAGGCGACTCCTGTGAAAGGGTAGTCCGACCCCCAAAGGGGTCATGAACCACAGGTTGAGAACCTCTGATCTAAGAGATTTGCCCAAGATCACACAACCAGGACGCATAGAAGATGGGACCTGAACTCTGGTTTTCATTACCAATGAAGGTAAAAGAATTCAGAAGACAAACTGTGCCAATTTACCATGTTACCTAGACCTTGCCTATTCAGAAGGATGCAAGGATGCAACCTGCAACTGAATTAGGGGGTAAAAACATTTCATGCAAATTTTGTCAAGTCACCTAAAACTCATGTAAAATGTAGAGGCTGAATCAAATGAACTTAAGATCCTTTCCAGTTCTAAATCCTATGATTTTATGACCTGAGTTTTTGCTTTCCCATCAAGACCTAAGTTTCCAATGGCCCTGAATGGCATCCTTAGAAGTTAAGGTAAGGAGAGGAGAGAAGGAGGAAGGAGGAAAGAGTGAAGGAAAAAGGAACAAAGAAGGGAGAAAAGGAGGGAGGGGAAGGCAAGGAGAAAGGGAAGGGAAAGGAAAGAGGAAGGGAAGGGAGAGAAAGAAAAGGAAAGGGAAGGGGAAAAAAACTAAGCAAGGAACAAAGGAAACCTATATGGGGGGCAGGGGAGAAGGTAGAGTAAAAGAGAATGGGGAAAAGGAAAACATCTGATGCCTGACTGTATGCATTTTGGATAAGACTGACACTTTAACTTGTGAGGTCTGAGAAAAGTTACACAGAATATGTCTCAAGAAAGTCCATGGACAGATTGCCTTTTCTCTAGTTCCAAGTACCTTCTAGTAATATATTCCTTTGGCAACTTCTAAAAGTAAGGGGCGTAGCCTCTTTTCTCTGTCCTGTAAATGATTCCAGAATTTGTTTCAAGTATATGCAATGCCCATTTTCTATTGATTTTGACCATTTGGTCATCCATGATCACTTTTATCAAACATAACCATTTTTACATGCTAGATTACTCCCTTTGAAGTATTTTTTTCTCTGACTTTTTCCCCTCCTCTCTTTAAAAAAAATATTTTATTAATAATGGATTTTTTTTGACACTCTAGTCCTTTCCTACTATACTTCCCTTGCAACAAAGAAAAACACTTAGGCAAAACCAACCAGCAAGGCAGCCAAAGATGACAGCAGTGTGTGCAGCATTCTGCATACTCTCACTGAGTATTTCGAGCTGAGGTAATCCCATTTCAAACCACGAGAACTGCTTGATTCAGACAATCCCTTACTCTACTTATAAGATCAGGTCCCCCAGGACTCAAGCAGGAGCCAGATTTCTACATTAAGGGCCAGCAGTTTCCCCATAACTCTGGCAGGTAACACTACTTCTCCGCTATTGCATAGCCCCAGCATGGGCATATAACCCTCAGATGCTCTCTAGTCTGAGCAAAGCAAAGCAAGTGACATTTCCAGAGGGAATGAGAAGCAACTGGGCAGTGAAGACATGCTGATGATTCCTTTCTTCTACAACCAAGTTTTTCAGGCAACTTTCCAACCAAACTTCCTGGCTACCACATTGTTTAACCAGCATTATTCATTTCTTTCTTTCATTGGCAGGACCTCTCCATTCCAAATTATATCAGTGAATTGAAGAAATTATCTGGATAGTTGAGACAAAAACTTCGTATCTCAAATGATCTGAATAAATTCAGGCAAATGCTAAAGTTTTTCCCAAGTTACCTGAATTTTTACCTCCATTCTTTGCTTCACTTTGGTGATGTGACTTTACAGAAATAAGATACCACAAGGAAATTTTAATATAAAAAGTTATATTATTTTAAAAATTAGAGGAGAATGGGAGGATGTATCTTTCTCTACTATGGTTATAGAAAGAATTCATAGCCAGACTCATGGTAGAAGAAATTACAAAAGACAAAATAGATTAACTCAATTAAATAAAATTGCTAAGCATTTATACAAATGAAATCAATGCTCCTAGGATCAGAGGAAAAAGATGTTGATAGGGAAAAATGTTTATATTAACTACCTCTAATAAATATTTGCTGCCCAAAATCAATAGGAAATTCACCCAAATCCATAAAGACAAGAACTATTCTCCAACAAACAAATATCAAAAGACAGTTTCCAAAAATTTTTTAACTATCAAGAAACCTATGAAAAATTGGTCAAAATCACAAATGATGAGCAAAAGACAAATTAAAGTAATAATAAGGTATTATCTCATTTATTCATCAAGTTAGTAAAGATGATAAAAGAGGGGAAAACCCATTGAGTAGAGTAGGGTTATGGGAAGAAAGGCACACTATGTCTTTGCTTGTAGAGTTGTAAACTAGCTTAAATGTTATTTAAAAACCATTTGAATTATATAAGGAAAGTTTTAAAATTATTTATACTCTTTGACCCAAAGTTTCCACTATGAATACTATGTCCCTGAAGGAAGTCACTGATGACAAAAAAAAAATAACCCAAGATACATCTGTGAAAAAATTCATAGCAAGATGATCTGTAATAAAAATCTGCAAACAAAATATATGCCCTACAATTAGGGAGTAGCAAAACAAATTATGGCATAAGAATGCAATGGAATATTACTGCGCCATATAAAGTTATGAATATGCCAACATGATCAGATTATCTCAGCTGGATTATTTCAAAAAAGCCTTGATCACTGATTTGATATGGACAAAAAGATTCATCACCTGAAGACCAAAGTTTCTCCAAATTAAACTAGACTTATCTTTGGATGGCATACAACTCATCTGGTAAGTTCATCACCTTTCTGCTCTATATACCAATGGTTTATTCTTTGGTAGGTCTTAGTATACTGCAAAGCTAGACTTTGAATATGGGTCTACCCATAAAAGAGGGAATGGTGGGGCAGGGAGGATATGAGAAGAGTCCTTTAGCACCTATATCCCCATCTCAACTTATTTCAAGATATGACAAAATAATTCAGTTCAATCCTACAAACGTGAAATAAGCACTTGCCATGTGTATATGATGAATGTTGAGTTGTTTCAGTCAGGTCTAATTCTTTATGATCCCATGTGGAGTTTTCTTGGCAAAGATATTGGAGTAAGGGATAGGGAGGAGCCAAAATGGCAGTGAAAAGACAGGGATTTGCCTGAGTTCTCCCAAATTCCTCTCAAAAAACTTTAAATAACCCCTCAAAATGAATTCTGAAGTGGAAGAACCTACAAAAGGACAGGGTGAAACAATCTTTCAGCCCAAGATAATGTAAAAAGTTGTCAGGAAAGGTCTGTCATAGAAAGGTGAGAAGAGAGCATAGCCAGTATGCCAGTGCCCTGGCAAGACAGCTGCAGGTTATGGGGGCAACTGAATAGACAACAGTGGCTTCTGAACCTCTTAGCCCATGGACAGTAAAGGAGTCAGATGACTAGTCAGAAGAAGATTATAAGGGTCCCTTTGCTAGCACTGGGTTTAGGACTCTGTTGCATTGCTTATATGCAGATCTTGGTCACAGTCCCAGGAAGAGGAAGAACACAAGCACACTGGAGCTTACAGTCACAGTGGAGTGGAGGACCCTGGTCACAGTTCCAGGATGGAAAATAATGCTTCTGGTCATTCATAGAACAGAGCACAGGCCAGGAGAGTAGTAAAAATACCTCTCCTTAGATTATACTACCTTAGAAGAAATGAAAATTTACAGGATCTCCCACCTCCAGAATTAGTTCTGAAAGCAGCTACCCCAAAAACCATCAGCTTGGAACAGTGTCCTCTCCATTCCAGAAGCAGAGCCCAACTTTAACATATCAAGTTAAAAGAAAAAAATAAGCTGGAAAAATGAGCAAACAACAAAAAAAAGAAGCTGACCACAGAGAGATACTTGGTAACAGGGAAGATCAAAACACAAACTCAGCAAAAGACAACTGTCAAAAAGGCAAAACTGTTACATCCAAAGCCTTAAAGAAATATGTGAATTGGTCTCAGACCCAAAAGAACTGAAAGAGGATTTTAAAAATCAAATCAGAGAGGGAGAGGAAAAATTGGGAAAAGAAATGACAGTCATATAAAAAAAATCATGAAAAAAAAGTTGACAGGTTAGTGAAAGAGGCACAAAAAATATGTACAAAGAAAATAACATCTTAAAAACAGAATAGGCCACATGGCAAAAGAGGCATTGACCAAATGGAAAAGGAGGTACAAAAATTCACTAAAGAAAATAACTCCTTAAAAGGCAGAATTGACCAAATGGAAAAGGAGGTACAAAAGCTCACTGAAGAAAATAATTCCTTAGAATTGATCAAACTGAAACTAATGACTCCATGAGATATCAAGAAACAAAACAAAATCAAAAGCATGAAACAATAGAAGAAAATGTGAAATGTGTCTATGGAAAAACAACTGACCTGGAAAATACATCAAGGAAAGATAATTTGAGAATTATTGGACTACCAGAAAGTCATGATCAAAAAAAGAGCCTACACATAATCTTTCATGAAATTTTCAAGGAAAATTGCCCTGGTATTCTATAACCAGAGGGTAAAATGGCAATGGAAAGAATTCATTGAGATCACCTCCTGAAAGAGATACCAAAATGAAAATTTTCAAGAATATTAGAGCTGAATTCCAGACCCCCTAGATCAAGGAGAAAATATTGCAAGCAACCAGAAAGAAACAATTCAAGTATTGTGAGGATACAGACAAGATAGCACAAAATTTAGTAGTTTTCACATTGAAGGATCAGAGGGCTGATAATATGATATTCCAGAGCACAAAGGAGCTAGGATTACAAGCAAGAATCACCTACCTAGTAAAACTGAGTATAATCCTTCAGGGGGGAAAAATAGATATTCAATGAAATACAGGACTTTCAAGCCTTCCTGATAAAAAGACCAGAGCTGAATAGAAAATTTGACTTTCAAATACAACACTCACAAGAAGCATAAAAAGGTTAACAGGAAGGAGAAATCATAAGGGATTGAATAAGGTTAAACAGTTTACATTCCTGCATGGGAAGATGAGACTTAACTCCTGAGAACTTTATCATTATTACAATAGTTAGGAGAATACATAGATAGGGGACACAGCTGTGGATTAAATATGATGGAATGACATCTAAAAAAATAAAATTAGGGGTGGCTAGGTGGCGCAGTGAATAGAGCATCAGCCCTGGAATCAGGAGGACCTGAATTCAAATCTGGCCTCAGACACTTAACATTTGCTAACCGTGTGACCTTGGGCAAGTCACTTAACCCCAACTGCCCTGCATTCCCCCCTCCAAAAAGACAATAAAATTTAAAAAATTAAATTAAATTAAAATAAAATAAATAAAATGAAATAAAATAAATAAAATAAAATAATAAAATTCAGGGATGAGAAAGAAGACTGCCCTAGAAGAGGGAAGGGAGAATTAGAATGGGAAAAATTATTCCATATAAAAGAGGTACAAAAGAGCTTTTACAGCAGAAGGAAAGATGCCATGGTGGCAGACAATGTTTAAACCTCAATTTCATCAGAATTGGCTCAAAACAGAAATAACATACTCACTCAGTTGGGTATAAAAATCTTTTTTACCTTATAGGAAAGTAGAGGGGAAGGCAATAGGAGAAGTGGGGGAGCTAATTAAAAGGAGGGCAGACTGGGGAGGCATTAGTCAGAAACAAGCACTTCTGAGGACAATAGGGTTAAGTGACTTGTCCAGGATCATACAGCTAGTAAGTGCCTAAGGGCAGTTTTTTAACACAGTCTTCATGACTCCCGGCCAGGGACTCTATCCATTGCACCACCACTGCCCTAACTATGCTGAAAACTAGAGATTTGAAGACAAAAATTAAAATTCCTGCCTTCATGGAGCGTACGGTCTTCTGCAAGGATCCAACATGTAACTATATACAAAGTATATACAATGCAATTATAAGATGACCAGAGTATGATGTTCCTTATAGAGTTAGTACTCATTTATTAGACTGGCTGTTGTTGCTGTTTAAAGAGATCAATCTTTGGATTGATTTAGGATTATAGGATCATAGATCTAGGTCTGGAAAGAGGAACAGAGGTCCCATCTAGCCTATTACTCTCATTTATAGTTGAAGAAATAGCGGCTCAGGAAGAAGATTAAGTGATTTGCCAAGGTCACAGAATATCAGAAACAGGATTTGAACCCAGACCCTTTGACTCCAGGGCTGGTGGTGCTCTTTTCACTATGAAGCTGCTTGTTTAACCAGTCTGTCATCAGATACAGTTCAGCTTAGGGTAGATGCACTGATGCTTTGGTTTAAAACGAGCCACATTGTCACAGGACAGCATCCCTTTTGTCTACTGATCTTTGCTGTTCTTGTCCAGTAGTCAGGAGCTATACAGTCTTGCTTCATTTAAGAAGAAAAGGAAAGAAAAGGGAAGGAAATAAGAGGAGAGAGAAAGTGAACCTGATATTTGCCTCTCTGTCTGTCTATTGGACAAGTTGAGCACTACTTAGCTTGTGAGGTGTGATAAGAGTTCAGTACAAATGGACCATTGACGATGGATGGCCTTCTTTTGTAGTCACAGGTACCAACTTCTCATATTAAAGGCTTAGACTCCTATTTGAATGTCTCATTCTACCCATATGTCAGAGTGTTTCAGCAGCAAGTCATATAGGTGCTGTTCTCTTTTCAGTCATGTCTGGCCCCATTTGGGGTTTTTCTTTTTTTTTTTCTTTTTGGAGGGTGTAATAGTAATCTGTTTAGCAGGATACTTAGCACTTAGTACTAAGTGTGGAAGGGGCAAACCCTGTCCCACTGTTGAGAAGGCATGAACTCCCCTGTTGATGTGGAAGAAGGGGATTGGCTGAGGTGTGTATATAAGCAAGAATT
>CM053582.1:410102476-410137425 GCA_028627135.1 Pseudochirops cupreus
TCTTGCTTATATACACACCTCAGCCAATCCCCTTCTTCCACATCAACAGGGGAGTTCATGCCTTCTCAACAATGGGACAGGGTTTGCCCCTTCCACACTTAGCACTTAGTACTAAGTTCTAAGTATCCTGCTAAACAGATTACTATTACAAGGGGAAGCGAAGGTGGACCCTATTAATGCTAGTTCAGACCGCCCAGAACTCTCAAGCTCAAGAAATCCACCAGCCTCAGCCTTGGCCTATATGCATACACTGCATAATACATATGCATAGTGTCTGTGTGAGCTTGCATTGTATATATATATACTGCTCTTAGTTTTGGTCAAGCATTTCTTAAGATCTTACTATGAGCAAATCACCGTTCTAGACTCTAGGCAAAAATAAAGTTAATTAAAACATTTGAATCATAGAATTTCAAGATTGTTTAGTTCAATTCCTAACCTTTTTTTTTCCCCATGGAAACCTTTGGCAGTCTAGTGAACCCCGTGGACCCTGTGGACCCCTTCTCAGAACGTTTTTAAAGGAGAAAATAAGGTAGTTAAGTTCACAAAGGAAATAAATTATATTAAAATACAGTTATTGATTTTTTTTTTAAAGTTCACAGACCTCAGATTAAGAACATGAATTTAGAGCTCCCCTAGAAACTTCCAGGGACTCTCTAGGGAAGTGGTGACCCAACATTTGGGTGTACTGAAATACCCTTATTATCTGCTGAGCCAGACCAGCTCAGAATGGGCCTTTCAAATGGCGAGACAGAAGAGGCAGTTTTCTGGCTGGACCTCTCTTGTTTCTACTATCCTTTGTGGCAAGTACCATCCTCTGGCTCTAAATTCTCCAAGGGAATTAAGGAAATGGGATATACTCTTCCTACTCACTTTGCCATCACTCTCACCTCGAGTATGGACTCAAGCACTGTTCTCTGAGCCTCTGATTTTGTGATTCCTTTCCTGAGTAATAATAATAGTAGCTAACATTCATTGAAGTTTTCAAAGATAGAAGTCTGTATGGATATGGATATGGATATTCATATAGAAAGATATATAATCTGATTTGATCCTCACAACGTCCCTGTGAACTAAGTGCTAGCATTATCATCATTCTACAGATGAGAAACTGGGGCTAAGAGGAATTAAATTACTCTCACAGAATCACACAGCTAATAAGTGTCCAAAGAAGGATTCAAACTGAGCTCTTCTTTTCTTCAGTCATGTCAAACATTTCCACATTAGTAATTTTGTACAAGACTCAAATAAAAGAGGGAGGGAGGGAAGGAGGGAGAGAGGGAAAGAGGAAGGAAGGAAGGGAAGAAGGGAGGAAGGGAGGAAGAAGAAAAATAGCATGCTTCAGTCTGTATTTAAACAATATCAGTTCTTTCTCTGGAGGCAGATGGTATGCTTCGTCATTAGTCCTTTAGGATTGTCTTGGATCACTGCATTGCTGAGAAAAGCTAAGTCATTCATAGTTCTTCATCGAACAATATTGCTGTTACTGTGTACAATGTTCTCTTGGTTCTGCTCATTGCATTTTGCATCAGCTCATGTAATTCTTCCCAGGTTTTTCTGAAATCATTCTGCTTGTTATTTCTTACAGCACAATAATATCCCATCACAATCATATAGCATGTTCCCCAATTGATGGGCATCCCTTTGATTTCCAATTCTTAGTCACCTCAAAAAGAGCTGCTATAAATATTTTTGTACAAATAGGTCCTTAATGTCAATGGTATAGAGACCTAGTAGCAGTATTGCTGGATCAAAAGGGTACGCAGAGTTTTATAGCCCTTTGGACACAGTTTCAAATTGCTCTCCAGAATGGTTGTATCACAAACTGAGGTCTTGACTCCAAATCTGGCACTCTAGTACACCACACAAACATTAGCCTTGAAGTGGATATGTCCAGGTTTGTGAGTTTCAAGAAGATATGTCCAGATTTTGTGAGTTCAAGAGATGTGAAGGTCCTGGTCCTAATGAACAGACCTAGTTGATAGCAAGATTAGCTTCTATATCATAGAGGAGGGACACATACAAGAGAATTGACCCAAGCTTGACATATATGAGAAGTTTGGACAGTGTGGAGCCTAGGTGAAATATAAAATGCCTAATTAGAAATTCTGCAAGCTACTTCATATTCTGATGAGGTTTATCAATCTTCTTGCAAATTGTGGCATTAGATATAAATGAAGTTACTGAGTTCTATATAAGTTGTTCCATTAATGCACATAAGTTAATATTTTATTGTTTATCACTTCTTTTGGTATAGGAAATAAATACTTATCCTATATTTGATTCATATTGTACACTCCCCTTCTAAGGAAATTCTCACATTGGCCCTAAACCAAAGCTTTAAATAATCTGTTGTTGGGGTAACAGGGTGGGAGGTTTAATGAGCCAAAGGGACCCTAACTTCTCTCATGAGAGGCCATTCTCTTCCCAGAATCAACCCAGGCTGTACCATATGACTAGTGGAAAAGGAAATGGGTGCAATATATAGAGGTTCTTTAATGGTGTGTGTGTGTGTGTGTATATATATATATATATATATATATATGTGTGTGTGTGTGTGTGTGCGTGTGTGTATATGTATGTATATATATACATACATACATATGTATACACACACACACATACATATATACATACAAATGTATACTTATATGTATTGTGGGTACATATGTGTATTGTGTACACATATCTAAATGTTTACATGTGCACACAACGTTCACGTGCACACACAAAATACTTGATTCTGGAAACTCCAAAGGGAAAACATAGAATTTTAAAACTGGAAAGGATCTGAAAAAATTAAGAACATAAGTAAAATATTTATTTATGACACTATCGTCCTGACCAACCTCCCTAAAATGGGTCCGTACTTATCTAGAATTAAAATCAGGCTTTCACAAATATCTTTCTATTCAATTCAAGCAATAATAGCCAGACAACTATGATGTATAAGGCACTGTGGTGGACACTAAGTATAACCACAATAATAAAGACGTAGTTCCTACCTTATGGAGCTCATATTCCAGGAGGGATATGAGACAAGTACCCAATTATCTTTCTATTAAATTCAAACAACTTGACTTGACAACTATGATATTTAAGACACAGTGGTAGAGACTTTGAGTATAACCAAAATAGTAGAGACACAGTGCCTGCCCTTATGGAGCTCATATCCTAGAAGAGATATGAGACAAGTAAACAAATAATTATTACAAGCCAGAATGTGAAAGGATGATGAGGGAGGAATAAGGCACTTACAGGGGTTCAGAGGAGGGACAGATTCCTTTTGGACAGGAGGTGGGAGGTGAGAGGGAGATTCAAGGAAAGATTACCAAGGAGATAGATCTTAGAAACTGGACATTTATTAGAAATATCCAAGTGAACATGTTATGCCCATCCAAACTTTTTCAGAGTGGGAGGAAAGTTTCACCTCCTTCCAAAGAGACTTGAACAGGCACCAATATTATTTCCATAGTCTTTGAATATAGTCCAGATTTTGTGATCAATTTCCACAAGTTTCTATCAAGGTCCTATCTTGTCCTTTCTTAAAGAAGGTTAGCTAAGGGAGAAAAAGCTATATCCCAAAAAAACGTTGGCAGGTTTGCCTGAAGTCAGTCCTCATTATTTATTGTCTCGTGTTGCCTATTGGTGCAGCAGAAACGTTTCATTAATGGCACTATCACTGCAGATTTCATCTAGTTGCCATAGAAACTTTGGAAGAGAAGCTTGTTTTTAACCCTTGGACTGGGTTTGCCACCCAGTTTTATGGAGCTATTTAGAGGCCCCTTGCTAATTTTGAACTCTTCCTCTTCTACTTTCTCCCTATTTCTTCCTTCTGTTTTACAGCTGGACTGGGCCAGTTTATGGCACTCCAGCACTTTATAGCTACAAAGTCAAGTTGCCCCCATCACAGTTTGCAGGGGCAGAGAGGCAGGGGTCAGCACTGAAGGGAGATGAGAATATAGGCAGGAGAATACTTCTGCAAGATGAGTTCACAATGCAGCTAGGCCATTCTATCTTCTCTCCCCCTTCACCCCAAAGTTGAGGTTTCAGTTCTTTAAAAATAAATAAAGATGCATTGATTCCAGCAGCCTCCCTCAGAGGAACTTTCCCCAGCTTAGGTTTTTGCAGAAGGACATGACATTTCCTACCTCTCTCACCAGACATCCTAAAAAATGAGAACTGTCTGGTTTTGAAATAACTTAGTCTTGCATGGTTCCAATCTTACACCATTCCTATCCCTGGCCCCTTCCCCACAAATGGCTGCTTCTCTTGTTCTTGTTTTGTCAGACAAAAGTCTGACCCTTCCTCCTTTAGCACTGATAGCACCCAACTTAATAATTCAGGCTCTGAGTTCCTGGCAGTACTTCCCAGGACCCAACTGTGACATTGTTGTTTCTTTGACCATAAGATCCTATTTTGTTGACAGAACTGTTGAGTTGTGTTACACATTCAGTTCTGTTCTAGTGGCTGGGAGGTTGGGGGGCCCGGTAAGGGGAGAGGAGGTCTCGGGGAGGTGATGGAGACAGCAGCCCTGAGTTTAGTTGAGTAAGTTTCTGTCTTAGCATTTTTCACACCTCTGGCAAGCTTTACAAGTAATCTGAAAAAAATATCAACCGTTAAAAACAAATTCAGTCAGGGGAGAGGAGACCAAGACCCCAGGACATTGACTATCATGGGAAGGGACCAAGTGAGGTCACTATTCTGGACAGAGTAGGAACTTACCTGGAAGGGAATAGGAAGAAGGTATCTTAGCTTAGCTATTTTCACTGATTTGGTGCTAAATTCAGTTGCTCCTATGAGGAAGAAGCTTGGGTTCTGTCCATGCCCCCTATATAATGATGCCCTAGGACAAGAATCTCAGTTGCCCCATCTTAGTTATGACTCTGTTTAGACAAACGGGAAGAAGAGAAGCAGAGGGACAAACTGCTATTGGAAATATAAGTATTCCTAGAACTTGATGCTTTTTCTTACCCTGTCTTTAAAGTTTTGGTTGCAGGTGAAGATAGGAGTTGGGTGTCTTGCCTGGGAACAATTTTGCATTAATAACACTGTCTCAGAAGAGCAAAACTATGCAGCCAGGCAGAAAAGGCTGGAAGGGCTCATTTGTCTCAATGTCATGACTCCCTCCACAATGTGCTTAACTCCTTGAAATCAGGATAAAATTAGTATATGAAATTGGATGCTTTGAGCTGATGGACTAGCAAAGAGTCTGGAATAACACCTTCTCCTCCCCCCCCTCCTCTGAAAGGTGCTACCGTGGAAGGCCGACATCTTGTGTTGGAGCCCTGGGCACCTAATCAGCACATTATGGAGACTCAGTGGGAAGGCTTGCTTGGATGAACCCAATAAGAAGGCAGGGGAAGATGATTCATTATAGTCCATTCTGTTCCTGTGAATATTAACCAGTAAGGAAGATACAAAGGCTCACCAATGAAACCCTTTTCAGATAATACAGGGCTTTAGAACTATCAGCCTTTTATTTCTGCATGACCTTTTGCCAATCAAGTTCAAAGATGCACAATTAAACTATTTTCAAGTTAGGCACCATAGTCACTCACAGGTTGGCCTTAGCCTGATTGACATTTCTGCATGTCCCCCAGGTTGGAGCCGAATAGGGGGTCCCAAGCCTTTCACGGGTCATTTGGAGCTCCTGAACAGATCGACAGCTGCTACAGGCTGTGGGATGCTGACCAACACATTTTAAGAGTTTTATGGTGTGGCTTTTTCAGCACATAAAGCAATCTGTCCAGTAAGGGTTGCAGTCTTCAGAGAGCATTCCAGAGGAAATATCATCTCACATTCTTATCTAGCCTCACTATTCCCTCACCTCCCCCCTCCCTTAAAAACAAAAGAAAACATAATCATTCCAAGGCATAGATAGTCAAAGTTTGAGTCTCTTAAACTATTCCTAGTTTTGGTTCTACGAAATCTAACAAAATGAAAAGCAAAATCTAGTCCAGAGTCCAGATGTTTAATTCACATAACCCCAAACATGGAATACCCAGGCAGCCAATATAATTCAATGCATTTTTTCACCTTTCCCCCAGACATTTGGCATCATATTGGTGCTGCTTGGAGCTTGACACCCTGTAATCACTAAATACACATTAATGGATAAATGCTGCTGATACTCAACCTATTATTTTGTGTTTCCTGCAGTAATCCAAAATCTTAGGAGAATGGAATTTGGAAAGAAAAATATTTCAGTGGTAGGAACATTTCCCTCCCTGTTCCCCCTTCTCTTAGAAAAAAATATCTCCTTCCTCCTCAAAACTCTCCCAGAAGAAAACAATTTTTATCTAGCAGAGGTTGGGGTGGGGTGGTGTTTCCATTGAGCAGGTGAGAATGGGTTCTTTCTAACCCACCCTCATATGGGAGAGGAGCCCTTTTCTCCCCAACTATTCTCTGGATTCCTTCTCTGAGGTGTGACTTTACATTGTCTCTTCCCCTCTAGTAGGAAGGTTTTCCTGCCTCTGATACTAACCTATCTAGTTATAGTAAGCTCCCCTACCCCCTCACCAGCCAAGCTGCTGGCTCATTAATTTCATAGAGAGAGGTCGTTGGAGTAGTGAAGGAGCAAAGGGGGGGAAGGAAGGGGAGGAAGGAAGAGAAGATCTTCAGCTCTGAACTCCCACCCAGAAAATGCACTGGCAAAATACAGCAGTTCTAAATCTGTTCTCTCCCTTCGAGGCCCCTTTTCCTGTATTTAAACAAAGACACACAGATAAGTAATGCGATGCTTAAACATACTTATACTTTAAAAGGCAGCTAGGCATAATAGTGGATAGATACTGGACCTGAAATCAGGAAGACTCCTCTTCTAAGTTCAAATCTGCCTCACACAGTTACTAGCTATGTGACTCTGGACACATAGCCTTAGTTCCTCATCTGTAAAATGAGCTGCAGAAGGAAATGGCAAATCATTTCACTGTCTTTGTCAAGAAAACTCCAAATGGGGTTTTGAAGAATCAGACACAACTGAAAAACCATTGAACAACAAATTTTTTAGGGAGCAGCTGGTGGGAGAGGTGGAAAGATCAGAAAGTCTTCATGTAGAAGGTGGTGCTTGAATAGGGTTTTGAAGGAAACAAAGGATACTAAGAAACAGAGGTAAGAAGGAAACACATATCAGGGGACTGTTCAATCAATGGAATGGGAGTGAAACTAGTGATTGTGTGAGATATAAAAGAAGAGCGAGAAGGTCTGTTTGGCTGGACTGTGGAGTGCAGAGAGAAATACATAACAAAATTATTATGTTAAGTTGGGGCTATGATATAAAGGGCTTTACAAATCAAATAGGAGATTACATTGGATCTTATAGGCAATAGGGAGCCATTGGAGTTTAATGAGAAGGGGAGTGACATGGTCAAACATGCCCTTCAGAAAAATCACTCTGGCAGTAGTATGGTGGGTAAATTACAGAGAAGAGAGAGGCTTCAGGCAGGGAGACCAATTAGGAGGCAAACCAAAAAGCCCTGGTGGAAATTGAAGGATTGAACTAGAATTTAGCAGGATGCTTCATGCCCAGAATAGAGCAGTGCTACTGAATACAATAATTCAGAGAATTACTGTAGGTAGAGCTTAGGACATATTGGTAAATTGGGTTTTATTTGGCTGCAAGAAAAGCAGTTTCAAACTGCAGCCAAGGGATAATCGGGGATCCAGAATGAAAAAGACTTTCCTCCTCTAAGCTACAGAGAAGGCAAGAGAAAGCACCAAGGTTTGAGAGAAAGTAGGGGGAACAAGTATGCATCGCTATAACCAAGGCAGAGGCATCAGGACTTTGCCACAGCACACACAATCCTTACATATCACAGAAACAATAGAGCTTAGCACCAGACTTTTTCATTTTGTTTTTATAAATTTGTGATTATATCAGTGCTGACAGGTCCTAATGAGGAATTTCCTCAATCAATTCAGACAACTTTTCTGCAACACAGTCTTAACAAGTTGCCTAAGGATACCAAGAGGTTAAGTAATTTGCCCTAGGTAAGCAACCTGAGTGTATCTTGAGGTGAGATTTGAATTCTGGTCTTCTCTACTCATGAGCAGCTAACTCCCCACTATACCACATCATTTCTGCCTAGTCAGCAAATAATTCAGCAGGAAACTATTCTTAATCACCCTATCTCTGTTCTACCATGCCCTGAAATGCCCACAGTTACATTGATCATATTTCCCTGGGTTTCTGTATCCATTTATGCCTCCTCCCCTCCCCCTGCCACCCCCAACACCCTTGCTTGAATTGAGGGAGGACTTTGTGCTGCTTGCCCTGGTAGGGAAAATTCCTAGTTATAGCTCTATTATTGGGGGGAGGGGGGGGGAAGAAGGAAGGACTCCCAAGAGTCAGGGACCAGATGACAGAAAGATGAATGAAATGGAGGAGCTGAAAAGAGAATGATTAATGCTTTAACCCTATGTCAGGCTAATTGGGAAACATGAGACCAAAAAGCTATAAACATACTTAAGTTGTAAATTGTTTGTGCTCCAAAATATCTTCCCAAAGTATGGGGCAAGGGAAAGTAGGGTGAGCATCCAGCTAAGTTCAAGGAGAGGTAGGTTAGATGCTTTTAAATGTGCTATGTGGTTCACTGGGCTTGGTGCATGTTTATTGTGTGTAGGGAATAGGTACATACTACAGAAGTGAAAGAGAAAAAGTCATGAATTCTACAGGTGCAATCTTCATTTCCATATCACATTCATTTCCAAATAAATCCATCCTCATTCTTTTGCCTAATGAGCCATCCTTTTTAAAGATTTTTAAAAGAGAAAAAAAAAGTAGTGAACAAAATGAACCAAAATATGAATTATGTCTGTGATAGAAACAATATTCTATACCCTTAGTTCCCTAGCCCTAGAGGTGTAATATTTAGAGAAAACATCCTAACCCCAAAAACGATGACATAAAGATGAAAAGTGGTCATAGGAATTTATTAAAGTTTTTTGTCTGAGGGATGCTATTTTCCACACGAATTCTCAGAGAGAAAGATTTAGAACTGAAAGAAACCTTAGAAGTCATTTGGTGAAGAGATTAAATGATTCTCCCTCATTAGAGAGTGAGTTTCTTTGAGTGCAGGGACTATCTTTTACCATTCTTTGCCTCTCCAAGGCTTAGCACAGTACCTGGCACACAGTAGGGTGTTTTTTTTTCCCCCATAAATGCTGGTTGATTGACAAACTGACTACCTAAGGTTACATAGGTAGAATTTGAACCCTCAGCTTCCAAGGGTGTGTCTTATATAAAGAATGCCAGTGTCACTGGACAGTAGAATACTTGGAGGGGAAAAAAGCAGAAGACTAGAAAGATGGGGGGGAAGTGGATTTAGGTTAGAAGGCCTTCACAGCCAAACAGAAGAGTTTATATTTGGATCAGAGAGATAATAGGGAGTCATTGGAGTATACTAAATGGGGGATATCTAGTCCAATCACTTCATTTTATAGATGAGGAAACATAGGCACAGAGAAGGTAACTGAATTGTTTAGGATCACTCAAATAGCAAGTGAAAGTGCTTGAATTTGAACTAAGGTCCTCTGAATTAAAATCTGACTTTCTTTCCAGTTGTGTCATGTTGTTGACTGACCCAGGACAAGATCAAAAGAGCTGATCAGAGCTCAGGGAGTAAAATCACAGGGAAACCAGAAGAACCCCAGAGAAACACGGAAAGGGTGACTCCATGTTGTGGTAATTATCCATCTGAATTAATAGAGCATTCTTCCTCCAGGAAACTAAAATGTGTTTCCGTGGTGCATTCAATAAATGAAGTACTTGATGCTGAAGTACAGGTATGTTCTCCTGTAGTCTGTCTCCAGCTTCTGTAACTCTGTACCAGCTGTTCCTTACCTCTCCTGGACCACACTCTTTCCTTACTTCTACTTCTTAAAATGAGTTATTTCCTTCAAAATTCAGTTAAAATACCACCTCCTGAAATACCCTTCCCATCACCTGCATGTGCTTGTGACTCTCCTCCAGTTACCTTATTTTGTATACACTTATTTGTATTCATGTCATTTATGCCTATAAAATATAAGCTCCTTGAGGACAGGGACTGTTTCATTTCTCTCCATATGTCCTTAGCATAGCATCTGCCACTTGGTAGATACTTTTTTTTTTTTTGCCAAATGAGGTAATGTTATTGTTTCCATTTTGTAGATTAAAATAAACTAAAGAAAGTTATTGCTTTCAGTGAGATGACGATTACATGGAAGTCAAAGAGGAGCCAGAATTTCAGTTTCCACAGTTTAGTCAAAATCTCCTTACTTGAGAACATTTATTGGTGAGCAGGCTCAGCGTGGCACCAAGCATACAGAGTAGGTGTGATCCCTTTGCCCTTGGCCCTAGATAAAGGCAGGCAGCTGTGCCTTGCCTCTGCATCAGCCTTTGGTTTAATTTCAAGTGAAACATAATTAGGAGAGAATTACAATAATCTTCCTGGGAGGTGACAAAGACATGAATGGCCATGGAGAGGTCCAGACTCAGGGGAGGGAGAGAAAGAATGAGTGCCTCCCACCATGGACACTGCCATTATCAGGGGATGTTTTCTGAGAAGGCATTCTAAAAGTAGTTGCTTTAGTTCCTGATCAGGGAGACGCCACATTCCTTGCCCTGAAAGTTCTCAAATCTCTTGTAACTTCTTCCAAGCTCTCTTCCTTCCTGAGCCCAAGAGCTCTGCCTGTTTTCTCCAGGCTGAGCTTTTGCCAGCTCTCCCATAGCCAAGTCACATAGCTTGCCAGGCAATCATGTCCAAAACACAATTACTTGCAATAGCAAAGGATGAACAAATGGCATTGAAATGATGAGGGAAAGCTCAAGTGAGGGAGCAGGCAGGCTAGCTAGGAATAACACCAGAATGATAAATTGCTACAAGATGAAGGACTTCTCCAGACCATGATGATGAATCCTGGAGGGCTTCAAAATATTTCGAAGGTCTGATTTCCCTTGCATCCCAAGAGCCTAGTGTGAAACATGGCGTCAACCCAATATACAGATGAGAAAACTGTGCTGCAGTGATGGGGGAGCTATTCAAGACAAACTGAGTCTCAGAGTGAAATCTTTTCTTTGTGTGTTACCCCAATTCAGTCCCATATAACAAGTCAAGATCTCAATTTAGATCTCTTTAGATCTCCTCACCCTTGATGGGTGAAAAGCCACAAAGAAAGGTTTATACAAAGTTATCACAAGTTTCTAAAGGAGTTTGGGAAGGGAAGGGCGACAATAAAAAAAGATGGAAAGGAAGAGGACTAAGTAGTTACTGAGGGAAGCCATTCCCCCAGGAAGTTTTAGATAGGTTGACTAGCAAAATAAAGATGAGGGGAATCAAGCTACTATTCCCCTAGTCATACATACATACATACATACATACATACGTACATCTATGTAAAAGCTACAGAGGCAGGTTTCTAGGGCAATGCTGGTCATATTGTCTTACTTAAATAAAAATTATAGAAACAGGTTTCTCCTAGAAAACATCATATTTAGGCATCTTTAGGAGGTTCTATTCCACAGTGGAAAGAACAATGGTTCTGGTCAGTCTTCTGACTGGGTTCAATTCTTACTCATGAACCTCTTACTACCTGTGTGATCTAAGGCAAGTCATTTATTTTCCTTGAGACTCAATTTACTCATCTACGAAATTATTTTAGTTGGAACTTTAAGGAAGTCAAGAGGTAGAGAGGGAGAACAATTCCAGCGGGAGATGGAGTATCTTATTCATGGAAAAAAGCACTCAAAATGATGACTTTCCTAATTCAGAGGTTCTATTAGAAGTAATTTATAGACAAAAAAAGGATTGAACTCAAATTGAATAGAGGATTATGTTTGAAGTCTAGCATAACACTTAATAACTTAATGACCCTAGGCAAGTCACTTGCCCATCATTTCCTGGCTGCCACCCTAGACTTCATAGTCTCCAGAAACTTATTCTGAAACTCTCACTTTATCATGCCTCCAAGCTGGGTAATCTTCCCCATTCGACTTCCCCTTTTACTCACTTGGATTTCATGTCTCTGAGTTTCCAATCAGTTAGCAAGTTTTGTCAATTCTTCTTCCAGAACATCGTTTACATCCCTTCTCTTTGCTCTACTCACAGGATCACAGGCTTAGTTCAGGCCTGATCACATCTCAATACTTCAAAAATCTAACTGGACATCTATTTTCCAGATGTTGCTCTTTTTAATACATCTTTCACAGTTGCAAATTGATACTCCTAACATATATAGATAGATAGAAAGATATAGATATAGATAGATAGATATAGATATATATATAGATATAGATATATATAGATATATATATATATTTATGCCATACGCCTTCTCAACCACCTATGGTATTTCCCCATTATCGTTGTTCATCCTTCATTTTCAAAGAGGGCCAATGACATCATGGGTGATATCCTGACATGCCAATGAATTGGGTTTAGGTGAAGCAGAGCTACATAAAGGTCAGCCTCACTCTCTCTTCCAGAATCACTGGAGTCCAGTGGCAGGACAAAAGTGAAGGTGATGAGTAATAGCGAGGTTGCAGCCTATGACCTTGGCGTCTTTGATATCTGACCAAGTTCTAAGTGCTCCACCATGCCTGCTTCAACCTCCTTCATGGTTGTTGGAACAAATTGTTCTCATCCTTCTATTCTGCTGGGATAAGTCTTCACATGCTTGGGGTATCCTACCAATGGGCATGAGGCCTGTTGGTTACCCTCAACCTGGTTTAGCCATCTGCCCAGATGGTCTTACCAGGGTGTGGCCACCGCTCATGCTACAGCTTCTTGGAGCCACAGGGGAGAATTGTTTGACAAGCAGACACCAAAGGTGGATGAGTAGCCCTAAAAAGGGCTCAGCAAGCCCTCACACTACAGTCTTCCCTGAACACCTCTATGGTAAAAGATAAACATCAAGTTCCCATTTAAAGCCATTCACAGTCTAACTCCAGTGAACCTTTCTAGATCTATTTAATACTCCATTTCTCCCCGCTCCAAACTAATCTCTTGGTTGTTGGTGGAACCTGGCATTCTACCTCTGCCATTCTTGGCACAACCTGCCTCCTATATCTGAACCAGACTCTCTCTTCACTTTTGCCTTTCAAAAATCCCTCAAGTTCTTGATTGCTTAGCTCATAAGCTATGCCAAACTTTTTTTTGATCTCCCTAGCTCCAAGTGGGCTAATCTTCTTCAAATTACCTTACATTTACTTATTTATTTTATTTGTAACCCCGTTTGTAGCCCCTACAATGTAACACAATAATGGAAATTAAGTCTATTAAAAGTAGGAATTATATTTAATTTCTGTCTTCTTAACCCCAGTTCCTAGCCCAGTAACATGCTTAATAATATTCCTTGGATTAGATTGAGTCATGTGATCACAAGCATTCTTTTTTTTCTATTTTTCATTGTATAAAGAAACATTCATTTTTTTTAATGTTCAGAATAATAAAAATATAATTTTCTTAAAATGTTAAGGTTACTTCCAGCTCAATTTTTGTATTCTGCCTAGAGAAAACATAGCTGGTAACCAATAGAAACAAGACTCTAATACAGATCTTCAGAATCCATGTCCAGTGTTCTTCCCATACTTTACTGTACTTAGTTTAAGACAGCTCAGGCCAGCTTTAAACCAGAAAGAATTCCTCACATATTCTACATTTTTTTTTGCCTTTCATTTGGCTTCTTCATCCCTTTACATAAGAAAATGAGACCAAAAAAAAAATTTTTTTTTTAAAAAGCACCAGTGGTTATCAAAGGAAGCTGTAGAATTCCCCTGAAAGTATTCAAGGTCTCTCTCAAAGACTGACTCTTATCTGCAACAGATATTTCGGTATGGGTACATCTGAAAATTATAGGGAATGGATTAGATCATCTTTTATTAAAATCCCATCCAGACTAATGGCTCCATGTACTGACTATTGACTGTATTTACATTTCTTTAGAGTAATATGATTACTGAAGGCCTGGAGGTAAAAATGATTTGGCCCAGTAAGCACAAATCCCTATTCCTCTTGGGTTACTGAAAGTCAAAGGGCTGGGACCATTACAGCTGAGTTTTCACGGGAACAGATTAACAGAGTGTTTTGTTCTTTGGAATAAAAATCATACCCAGTTTACATAGTATTCAGAAGACGTTGTCACACCCTGGATGTACTGATGTTTTATTATGAATGCTTCTGGATTATTTATTTTCGTTTTGTTTCATTAATATTTAAAGAACACAAGCAGAGTTCTTTCTACAAATAAAACAAGACGAGCCAGACTGAAAAAAACAGTCTGAGTAAAAAAGGTTACTCAAAGAACCAGTGGGCTGTTTTCTCTTGTTTTGCTTTTGAAAGCTCTGAAACAGACACTGTTTGTCACCAAGGATGTTTTCAGCCACTTTTTAGACTATCTTTCTATGCCACTCTCAGACTAGGGAAGGATACGGCAAACTCTTAGAACACTGAGTTTTACATTGATTTGTCGAAACCCCACAAACCTTCCCTCTCCTGCAGAATAAATGGTCAGACCTCAGCATCTCACTCATGCTCAGTATTCTGTGCACAGACATTCAACTCTTCTTTGTTTTCCATGAGGATGGCAAGGGGCTGTGAAACACACACTCAGGGCCCCAACTCTATTGACTGGTTTGGAAACAGGAAGGCCCTGGCCGTGATATTCAACCACATTAAATAACAAGCATTATTTGTAAAGCCTGCAACATGAGTTAATTGTTCTTGCCAGCATTGAGGGCTCTGAATGCTGGCAAAAAGACTGTGAGTAATTAGGAGCTGGCCTCACGAAAAATGCTTCAGCTGTCACCACATACATATCTTTTATCCCTAGTTGAAGGGACCAATCTGAGAAAGTATTAGCCCTTGAGGAAACACAATTATAAATAATTTTGAGGCGATCACCATCAGATTAAGGCAAAATTGGGGAGTTGGTTTTTTCCCCTCAGTAAAGTATATGGGCTTTGGTAATCACCCACAAAGAATTCTTTTTCAACTTATTAGAAATTTACTCTCACCAACAGCTCATGGATGGATTTTAGGGTTCATTTTGTAGGAATTATGCAAAGCCTTGGCTGCCTGATTCTAATGTTTTCTCCCAAATCTGATCTGTTCCAAGTTACCTAATAGCTCAATGGCTCCATTTTCCATTATGCCTGTACTAAGAAAACAAGACTGGCATTTAGAATTTTCACAATTAAAATCCAGCCAACTACCTGAATGATTTCATACCTTACAATGGTGGTATGTGGGTATCATGCGTATCAATATATAGTTCAAAAATAGCAATGAATATACTCCTTTGGTTCCATAAAGAGTAGAAACAAAACAGTTATTTCAACTCAAAAAATCCCTGGAAAGGAAGATTGCACTGATAAGGAGGAGCATAGGGCTGCTGTTCAGTCATGTCTGACTTTTTATGACCTCCATTTAAAGTTTTCCTGGTAAAGATAATGGAGTGATTTGACATTTCCTTCTACAGCACATTTTACAGATGAGGAACCTCGGTCAATAGGGTTAAGTGACTTACCTAGGGTCACAAAGCTAGGAAGTATCTGAGGCCAGAACTGAACTCAAGAAGATGATTCCTGATTTCAAGCCCAGTGCCCTATCCACTGTGCCACCTAGCCCCAGGAAGATCGTAAGTTTAGAGCTAAAACATCTTAGAGATTATCTAGCATATCTAGCATCTTCATTTTACAGACAGCTAACTGAGGCCTAGGGAAATCAAATAGTTTTCCTAAGATGGGTCAGTGGATAGAGCACTAAGTCTATAGTTAGGATGACCTGAGTTCAAATTGAGCTTCAGTCACTTAACAGCTGTGAGACCTTGGGCCAGTCATTTAACCTGTCTGCCTTAGTTTTCTCAACCATAGAGGAGGATCATGATACCTCCCAGGGTTGTTGTAAGAATCAGATGAAATAGTAGTTGCAAAGCACTTAGCACAGAGCCTAGTACATAGTAGGCTTACTTCATAAAATAACTTAACTTTACTTAGTAAATGCTTCTTCAAACACATTATAAGTGGCAGAGTTGGGATCTGAACCCAGGTTCCACTGAATGCAAACTCAATTCCCTTTCCTGCCCCTTTAAAAAGTATCTGAATGGTGTCTCTCAAACCCTCTTTGCTTTCACTGACCCTTTCACTGAACCAAGTGATTTAGGGGGAGCATTTCTTCCACTTTCCCAGAACTTTAGCCTATGACATTTTAGAGAGCTGAGTTCATCCCCCTTTCATAGAGAAAGATCCCCATCTGCAGCACAGGCTCTCAATTCGCCTTTCATTGCTAGCAGTTAGGATTCTCAACCCAGTCCAACTCATTTACCTCATCAGCGCAGCTACAGCTGTAGTTGTGGGGTGAGGCATATGCTTCCAGTGGGAAGGACGGTTACTTTCCTTGATTTAGGAACTCAGAAAGGACCTTAAGGATGATTCAGCTTGACCCTTTTATTTTACAGGTAAAGAAACTGTGCCTGGAACAAGATTAAGTGATTTACCCAAGGTCAGAGTAAGTGGCAAAACTGATACTTGACAACAAATATACTGCTCTTTCCACCAACCTACATTGTCAATGGGTATTACAGTGGTTAGAGCTCCAGCCCTGAAGTCTGGAAGACCTGTGTTCAAATCTGACCTCAGACACATTAGTTGTGTGACCCTGGGCAAGTCACTTAACCCAGTTTGCCTCAATTTCCTCATCTGTAAAATGAGCTAGAGAAGGAAATGGCAAACCACTCCAGTATCTCTGCCAAGAAAACCCCAAATGGGGTCACAAAGAGTAGGACATAACTGAATAGCAAGAGCACACTATATTCTATTAATTCAGCCTATGACTAGATTAACTTTTTATTAGTTAAGTAGAAATATGGATATTTTGTTAAGTAGAAATATGAATGTTGACTTAAAATTCAGCTTGTGGTTAACTCAATTTTACCTTGTTAGTTTTGGCTTGTCATTATAACCATAGATGAGTTTTGAATCCTAACTTTTTTTTTCATCTAATGCATTACCTATCCCTCCTTTTTTTTTTTTTAATTGAATGACTGTGGCACCTTTCTGGTTGCTGTTTTCAATTAGCAATAACTTTACTGTTGTCTTCTAACTTTTCTCACCTACAGACTTGACTACTGTGTTGGAGACCATCTTTAGAGTCCATACCATCTGTACACACCCTGAATTAACAAATGAGACCTTACTGATGCTGAAAGGATCAAAGTAGGTCATATGCTTTATTTTATTTCTAGTCCATGCATTTATAACAATATTAACAGATAATATTTATATAGTATTTTATGGCTTATAAAGCACTCTATAAATATTGTCTCATTTTATTCTTAAAACAGTAGGTGGATGCTCTTATTATCCCCATCTTACAAGTGAGGAAACTGAGGCAGGATTTGAATTCAGGTCTTCCTGAATCCAAGTCCCAAGTTCTGTCCACTGCATCACCTTCCTGCCTTTTAGCGTGTTATTTTTAGTTTATGATACTGTATTGGATGAAAGTTTTGTTTTTTTTAACCTATTTTTAATATTATATTGGTACTTAATATTTTTTTTATTTAAGTGTCTTCTAAGACTGTTAAAAAAAAGAAAGCCAAGAAACAGGATCATGTGATGTTCTACAAAAAAGTGCATCTAAGCTGACATTGGCTCAGTCCCTGGCTTAATTCCTTGTACATTCTAGGCACTTAATAAATATCTATTGAATTGAACTACTCTATCAATCAATATTTTTGGGGTGTGGCGACTCAACTAGCTTTGAGTTCATCTAATTATAGTATTACCTAATCTATATTTCTGTATTCCATCTATAAAGATAACACAAGACGCTGTCAGATGCCTTGCTGACGTACAAATGCATTACCTGTCATTCCCTTGATTGACCAGATAAGAAATGAAATGACATTAATTGGATAGAGTTTGCTCTTAGTGAACCAATAGTGACTCTTGAGAGATAATTACTTCCCTTTCTAAGTATTACAACTAATCTTTTAATAGGTATCAGGGATTACTATTTAGCTTGAACTACGATTTTTTAAAAATCCATTTCTTACTTTTAAAAAATCTGGACAAAATGTATACACCTTCAGTTTTCTAAGGCTCTACCTGTTCTTTATAATATTGCAAGATTTACTGACAATGCTTTCTTGATTACATCTACAAGTCCTTTCAGTAACCTGGGGTGTAATTAATTTGGATCTGAACGCTCAAACTCATTTAAAATGGCTACCCATCTGCTCTCTCTCTCTTTTCTATTATCTCTGTCTTGGGCTTTAAATCCACCCTAACGATATTTGCTTACCAAAAAAGGAGGCATGTATATATCAATATACTCACCTACACCCAGATTTTTCAACTAATCATAGACAGCATCAAATTCTAGGAGAGTTCACAGGGCAGATGAGGTAAAAGTAAGGAAACTACCAATCGATCTTGAAGGTTTTGCTTTAGAGCTCTGTAGAGTGCTTTGTATAATGAAAATGCTGCCTCTAGACATATGAAAGGCAAGGGGCAAGAGCAGGTGGGAACAAAGAATCATCTCAATTCTGACTCTTAGGGGATGGTGCCAGGTTCCACAGGGGGGGACTCCAGGCTGCAGATATTTGGCCTTTTTTCCCAGTTTGCAGGCAAGAACCTGATTAGAACTAAGAAGTTTTCCTTCCATGCTTTGCTGAAAAAGCAGCAATTGGAAGGATACCCATTTGAAAACTGGGTGCTAAGAATATGGCTACTATTTTAAGTTTGCATTTCTGTCCCAATTAAATTCTCCCAGTGGATGATGATTCTATGCTATTTGCCTGGGTTTCTGTTAGCACAGTTAGAACTAAATATCTAGACCCCAGTCGACTAAAGTCAAATAAATTGGAGTTTCCAGCTTCTGAACGAATAGGGGACAGTGAGACGAGACAGCTGACTTCCCAGAGAATCCTCCCTAGCCCCAAATCTATGAAGTAAAAGTGCTACCAGGCATACAGGCAACATAAAAAAAGAGGTAAATTAACCTTACAGGAAAAAAATTATGTCATAAAGGAATCCACTTGAGTTTTCTTGAACCACTAAAAATATAATTTGTTTTCCAAAAATTCAATTTTTACACAATTTTTCCAAGAATGCATACAAGAGACAAAGCACGGCTTATAACCACATAGGTCATGCTAGAGGGAAACAGATTAGATAGCCATGGATATCATTGCACTATGACAGACTTTCGCTTAATAAGCAGGACCCAGCTACTCATGGAAAAAATTATTATAATTCAAAAGATTTTGAGTCATTCTGTACAACAGAACTAGGAGCAAATACTGGAAGAAATGAAAGGAAGAGAGATTACCTGACATGCTTTCATCTTCTGCTCGCTTTCTTTTCAGTAAAAAGTAAGTACCTTTTGGCCTATTCCCTCATTTTTCCAAGAGTTGCTATGTAAGATTTTCCCTTCCTTGCAGTTGCTTCTTAAATTGCTCTGAGAATACATTTTGAAGTTTCCTAATAGTAGCCACCTGGGTCATCTGTTTGCTTTTGTTCTTCTCAGCTGACAAACTTCTCAACAGCTGATTTCCATTGGGTCTACCCAGGGTCACCACCTTAGCATAATGGTACCAAGTTCCCCTTGAAAAGTTGACTTTCCATGGCAAGAGGAACTCAGGGCCAGGTTTTGGTTCAGAAGAATGGTGTTTATGTTCTCTGCCTCTTCTTGTATTTTGTTTTCAAGTCTCTTCACTCGGGCCTTCGGCAGCTTCCTCAGTGCCTGGTTTAAAGGGTTAATCATCTGAGTCATGGGTAGTTCCTTGATTTGGCTTGGCTCAGTTTAATAGACATTTAAATACATATTCCTCTTCTTCCAATTTGTTGTTCTAGGAAGAAGGCCTCATTTCACAAAGGTCCTTGCTTAGTGGTACTTCCATGCTCAGTAGAGACAATCGCATTCATTACAACCTCCCCTGCCTTTCAATTCAGAAACAATTCCTGTTTCAGTTCATTATCTCTGGGAGTTCTGGCCTCATCAGTCTCCATTAGGATGGAAGTGCTTTGCGATTCTGCCAAGAGGCACTAAAGGTGAGTTGCAGATTTCGTTAACAGGTGCTTGCTGCCAGCTGACTCCTCAAAGCCAGACACTGGTCCTCTTCACCCTTGCCGTGTCTTTCCAAGGGCCAAATAACATCTTCCCAGCTATCTAGAAAAGGAAGAGATGAGAGATTTGAACCTGAAATCATCACAGGAGCTTTTAACCTGGCATCTGTGAACTTGGGTTTTGTACATTTGTGTGTACGCACATACTAATATTACACATATTAATTACTATATATCAATACATATATTAATAACTATATTTCAATATCAGTGGTTTCCTTTGTAATCCTTTGTATTTTATTTTATGCATTTAAAGACATTCTGAAGGGTCCATACGCATCACCACATTGCCAAAAGGATCCATGACACAAAAAAGTTTAAGAACCCCTGACCTAAGAGAACATCGAGTCCAAACACCCAATTTAAAAAATTATTGATGTCTTTTGATTTTTTTTACACTTCAGGTACTTCCTGAGATATCTCTACATAGGACACTCCATGCAATTCAATTCAACAAGCATTTATCAAAGCTGACTGTGTGCCAATCATGGAGGAGATACAAAGCGAAAATAAAACAATTCTTGCCCACAAGGAGTTTATACTCTACTATGAGAGAACAACATCTGCACAGATATGTAAACATAAGTTACAGGAGCTGTAATTTCATTAGTAGGGAAACTCATACATGAAGAAACCATCAGCACAGTAGCATCCTCCCTATTGCTTAAGGGATCTAAGAGGTTAAGTAACTTACCCAGAATCACATAACTAGTAAAGAAAGGCCACAACTTGAACCCAGGTCTTCCTGGCTTTGAGGGCACTTCTCCATCCACTGAACCACCTTGTCTCTTTTTTAGTTTAAAAAAAACCACATATTTATATAATAAACACACACAAAATAATGGGAGGGTAGTGGAATAGTAATAATGGAGAATCAGGAAATGTCTCTTAGAGAAGATGACCAAAGCTAACCCTTGAAGGGAACTGGATATTCCAAAAGGTAAGGATGAGGAGAGAAAGCATTCCAGTTGTGGGAAACTGCCTTGGAAAAGCCATAACAGCAAGTCAAGGAATGCCCCATCTAGTATAATTGCTAGCAAGGATCTGCTCATTTGCAGCCAGAGGAACTGGACACCTGAACTAATACCTATCCTTTACCTAACACAGTCATTGTACATGTTTAGAAGAGACACATATGGGGGAAGGAGAGGCTGACCTCTAGGAAATTAGGCTCCCCATTCTCATATTTATTGACTGATCTTCCCTAAGAAAGTTGACAGTTACACTAATATTTCCTTTAGCTCTCATCTAGGGTTTCCCCAAAGAGGGAAGGGGGATTAAAAAGGTATCTGGTGTACAACCATGGATTAGGTATATAATAGATTATTCTCACATACAAAGGAGATTGCTAAGCAAAACAGTTACAGCATGTATTACCAAATGATTACCTTAGCACTAATAAAACAATCAGTTGGGAGGTTACTATTCAAGCCTCATTGGGACATAAACAACTTTTAGGCTGATAATTACCCTTTTAACATTTCGCTTTCACTAAGTACCATCCAATCAGATGACAACTGAGACTGGGTTTTTTTATAGTCGATCCTCTGGGGTCAACTCTTGATGTGATCTTTTATATTTAGATTAGATAAATTATATTTAGATTTAGATCATTGCATTTCATGGGATATAGATGTGTGTGTGTGTGATTTCATTTTGTAAGATACAAAATGATAGACATATAACATAGCAAATATGGAGCCATCCATGAAGACCAAGGTCCAAGTCCACCTCTGACATATACTGGTTGTTTGACCCTGGGCGAGTCATTTTAACTTCTCAGTGATCTAAACAACTTTCTAAGATTATAAATTGTAAAAATGGTGCTAACCCTCCCTGGTAGAAGGTGTTTTCTCACCTATACTAATTAAATCAGAGGCCCTCTCCTTATTTATTTTGTGTGCATGTTTAGGTTACATATTATCTCCCTCAATAGAATCTACAATACATCCTGAGGGGTTAATGTTGCACTATGCCATCCTGAGATATTCTGTATTGTAAATACTACATGATACATGATATAAAATGTTTGTTTAAATCTATCTTTTCTTTCTAGCCAAACCCCTATGTTAAAGATTAAAAAAAACAAACTGAGACCCAGAGATGTACAGTGACTTGCTCAAGGTCACTCAACTAAGTAATAACAAAGTAGTAAAAAACACATTTGTCCTTTTGATATTTCTCTATATGCCACACAAAGTCCTAGAGAATTGCCCCTTTGTTTACCTCTACATTTTTTCATTCCTATTTTTTATTGTTTCTCTGTCACAGGTAAAACACTTTCATGATACTGGCATCCAAAGATGTCCAGATTCTGACTCCAACTTATCAGTCTAGCCTGTCCCACACTATTTTCTTCATCTATAAAATGGGGATAAGTAGCACCTACCTTATAGGGGTATGAGGATCAAATGAGATAATGTACATTAAGTACGTGCTTTTCAAGACTGGAAGGCTGGAAGACTGGAATTTTTCTAACTAATTTTCCCAATTCTAGACTCTCCCTGACTAAAGCCCTATATAAATACAAGTACTTTCTAACTTCTTTGAGACTCCATTTTTCCATCTGTACAATGGGGATAACTAACTCATACTACCTAGCTCAACGATCATGGAGCTGTTACATAGAAGTTTTCATCTTAAAGTCTTAAAATGCTGTAACATAAGGTATTAATATTAATGGTAAAGAGGCAAGTACTCTGATTCCCAGGGACTAGATATGCTCCATTAGTATAGCAGTGTTCAAAATTGCTCCCTACTATGTCATTTCACTATGTCAGGCAGAAATCTAAATCCCTGGGTTCTGCCTCTCTTGATAGGTTCCCCCCAGAAGGGAAATACCACTGGCCCCATCTCTTATTCTGAGACCTTATTACTTAGGCTCTCATCTGTGTTTATGTGGTTTTAGAGAGCTGCATCTCATATAACCACATATGTGGCAGAAGTCTTTGCTATAAACAACATTAATGAAGATAAATGCAATCACCCAAATGCTGTCGCTTGTAGGGGAGAACTGTTTTGGTGCCTTGATTCCTCACTCCACATCTGTTTTTAGGCCTTTCTCTCTCTTCCCTGTCTTCCTGATTAAAAGAGCAGAAGAACCCTTCAGTAGAGTGGGATATCCCAGCTCGTCATTTATAAGACACTCTTCAATGACGCAGTTGTTCAAGCATTTATTAATAATTCACCATGTGCCAAGCCCTGTGCTAATCAGTATATTATGGGCTTTTGTGGGGAAAGGGTCTTTAAGAGGATATTAAAGGCATAAGTATAAATATTTGTAGAAGCTACTGTGGAAAAGTGTTCATCTATTCATCTATTCATTTAGGCAGTGAGATAACAAATAGTATTAGACACAGAACCAAGGAAACCTGAGTTTGAATCTTGTTTAAAAAACATTTTAAGGGGGCGGCTAGGTGGTGCAGTGAATAGAGCACCGGCCCTGGAGTCAGGACCTAAGTTCAAATCTGCCATCAGACACTTACCACAAAACTAGCCCTGTAACCTTGGGAAAGTCACTTAACCCCAATTACCCTGCCTTCTCCCCTCCAAAAAAAAAGCAAAAAAAAAAAAAGACATTTCAAGTATGTGACCCTCAGCAAGTCACTTAACCTCCATCTGCCTCAATTTGCTCATCTGTAAAATAGAAATTATAATAGCACCTACTTCACAGTGTTAGTAAAGTGCTATGCAAACCTTAAAGAACTATATAAATGCTAGTTAGTATTATCATTCATTCAACATTTAGTAAGTGCCCATCATGTGTGAATGCAGGGTGCTAAGTGGATGAAAGAATAAATGACACATAAACCTTAAGCTAGGAGGGGTCTTGGAGCATATCAGTTTCAGCCCCCTCATTTTACAGATGAGGAATCTGAGAACCAAAGAGATTAAGTGACTTGCCCACCATTGTGCAGGTGACTACAGGTGACTAAGATTAGATTCAAACTCAGGTTCCATAGTTTCAAATTTACCTCTACAAGATCAACACTCTTTCCAATGTACCTATATAGTCTATAATTTAGTCTTAGTGATAAGACATGTACATAGATAAATATAACACTAACTGAAAGATAACCACACAAAAGGGGGTACTAAGAGGTCAGATGAGGGGAGAATCACTTCCATCTGAGAATTTTAGGGTATTAAGGTCACCACAGCCCTCCATGCCACCTAAGCCTCAAACCTGTGTCATCTTCAATTTCTCCTTTGCCTACCACAACCACCTAGTTAGCATATCTTATTGATTCTAATGCAATAACCTCTCCATAGGAAGCTAGGTGATGAAGTGGATAGAGTGCCAGGCCTGAAGTCAGGAAGACTCACCTTTCTTCATCTTCAAATATAACACTTACTAGCAATGTGACCCTGGGCAAGTCACTTAACCCTGTTTGCCTCAGATCCTCATCTGTAAGAATGAACTGGAGAAGGAAATGGCAAACTACTCTAGTATCTTTGCCAAGAAAATCCCAAATGGGGTCATGAAGAGTCAGACACGACTGAAACAATTGAACAACAACAAACCTACTGCCCTCACACTCTCTCAAGCTCTCTTTAGCTTGTTCCCAGAAGACTGGAATTTTTCTAACTAATTTTCCCAATTCTAGACTCTCCCTGACTTAATCAGTTTTCATGCCAATGGTTGACTCATCCTCATAAACTCAATCATATCAATCTCTTGCTCAAGGCCATCAATGGTTTTCCATTGCCTAGAAAATAAAGTCTAAATTGCTTAGCCTGGCATTCAAGGTCTTTAATTATTTGGTCCCAATCTATCCAGTATTATTCCATGTCACTTCATTTACTTGCCCATCCCTAACCAGGTCCCACACTTTCTCCATATCTATGTATCTGTGTATGCTGTTCTCTTTACCTGGAATATCCTTTTCTCCCAGCTCTACCAGGTGAATACTTACCATACCTTCAAGGTTCAGTGGAAATGCTAACTCCTCTCAGATATTGTCAGGGTCCCTCAGCTTCTGACACAGAAATGCTGAAAGGATTAGAGAATTCAAAGGTATCGAGGACACAGGTCACACTGACCTTGACATCACAGCCCTAACAATAACCAGGATGTTGGCTAGAGCTTTGCCCTAGAGTTCCAAAATTTAGAGGCTACAGAAAGAACATAGAAACAACTGAGTTCAGCACCCAATTAGCAAAAATCATTCATTAAAAGAGGAAGCTTCCAGACATCACGCTTCTCTCCACAACACAGGTGAGCCATTCCCTCAACAGCCCCATCCCAGTATCCTGGGATTTCTGTCTCCCCATTGTGACCACCATTATTTCTGGATTTGTCCTTCCACAGGACCTTGTAGTTAAGGTTCTAGTGCCCTCCCTCAAGTCCATCTCCATCTGCTTCCATTTCCATGAGGATTTGTCTTTAAAAGTCTATTGGAGGGCTCCTTTTGTTCTCTTTGCCTGTAACATTTGCCTTGCATGAGTTTTGCATAAAATAGTCTTTCAGGCAAATGAACATTTGGCATTTGAACAACATTGCTGGCCCATCAGAGTTGTGCTCTCTGTAGGGAGTCTGAATGCTTGGCAGTTCAGCTTGAGAAAGGACCTCAGAGTCTGGTATGTTATCCTGCCAGACTATCTTCAGAATCTTCCTAAGATAATTCAAATGCAAGGGCTCAGTTTCTTAGCATGCCATTGGTAGAAGGCAGGTGCTCACATGAAGGTCAGAAGAAGTGATACAAGGACACTTTTGAGGTCTCTGAATCAATTGTGTGACATGGGAGATACCGGCAAAGGACTACCCAGTATGGTGTACCCACATCAAAGAAGGCACTGTGCCCTATAAGCAAAGCAGAATTACAGCAGCTCAAAAGAAACATGAGATGCACAAATCTAGAGACATCTCCACTCCAAATGTTCATATAGACCGTTTGTGCCCAACCTGTGTTAGAGCCTTGCAAGCTCACCTTGGTCTGATCCACCACAGAGGGACACACTGTACCTTGACTCCAACATAACGATGTCATTTTCATACTTTGATAACAAATGACAACAAGCAATCAAGCCTGGAATATTTTTTGTGGTTCTCGACCCAGGTTATCAGAATTTCTAATTAGGGCTTTGCTCTTCAGTGTGTTCTAATTGGAAGACTTAAACTTGTAGTACATTCCAAAGCACAAGACTTCTTCTAGAAATATACATAAGAAAAGCTATCCAAGTTACCAGCCACCCTAGAAACATAAGACTTTGACGTGAAGAGGTCTTCTGTGGCCCTATTGTTCTCCCTCTTTCCAATACAATCTGTTTTACACAAAAGGAGATCAGCTTACAAACTCCACCCTAGAAGTGTTGCATCTCCCTGCTTTAATTTAATTGCCCACAGAGGTCTTCAGAGTGGGAGAAGATATGTTACTTTCATTAGGGCTGTGGGCAGCAGCTACTTGTCTTCTAGTCCCTGTAGCTCAACTGCTCTGACTTCCTGATTGTGGTAACAGAAAAATCTTCCCTGAAACCTCTGCCCCAGGAAGTAATTTCTGTTCTCTGAATTCTTAGTTTCTTTTATTCACTTTCATATCTTACACTGTAATATGGTTATTTTTTTTTTAACTCAAAGGATCTGGGTTCCAAACCTGACCCTATTTCTTACTATTTTTGTGACCTGTAAGCTCTGTACAGACGAGGTCCATATCATCTTCTTTGTATCCCCTACAGCTAGCAGATTCTCTCTCTCTCTCTCTTTCTCTCTCTGTCTCTCTGTCTCTCTCTCTCTCCCTCCCTCTCTCTCTCTCCCCATATATAAATATATATATATATACACACAACATATATATATAATGTATATGTATGTATATATACATATATACACATAACATATTTGTTGAACAATGTATTTGTTGAATGTCAAATGAAGAAAACTTAAAAATAAAATGAAAAAAGTTCAAAAATAAACCAAAGTTTTTAACTAATATATTCATTTGTCCTAAAAGGTTCCAGGATCACTATACAGCAGTAAATGTTAGGTTATGATGCAGCTGATGAGATTTCAGTTTCCAGTCACTACAGGAGCCAAGTTTCTAAAACAATCTTTCCCACTGACACAAATTAGTTCTGAATCCCAATGGAGAAGTTCAACATGAAACTGTTCTCTTGAGTTTTTTTTTTCTCCTCTTCTAGACCACATGGGCAGTTTTGACCACTTCTCCTAATCCATTTCTCTTTGTTGTGGAGGGAACTGAAAACATTCTACTTCAGGACTTTCACTGCAACCCCACCAAGGGCATTATTTCACTTTACAATTGGAAAATAAAGACATCCATAAATCAAGAGACATTTGATTGAGAGCCCATAGAGTGGGTGATGTTTAGTCCTAGTCCTTGACACTGATAGAATCAAATAATAACTACAGTGGATTGTGAGTAAGCTTTATTTGGGACCAGCTAAGAGACCCTCCTGAGGTAGAAAGAAAGCAGCTCACTTGCAGCCTGGATACCAGTGAGCTCATTTATGCATTTGGAAGAACATAAAAAGCTGACACATTAACAGAAAGAAGTGCTTTTTGTGAAAATATGCTTGGTACTGGTAGCAGCAAAGTATAGCAGTGAGATTCTACCTCCATCATTTTGGTATAGGCTTCATATAATTGCAGTGAGCTGTTGCAGGAAGGAAACACTCCCTCCTGGGAAGTCTTACATGACTTTTTTTTTTAAACCAACAAACAAACAAAAATCCTGGAGACTAAATGGAAACATTCTTGGACATTTCCTACCATGAATTAAAACCAGCTGTTCTTATTAAAGCAATGTAAAAATGGCTTAAAACTAGTTAATCAGTTTACCTAAAGAGTCATCTAGGCAATGACATTATTAAAACATAATGAAAACTTAGCAATTGAGTAAAAGGTCTGGATTCAGTGAAATGGTACCAGATCTCATTCTCAGGAGGCGTGGGATTCTCCCTCACTGGAAGTCTTAAAGCAAAGCTTTCCTATTTCTGTCTAAATTACCACCATTCTTTCAGGCTTCCAGATTTGTAACCATGGCATAATCCCTATGACCTTTAATTGGCGAGTTGCTCAGCTGTACCTCTATTGGAAGATGTCCTCCATGGCAGCCATGGTCATTTCTCATCCTCCCTCAGCTCCTGACTTTCTGGACTACTTTTCCATTTGCCCTCCCCGCTTCCCTCCCAAATTCCCCCCCTCTCCCATCACAGTTCTCTTCATCCATTAGAATATAAGTTCTTTAAGGATAGGAACCGTCTTACTTTTTTGCTTAAATTGGTATTCCCAGCACTTATAAAGTGCTGGCTCACAGTAAAAACACTCAATAAATGATTTATCTGATCCCACCTAATTTGATTTCTTCAATTGCTATTGCCCTTGCTCCCAAACTACCTTGTATTTAACAACTTTGTGTTTATTTCTATTTATTTTCTACATTTAGTTCCTATCTATTTATATATCTCCTTGTTGTCTCCGTTAGAATATAATCTCTTTCCAAGCAGAGATCATTTCATTTATTGTTTTTGTGTCCCCAGCTTTTACACAATGCCTGGCATATAATAAGGACTTGATAAATGTTTATTGATTCACTGATGGCCATTCATCAGGCATGGTTTAAAGAGGATTCTTTTTGAGGTAAGAGTTGAACTAGCTGCCCGATGGGGTCCCTTCCCACAATGAAATTCTTCTGTAATTTCATTTAGAGTGATTTCTAATTGTTCGGTAAAGCAAAGTCAAGTGGATAGCATACCCATTGTCACCAGTGAACAAAGGATCATAAATTTAGAATTGGAAGACTCTTAGAGGGCATTTAGTCCAAGCCCCTCATTTTACAAATTTAAAAAAAAAACTTGAGATCCAGAGAGATTAAGCAATTTTCCAAAGGTCACACATGTAATACTTTTCAGAGGAAATCTTTTTTAAAAATGATACTTTTCCCTAATTAGATGTAAAAACAATTTTTAACATTTGTTTTTTAAAAATTGAGTTCCAAATTCTCCCCCCCCACCAAAACGGTAAGAAAGCTGATATAGGTTATACATGCACAATCATGTAAAACATACATATTTCCAAATTAGTCATTCTGTGAAAGAAAACTCAAAACAAGAAAGGAAGAAAAGAAGGAGGGAGGGAAGGAAGGAAGGAAGGAAAGAAGGAAAACAGTATGCTTTGGTCTGTATTCAGATGCCATCAGTTCAGCTCTTTCTTTGGAAGGAAATAGCATTTTTCATCACGTGTCCTTTGGGATTGTTTTGTATCATTGCATTGCTGAAAATAGCCAAATCATTCACAGTTGTTCTTTGTACAACATTGCTATTACTATGTACAGTGTTCTCCTGGTTCTGCTAACTTCACTCTGCGTCAGTTCATTGAAGTATTTCAAGTTTTCTTCTGAAAGCATTCTGCTTTCATCCTGTAATTTCTTATAGCACAATAATATTTCACTATATTTATATATCACAATTCATTCATCCATTCCCCAACTGATGGGCATCCCCTCAATTTTCAATTGTTATTCACCACAAAAAGAATTGCTATTAATATATTTGTAAAAATAGGTCCTCCTCCCCCTTTTTTTCTGATCTCTTCAAGATACAGACCTAGTAGTTGTATTGCTGGATCAAAGGTTATATATCATTTGATAGCCCTTTGGGCATAATTTCAAATTGCTCTCCAAAATGGTTGGATCAGTTCACAATTCCACCAACAGTGCATTAGTGTCCCAGTTTTCTAATATCCCCTCCAACATTTATCATTTTCCTTTTCTGTCATATTAGCCAATCTGATAGGTATGAGGTAGTATCTAAGAGTTATTTTAATGTGCATTTCTCTAATCAATAGTGATTTAGGGCATTTTTTCATATGACTATAGATACCTTTGATTTCTTTGTCTGAAAATTACCTGTTCATATCCTTTGACAATTAATCAATTGGGAAATGATTATAAATTTGACTCATTTCTCTACACATTGAAGAAATAAGTCCTTTATCAGAGATAATTTGCCATAAAAAACTTCCCCCAGTTTTCTGCTGTCCTTCTAATTTTGATTTCTTTGGTTTTGTTTGTGCAAAACCTTTTTAATTTAGAAAAGCTTCTTAATGTTCAAATCAAGTTTCCATTCCTAAAAATTAACAGAAGAGGAAGACACTAGTGATTAAAAGCTATAAGTATACTAACACATATTGTATGTGTATATATACATAGTTCATTGGTAGGTTGGTTGGTTGGCTGTTGTCCTTCATTCTCGAGGAGAATCAAAATGACATCACTATGCTAGAGTCAAGTTTCAATGTGTCTGACTGTGGCTGATAAGACCAATATAGGCTCAGAATGCTCTATCATGGGTTGGACACAAAAATCTGTGTGAACGTTTGGGGTGGATACTCTAAATTTGCACATCCTGCATTTCCTTTGAGCTGTTTCAATTCTGCTTCAGTCATAGAACACAGTATCTTCTCTGATATGGGCACATGCTGAGTGGTCCTGTGCCAGTGTCTCCTGTGTCACACAATCAATTCAATTCCAAAGTTCTTGAGAGACACCTGGAGATTGTCCTTGTATCATTTCTTCTGATCACCATATGAATGCTTGCCCTGTGTGAGTTCTCCATAAAATAGTCTTTTTAGCAAGCATATGTTCTGCATTTGAACAATATGAACAGCTCTCTGAAGAAGAGTTTGAATGCTTGGCAGATTAGTTTGAATAAGGATCTTAGTGTCTGGTACTTTAGCCTGCCAGGTGATCCTCAGAGTCTTCCTGAGACAATTCAAATGGAAGAGATTCTATTTCCTGACATGGCATTGGTAGACTGTCCAAGTTTCATAGGCATACAACAATGAGATCAGCACAATTGTTCAGTAGACCTTCAGTTTGGTAGTCAGTCTAATACCTCTTCTCTCCTATACTCTCCTTTGGAGCCCCCCAAACACTGAGCTAGTTCTGGCAATGCATGGGTCAACCTCATTACCAATGCAAATATATACTCACACACACACACATATACATATATACATACATATATACATATACATATATACACATTCATATATCTTAAACAAAGCCATACTTTTGGAAGAATACAAGAATCCTAGATTCTTAAAACCAGAAAAAACAAATCCCAAGTATTACCAGTAGACTGTAAATTCCTTAAAGGCAATGAATGTTTTTTGTTTTGTTTTTGTATTCTCAGCACTTAGCACTGCGTCTTGAACTTAATAGGTATTTAATAAATGCTTGTTGGACTGAGCTTTTCAGTTCCTGCCTTAAATAAGGGCAACAAATGATTTATGGATACGTTAGAATTCTCAATAAATACTCATTGAATTGAATGGAATATTGTTCTACACTTGCTCTTTTTTAAATTAAATTTTCTTTTTTATTATTATGAATTTGACAAACACCAACATTTCCTTACACCAAGGAATGCGGAAATAATATTGTATATGACACCATGAAACTCTTATGTACAACTTGCTTTTTAAGTATGTTTAAATTTAACATGATAGTTTCAACCTTTTCTTGCCTATCTCTGTCCCCTTCTGAAATTCCTTCTGTTCCTTTCTTTTCTTTTCCTTTCTTTTTTAAACTATTTCACTGATGCTTTTTTCTTCTTTTTCAATACTATTGACACTACCATCCCCTTTCTCTACTCCCTTGTAACAAATAAGTGTAGTTAAGCAAAAGAAATCTACATAATGGCTTTGTCTGAGAAGGTGTGTCTCATCCTACACCTCTAGTCTACCACCTTTCTGGCAAGAGACAAGCCATAGGATTTACTGGCCATTATAACAATAATCTCTGGTTTTTCTTTCCAAAGCTGTATAGTCATTTTATATATTGTTCCCCTGGTTCTACTCATTTCACACTGTATCATTTCATACAAGCCTTCCCAGTTGCATCTGAATATATTCATTTTGTAATTTCTTGTAAGAAAATAACATTGCATCTATAGACCATAATTTATGTGCCATTGGAGCATATAATCTTTAAAAGGCTATGTTCATCCTCAGAATGAAGGATTTCACAGAGGGAACAGGGAGTCTTGGAGGCAAGACAACCCAGATAATCTTGCCCACATGCTTTGGTACAAATAGGTACCCTTCCTTCTCATTTCTTTAGAGATATTTGACCTTTTGTTCCTCCAGATGAACTTCATCACTATTTTGCCTAATTTCATAAAGTAATCCTTCAGTAGTTTTACTGAATCTGTAAATTACTTTAGGTAGTATGGTCAATTCTATCACATTGGCATGACCCAACCATGTGCAAGTATTATATTTCCAATTATTTAAGTCTGTCTTTATTCCTCTAAAGAGTGTCTTGTTGTATTCACATAATTTCTGTGTATGTCTTGATAGGTCAATTGCCATCTCATTTATGCTTTGTTATACTTATATTTTATTCTTAAATTAATTCATTGATGAGTGTTTGGTCTACACAACCATGACATTAACTCCTTAAGAACAATGACCAATTTTCTGCTTCTTTTTAATGCACTGTAGGTACTTTGTTCTCTGCCTTCATGACTTTCTATATGATCATCTTTCATCATCATTCTAGACAAAACTACTGCCAACAATCATCTGGACATAACACAAAGCCACACAAATTTAAGAAGGGGAGGAAACAAGCATCCATATAGTGCCCACTATGTACCCAGCTCTGTGCTAAGTAATTTGCTAATATTATAACATTTGATTTAAGAACAGTATTTTTAATAGATATAACCATGCCAAACACTCATAACTTCAAAACTATATGAAATGAACAGCTCCCAAAAGGCAGAGAGCAGAAGAAACAAAAGCCACGCTAGTAAGTATTTATCATTCCTATCTCTTTTGAAAGCCATCACGAAAATTCTTTCAGTAAGTATGGAAAATAAGCTTGTACCCCAACTCTCTCATTCAATCATACAAATCAAGCATTTTAACAATCTGTTTCATATGTATGTAAAGAAAATTCATAGGGTTAGCAACTTGTTCCAGGGTTGTTTCTAGTTGAACTCCATCAAACATATTTTTTTTAAAAACAAAATTATGATGATGACAGATATTTATCTATCACTTTAAAGTTTAAAAATACATTGTCATTGCCCTATTGCATGACAACATATTTTTAAATGGCTGAACAAGTTGTGGTATATGACTGCGATGGAGGACTACTATGTTATAATAAATGATGAGCTCAATGATCTGAGAAAAACATGGAAAGATTTACATGAAATAATGAAGAGCAAAATGAGTAGAACCAAGAGAACATTGTAAACAATGACCACAATATTGTTTTAAGAAAGATTTTGAGCAAATAAGTTCCTTTAACTATTATAAATACCCAAATTAACTATAAAAGGGATATGAAGAAAGACACTATTGGCATCCAGAGAAAGAATTGATAAATAGAAGTATGTATAGAATAATTTCACATATGCATACACACACATGCATATATACATATATATATACTTAACTTGTGTCTAATGGTGGTCATCTCTAGGGAGGTAAGAAAAAGGGGAAAAAAGAAATTTACATTATAACTTTGTTGTATATTTAAAAGGAATAGTAGATTGTACATAGTAGATTTGCAGTTTCATGTGTAATCATCTTTTTTATTATACTATGTTATGAAAATGCTTGTTTTATTCTATAAATTAAAAAAATAAAAATATCTAGCAATCTTAAAAAGTATATCATCTTATGTGAGTTCCATAATAGTCTTTTGAAGTTGCTATTACAAGTATTATCCCTATTTAACAAATAAGGAAATTGATACTCAGAGAGGTTGTTATTTGCTTATGATCATACATCCAGTAAGTGTAAGAGGCAGAATTTAAATACATATATTCCTGATCCCATTCCAGTGCTCCATTCACCCCTGAATAAACACTCAAAGAAGGCTAGAAATCAAAGAACTAGTGTTTCCTTTTTAGATCTCCTAGTGATTTATCATGTGACTTCAGTTAAGTAACAACTTCTCTGTGTTTTCTCTTTTTAAATGTGCTTAATACAAACTAATTAGCTAAGAAACTTGGACGAGTCACTTTACTAAGCATAAGTTTTCTACACTAAAATGGTTATTATTCCTACCCTGCTATCAGGTATTCTGCTGTCTCATCTGTATTTTGTAGCTGAAAGGAGGAAAGGATGACCTCAGAAGACCCCAGGTCTGCCCAAGCCATCAGAACCAGGGGCTGATTTTTCCCATTGGCAGATTCCTTCACTGATCTGACCCAGGAACACTACCTATTTATTGCCTTGAATCTATGTACTCAAAACCAGGTGCTGTCTTCTCAGAGATCTAAATTTCTGAGAGGACATACAGACATCTTCACCCCTTCTCCCTTTTTTTTTATATTATTTTATTTTTTTTCTTTTTATATTTTTTTTGATAAATTTTTTATTATTTATTTTTAATGTCTTTTAATGTTAATATGTGATTTTCTTTTTTTAATTAATTTATTTATTTTCTTGTTTACATCATTCATTTCCATGAGATTTTGAGTTACAAATTTTCTCCCCATCTTTCCCCTACCCAACACCTCAAAACAGCCATCCCACTGTATAACCCCTCCCCCAATCTGCTCTCTCCTATGTCCTCCCCCTCGCCCCTCTGACTTTCTGGTAGGGCAGGATGGATCTCCCTACCACAGTGTCTGTGTATCTTAATTCCCAGTTGGATGTAGTTAATAATAATAATAATAATTGTATATATTGTTCTATTCTCTACTCTGTCCCTGTCCCTGTCCCTTTACAGAAGTGTATACTTTCATCAACCCTCCCCCCCACACTGCCGTCCCCTCCATCATCCCACCTCTCATCCCCATCCCCCCTACTCTCCTGTGTGGCAAGATACCCAGTTTAGAGTTTATGTCATTCCTTCCC
>CM053582.1:410137925-410154824 GCA_028627135.1 Pseudochirops cupreus
TCACTTTTCCATGTTGGCATGTAAATAGTTCAACTTTGATAAGTTCCTTATGATTTCATGTTTACCTTCTCATGCTTCTTGTATTTGAGTGTCAAACTTTCTTTTCAGTTCTAGTTTTTTCAGCAAGAATGTTTGAAAGTCCTCCACCTCACTGAATGACCAAGTACCCCTCCCCAACTACCTTGTATCTGAGGCTAGGTGGAACAGTGGATAGAATGCCTTGGACTTGGAATCAGAAAGACCTGAGTTCAAATCCAGCCTCAAACACTTACGTGCAGTATAACCCTGGCCACTTTCCTCATCTGCAAAGTGGAGATAAAAAAAGAACCTACCTCCCACAGTTGCCATGAGGATCAAATGAACTAATATTTGTAAGTCATTCTGCAAACCTCCTAACACTATGTAAATAATAGTTATTAGCTACATCCTTATAGATCGAATGTGCCTCCTTGTACACCTAGTACCTGGCATAGAGAAGTTGCTTAACAAACTCTTATTAATCTATTGATTGTCTCTGTGTGCTATCTATAAAATTTACTCTGAGCAGAGCCATTACTACGAATTCTGACACCTAGAACAGGACACGGGGATTTGGGGGGAGAAAGGAAGAGACGCTAGGGAATATATTCAAATCTAAGGGCTCATGTGGTGGGTAAAGGCTCTACACTACCCCAGAGTAGGGAAATGGACTATTGAGGCTATCGTTGGAGAGGTTACAAGTGGAGGTGTGGATTGGAGCGGAATCTGGCCAAGTTGGAGGTTACTTGCCTAGTAGGAAGGGAATCCAGGTAGAGAACCTCATGGCAGGGGAGGGATGGCGGGTACTTTGAAGGCACATCCAAACCTGCAAAGCCACTAGAGAAAGGGGATACTTCCAGCAAAATACAAGGAGTACAGTAACGGAGGAAGACATGGAAGGTGTCTCTCAAGGCCCAGGATGCCATAAAAATGTCTGTGGTATGTCAAGATAACCACCAGTGCCCAGGAGTGGGGCACAACAGTCCCTTGAAGGTGTTGACCTGGAGCCAAGCAAAGAATTGTAAGTAGTTCCATAGGGTCCATTGAATGGTGCTGATTTAAGATTCAGAAGGACTAAAGGCACCTCAGAGGGAGGAATAGCAATCCCTGGGACAAAGCCCCCATTTTCCCACCCTCATTTTGGCTGATCCCAATTATATTGTAATTGCTTTTGGTTTCCAGGAAGTTTTCCACTAGTGTCAGCAATTATCAGTACTACTGGACTGTATTTTTTATTTCCTGATGCTGCTTTATATTTGGGCCTGTAATTACCTGCCCCCTTTGTTCCCCTGCCCCTTGGTAGGGGCAGGGGGCAATTACAAGCTGATGATTTTAAGATGCTGGCTTACAATTCTCTGCTTCTATGCACTCTTAACTCACATTGATCATATTCATACTGGAGCTGTGAGTGGACCTATCCCAAACTCCAAGTGACCCTGTTTACCTGGATTTACTGATAGCCACCTACATCCTTAACATAGTTGCTGTTGCTTGCCAGACCTATTCTTTCATCGAGGTAGGGAGCTCCCAGAAAGGAATTTCCTCTAAGTGCAAATGGGCAATTTCTCTTCGACTTAGAGTTTTAGGGTGCTGCCTGAGAATGCTTAGTAGGTGACTTAGCCAGGGTCACACTGTCAGACTATGTCAAAGGCAGTATTTGAACTCAGGTCCACCTGACTCCAAAACCAGCTCTCTATCCACTATACAGTGATGCCTCCCCCAGCATGGTTGTTATAAAAATTAAATGGAATTGATCTAATAGAATCCCAGAATTTTAAAGCTAAATATAACCTTAGGGATGATTAAGTTCAGTGGTACCAAACCCGTGGGTCTCCTATCCTTGGTGGGAGGTGGGAAAGGTCTCAGCAGAGTTTTTTAAAGTGTTTTTCAAATCCATATGTGAACTGAGCTTTGAATCTTCATTTAGCTCCAACATAATATCCAGTATGAACAAAACTGATATCAAGAGGGATCCCAGGAAATTTTGGACAGAAAAAGAAGTTCTCATACTTGAAAAAGACTGGGAAACACTTATCTAGTTCAAACTCTTATTTTATAGATAAGGAAACAAGGACATGAAGAGGGTTCATGTGATTCACGTCTTAAAGCCGTGCAACTATTTAGTGCCAAAGCTGGGCACTAGTACCCAAATTCTATTCCCTGTTCCCTTGGGATTCATTGTTCTTTTTCCTGTGCCATACATAGGAATAAGTTTGTATTTCTCATGTCTTGGGCAAACCAACAGAACCCAAAGTACTTCACAATTTACCAAAATTCTGTGAAAACAGTCTTCTCCCACTAGAATGCTGCTACCTCTGTAGTTAAATGTCACAGGAGGAAATGAAGACTATCTGTTTCTTGTGGCATTGGGTAGATTTAGAGAGCCAGAATGAGTAGCCATTACCCAATCAAAATTTAACCTGTCCTTCAGCAAAATAATTCTGTGTGCCCCATCTGTTTCCCTTCTCTTTGAAATTCCATAGTGGTTCTCTAATGACCTTCACTTCTTTGCTCTGTTCCAGAATGAGCTAGAGAGTTTTGTGGACCTGAAGCTAGTAATCACAGACGATATTTGGGGCAAGCTGCATCCCCTCAATTAAGTGTGCATGGGAGGAGGAGGTAAGGGAGTTGCATCATTCTGTATAGAGGATACACTGGTACATGAGAGAGGGGGCTGGGAAGAAGCAAGACAGAATAAAAAGAAGTTTCATTCTGCTTGCTATCTGGTCACTTGGACAAGCAGGTTAATACATTGAAGAAACATGGGTTTTAGAGTTGGCTGATATGGGTTCAAATTCTACCTTTGATGCTATTACTTAGGCAATGTGGGAATCCAAGCAATCCACTTATCCTTCCTGGTTCTCAGTTTCCTCATCTATAAAAATGGTTTGGATTAGGTGCCCTTGAAGGTCTCTACTCTATCTCTGTGATCCTACTTTAAAGTGACTTACCTTGCTAACAAACTGTTCTTTCTATGCTATTCAGAGATGCCAAGCCTTCTCAGTACCCTCTAAATTCAGTACCATTTAAATCTAGTGCCTTGGGGGAAAGCCTTAGTTGTCCTACTCTAGTATATGTCCCCACAGCTCTGGTTCCAGTTATCCTATTGCCTTCCAAGCCTTTAGTTAGGCCACCAAAAGCATCATCCCCCATACCAAAATCTAGGAGTTAACATCTACAGATGGTTAGTTTGGGAGAGAATGAGATGGGAGGGAGGGAGTTTAGGATAAAGCAGAGAGTGAACACAGCTGAGCTAAAGATGGTGGGCTCAGCCTTTAGGCTTTGCAGGGGTGCTAAAGGTGAAGAAGCCTGGAAAGGCCTCCTGGCTGTAAGAGAGGATTGCAGCCTAAGAGTCTGGCCCTAAACTCCAAGAGGAAAAGGGGGAGGGAGAATGTCTGTTTCTGCTTCTGCTGCAAGAAGTATAAAAACCCTATCGATTCTACATAAGCAGTGCTTTCGTGTGCCCTCCATACACTAGACCATATTACAGAAAATGCACCTCCCTCTCTCTCTCTCTCTCTCTCTCACGCCTTCCCTCCCTCCCTCCCTGTCTCCCTTCCTCTCTCCCTCCAGTACAACTCTTTTCCTACCCAGGGTAAGTTTTCTGCATGGCAGCTGCTACTGTGAGATAGAGCAGGTCCATACCTTACCATACCTTATTAAATGCAACACAGTGACAAGGATATCTCTCTCAAAGAAGTCACAACAGTTTCATAAGTCACCGGCTGGTCTTCCATGGTCTGCAGCCCCTTCACCTAGCTAAATTCTATCTTCAACTCCATTCTCCTGCTTTTCACCTCTCTCCCCATCCACTTGCAAACAAGGGGGGTGGGGGGATATGTTGGAGGGAGAGGAATGGGGGAAGGGCAACAGCAAGATCAGCCATCCATTTTTCTCTTGCTTCTCTGAAGCTGCTGTTACCAATGGGAGTCTCTCTTTCCTCTAACCCTAAGCTGCAGCTGCTGAGCTAGTCAGAGAGGAAGAGATGCTCTCTAGGGATAGGACCTGAGTTTGCAGCCAGATGAAAAGCAGGGCAGTGGGTTGTGGGTTTTAGACAGCTGTTTCAGAAAGCCTTCCCACCAGGAGGTGAGCAAGGTCCCTGGGAACAGGGGAGCTTTCAGAAGTAAAAGCTGTCATGTAAGAAGAGACCCATTCAGATGAGAGGGCAATGTTGCTGCTGGGGTGATGCCCTGTGAGAGGTGCTCAGTGTGACCCCCAGGAGGATGGGCAGTAAATAGTCAAGGAATGCAGGCATTGTCCATGAATTGGCTGTCCACGCCAGAAAAGGGAGGGCTCTTTGAACAGCTCTGCTTACAGGTGGGGCCAGAGTGCATGGGACCAAAGCCAGGCCTCTCTCCACAGGCGTGCACAGCCAGTGCCAACCCTCCCCTAGGTATAATCAGTGCCTATGCTTGGCCTCATCCCTCTCTTCAAGTCCCAGGAGCCAGTTAAACCCTCATCAGGAACAGTTACTGTTGTTTGCAACTGTGAAGTAAAGGAATGACAGTCACAAGACTGTCCCTCCTCCCATCTCATTAAAGGTAGCTCCTCAAGTATCCAGGTGAGGGGCAGGGAAGAAACGGCCAAGAAGCTTTGTTAATGCCACACACCTGCAGATTTTAAAATGCATTCAAGTCCTCAGTCCCAGAATCTGGCTAGGGGAGAAAACTTCTTTGAGCTCCATGCATTGTTACTTTTAAGGAGGAAATAAAACCAACCTCCCCTCCCCTGATTTAAGCAAAATAATTGCTTGGGTGGAGCAGCTGTAAGCAGCTGTAATTGGTCCCAGCAGCATACGCTCTCTCCTCAGAGAGGTAGACTCAGGGGCTGCTCCAAAGGGACTGCCAGTTACAAAAATCAGACGTCTGTTGGAAGAGAGGTGGCAAGGCCTTCTGAATCCAAGCTGTGCAGGCAGCCTGGGCACTCCAGGATGGGAGTGTCCCTGAGTACTTGACAGGGCACAAAAGGAAAACAGCAGCCCTGTCTCTCCCTGGTTCTGACAACCCAAATCAGAAAAATCTTATAATAGGGAGGACTCTCAGATCTCATTTTACAACTGGGGAAACTGAGGCCCAAAAGATACAGTGCAAAGAGACACAACTGGGTTTGTAGTCAGACGTTTTTCTCTGGCTCCACCATTTCCTATGTGTGAGACCCTGGCCAAGTCATTTTATCTTTTTTGGCCTCAATTTCTTCACCTCTGAAGACAGTTGAATGAGATGACCTCTGTTTCCTTCTGATTCTAAATCTATAATCCTACGACTCACCCAAGATCATATAGTTGGTAATTAATCAAATCAGAGCTTGAACCTAGGTCTTCTAGTTTCAAGACCAGCCCTTTTTTCCACCCCCACAATGCAAGTCCTTCCTGCTCAATTGAAGATATAGTAAGTTGTATTTGTACTCTCTCGTTCACCTGGTCAAGCCTTATAAGGAAGAAAAACCACACCCCTGAAAGAGTGCAATTCAGAGTCTCTATACTCTAGTCTAGAGGGTGACTGGAGGTGGGGGGAGGGGATGGGGAAATGCCAGACTACAGGATTCTTATCAAAATACCCCAGAGTATTAGACCTAGAGCACTTTAGAGATTATCTAGTCCTGTCTCACTAGTGTCCTTGATCTGGGCAAGGTCCGATCCCATTGCCTGTTCTATTACCTTCTCTCTGGATTATGGAGACTGGAGTTTCCCAGCAGATGAGATAAGGGAACAGAAAAGGAAATGTGGGGGCAGGGATAAACAGGAGGAGGAAGAAAAGGGAGGAAAGTGGCTTGCTTGCACAGTCTGCAAACATAGGGAATAAGTCCAGCTGCTTGGTGCCTGGCCATTCCACCTCTCCCCCACCCTGGCCAAACTCTAGGACAGCATGCTCCAGACCACAGCCCCTCCCTGCCTTGTTTCACTGAGGCTGCCAATTATCCAAGACTGGTTTTGGGTTACTGCATTCAAAATTTGCTGCAGGAAATTTAAGCTACAATACACAGTCACATGTGCACCAGCATCAGATTTCTGGGGAATAAATAACAGGCATTGCGTGTCTACAAGCCAGTTGCATAATATTTACCAATAAACCTATTGGGTTAATATGTAACTAGCAAGTCCTTGGTATGCTCAACATATCAACATACTCTTGGTGAATTAGAGCTACCCAGCCTGACATGATCTAATTAATTACAGTTATTGGGGGGGGGTCCCCCACATAACTTATTTTATAAGGTTTAAGATGACAGGAAAAAGTCTTAATATTTTTTATCTGCTTTACAATGGCTTATTTAAAAATTGTACCCATTCAACTATCTACAAGGATTCAGAAGATCAGTCAAGTCAACATGAATTTATTGAACCCTCACTGTAAGACTCTAGACCCTGTGCCAAGCACTGGGGAACACAAAGACAGAAATACAGCCCTTGCTCTCAAGGAGCTCACGATCTAACGAAGGAAACAAAATGTAAATAATTACATATGTATAAGATATATGTAATGTAAATGGAAAGTCATGCCACAGGAAAGCGGGGCACGAGGAGGGAAGGAGTCCTGCAGAATGTGGATTTGGGAGGAGGCTCGAAGGAAGCCAGGGAAGCCAGGAGGTGGAGATGAGGACAAAGAGCAGTCCAGGTAGGGCGGACAACCATTTTGCAAGTGCACAGAGTCAAGAGATGGAATGTCTTATGTGAGCAAATGGGTGAGTATCACTTTCCAGACTACTTGGAGGAGAGTAAGGTGCAAGAAGATTGGAAAGGTCAGGTTGAGAAGAGCTGTAAAAGCCAAATAGAACCTCTCATATTTGATCCTGAAGCTGATGGGGAGCCTTTGGAAGTTTACTAAAGAGGGTAGATGGCATGGCCGGACCTAGGCTTTAGGAAAATCATTCTGGCAGTTGAATGGAAAAAGGATTGGCCAGGGAAGTGATTTGAGGCAAGGAGGCCAATCAGAAGATAGTCCAGGTGCAGAGAAAAGAATAACATTGCAAGAATCAATTTTATATCCAAGGCAAGTGCCTACTAGGGCAGAATATCGCATACATTTTTTGAAGGGCCGAGGTATCAGGTATTTCTGCTTAATTTTCTTCTTTGTCGCAAGGGTAGACTCTTATCTGGAGGGCTGAGAGAAGGACAATGTGGATATTTCCACAAGTGATTGTGATGTTAATAATAAAAGGCATCAATAAAACTTATTCTAAAAGGTTCCTGAAGAATAACAGCTGCTGCCTTGAATTTCACAATCATTTCCTGGGGATCACCTGTGGTCCAGGGGCTTCAAAATGAGTGAAATGAAGATAAACAGTCAAGTGAAAAAAATATTCTTCCATTGCTGTCCAGGCCTGAAAAAGGGAACAAAGTTATTGAATGTAGTCACTTGCCCTCAGTCACCTGTCCAACAGAAGTTAAAAAAAAAGTACTTTAAGTAAATAATTCTCTTCTCTCTTAACCTGAGAAGGTATATACTTTTTTTTTGGAGGGGGGAGGGGAGGGCAATTGGGATTAAGTGACTTGCCCAAGGTCACATGGCTAGTAAACGTTAAGTGTCTGAGGTTGGATTTGAACTCAGGTCCTCCTGACTCCAGGGCTGGTACTCTATTCACTGCACACCTAGCAGCCCCAGGTATATACTTTTTAAGAAGAAACAAAGGGATGGATAAATGTTGGGCCATTGGAACTGGAGCACAGGTCTCCTCTCCCCGGCTGACTTTACATATAGAGAAAGAATAGGGTAGCTGCAGAATGAAACTTTGTGGCATGAGAATAATTCTCCTTTCTCTCCCTAAACACCAATTCCCAGTGCCTCCAAAGAGCCTTCTCGATGAGTTCTGACAATTCTTTAACAGGAATCAACGTTTTTCATACCCCACTTAGAAAACTGACTTAAATTGGGATCATCCCACTAGCCAGGAAGAGGAACTTCCCATTGCATGTGAGGCCAAGGCCAAAATGAGGCAAGAACTAAAGGAGTTAACAGCAGGCCCTTGGAAATGCTGAGAGACAATAAAAAATGCCCCAGTCTTGGGGGGAATTCAGAGCTCAGCTGTCTCTGGTGGCTGTGTATCATGGAAATAACAGAGACCAGAAAAATGACATGACATAGAGGAAACACTGTTCGAACTTTAAAGCTCTATAGACATGCCAGCTACTAGTACTATTATTATTGTTACTGATAATTTTCCTGAGAGTAGATTTTGATTTTTTTTTTAAGAAAGAAAGTGGGAAGGAGGGGAGAACAGGAAAGTACTTGTCCTCTGTAAGGAGGACAAAATCAGCACCAGAGAGGGGGAGAAGGATGCAAAAGGAGAATGCTGAGAACACTAATATAACAATATTTAGTACTTTAAGGATCACAAAAAAATTTAGTTACCTTATTTCATTTAAGCTTCACAATAGCCTTGTGCAATAGTGAAGTGCAAAATATATTGTTATGCCCATATGACAAATTAGAGAACTGAGTCTCGGAGTTTTAAGTGATTTGGCATAGTTAGTTAGATCTTCAAGTGACTTGGAAACAAGAGGGAGGGGCTCCTGTAGAAGGTGGGATGGGAGGGGAATCTGAACACAGATCTTTCCTGGCTTTGAGTTCTAGTTGTGCAAACCTTCATGACTTTACAATTTTGCCAAAGGCTGAACAGCCAGATGACTTCTCATCAAATCCCATGCACTCTACCTCCTCTACCTGGGATAGTACAGCTATACGAGATCATGACTTCTCTACTGACCTAAGTGCTTCCAGCTTGATTCCTGCTGGCTGCATATCCATTTTGGTTTGCTTGCTCCAACATCCTAGTTCGGGCCCTAGGGACAAACCAGCAGTGTGAGCTGCAACTCTGAGGAAAAAAAAAAACTGCTTGTCTCCTTGAGGCCCTAAGGAAGTTCCTCATCACAGAGCAAGAGAAGAAAACATGTGCACACAAATCGTGGTAAGCACCCAACAGCTTGCATTTAATTGCACAATCTTTAGGCAAAACATAACCTACAGTTTCCTAGCAGGTCTTATGGGAGCAAATGCTATACCTTAATTATTGTATTTCCTTCAGGTTGCCCAGGGCTATCCTTATAGAAGTGTTTTGCTTTACAAAAAAAAAGAAAAGAAAAGAAGAAAAAAGAAAAAAAAAGATAGGCACAAACTCAACCTAATATCATTAATTGTTTTCATAAAAACAGGACTTTAGGCAAAATGATGTTACAAGGGACAGTTCCATTGGAATTCAACTCAACAGGCAACTACTAAGCACCTACTATTTGCAAAGCACCATGCTTAGAGCCCTGCATACAAAGATAATATGACATAGGAACAATATTATAAATAGGAAAAGAGCTATGGTATAGGGCAAAGGACATTGGATTTGGACTCAGAGCACTTAGGTTGGAATCTTGTCTTTCTTATTCATTGGTTAATTAGTTATTAATAGCTTCTTATTAATTAGTTCTTACTTATTAATTATATTATTTTGGGGAAGTTCCTTAACTCTCTGGGCTTTAAGTTTTCTTCATCTATAAAATTAAAAGGTAAGACTCAGTGATCTCTATAATCCCATTTTAGTTTTAAATCCTAGGGTCCTTGCAATCACCTTCATACCTATCATTCCCCATAACAGATGTGAGCACTTTTGAATTGACTTCCCAGAAGGAGGAGGTGTAGGTACAGTCCTGGAGGGGGAGGGAGAGAAGGTTGGGGTTAGAGTAGAAGCAAAAGGTCCAGGGCAGGGGGATTTGGGCATTCTACCTTAGACAAGGCCTGAACTGAGAGGAAAATACAGAACATCCTGAGGCACATTGGAGCCAAGGGTATGTATGAGGTTTGGAAGAACAAAGCAGAACAAGGTAGAGTCAAAAGCACTGGTATAATGATGAAGGGCAAGGCGGAGATGGTAGAAGGTCCTAAACAATGGGATGCGGGTGATGGTGGATGACTAGAGGGAGGTCTAGGTGCTGAGCAAAAGAGGGAAGAAGCTTGCTGAGCAAAAAGGATTAAGGAGCTTGTACATATCAGAAGCACAGGGATGCAGCTCATTGATCAGGGCAGTCTTAAATACAATCAATCAGTCAACAAGCATTTATTAAGGATTTATTATATGCCAGGTACTGCACTAAGTAAGTACTCAAAAAATTTTAAGATACAGTCCATACCCTTAAGGAACTCACAGATGCATGAGAGGCACAATATGCCAACCATTATGTAGATACAAGACATATACAGCGTAAAGGGGAGATCATCTTAGAAGGAAGGGACTGGGAGGAGGGGATGGGTATGACCTGGTAAGGCCTCCTGAAGAAGCTGGTATTTGAGCTGAGTCTTGAAGGAAGACAGGAGAGAGAGGTGAGGAAGGAAAACATTCTGGGCGTGAGAGACAGCCAGTATAAAGGCAAGGAGTTGGGAGATGGAGTATCAGATAAAGGAATAACAAGGAAGCCAATGACTTGGTTGAGGAGTTAGGGAAGGGAGACATACATATGAACTTATGAAAACTGTCTAGATGGGGCTGAGGAGGGGGTAGAGAATGCATAAATTGTTAAGAGCAATTATAAACAAATTGGGGTGGGAGGAGAAAGCACAAGGTTAGGCGGAACTGAGTCAAGTGGCATTCCAATTTAGGTAGGGTTTCTAAGTAAGGGACTGCTTATAAACTATTAAGTTATTGTGAAGCACCTTTGGTAGAGTGATTTTATGTGGGGTTATGCCTATATTCATATATAATAACTAAAAATACATAAATTAGACATAAATTACAAAAGGATCCATCCCAAAGTTCATTTTAATAGTCATTTCCCCTAGTGGATTTAAAATAGAACTAAATGTGATCTACGATCCTGTGATTATTTCTCTTGACGCAATTATAACTTTGCCATAATTTAATTCAGCAGATGGGCTGTGAAGGTTACTGCAGCAAACAAAATCATCCAGATATTGGTTACACACCTATGCACAACTGATAATGAGGTTCTTTGAACTTTTGCTAGGCTGGTCAGTAGATAACGGACAAAAAGTAGGTCATCCAGGCCATTCCTGAAGCCTTTGAAGTTTGCTAGAATCTTCCAAATCATGTGTTTTGCTGGCATTGCCCAAAGTGAAACAGGAGAAATACAGAGGAAAATAACTAATACATCAATTTGACACAAATAAAAGTTTAAAATGTTCATTGCTGGAGGAAAATAGACACACTAATGCATTGTTGGTGGAGCAGCAAAATGGCTTTATCATTCCAAAAAACATATTGGAACTATAATTGAAAACCCACCAAAGTGTACATTACCCTTAGACTGAATGATACAACTACTAGACACATGTCCTAAGGAGGTTAAAGAGAGAGGAAAACAAACATAACCAAAAAAATAGCAAAAATAGCAAAAAAGAAGAAAGAAAAAGTAATACTTTTTGTGGTAGCAAAGAGTAGGAAACAAAATGGATGTCCCTAGTTTGGGAAATGGCTGAATAAATTGTGATATGTGAATATAATGAATTATGACTGTATTATAAGAAACGATGAATATGAAGAATCTTGAGAAATTTGGGAAATTTTGTATGAAGTGATGTAAAGTAAGCAGAAACAAGAATAGTTTACAAAATGACTGTAAATGAGAACAACATTGAAAACTATCAGAATTCTAACCAATATGGTGAGGCACTGACTTCAGAGACCTATGGATGAAAAATGTCTCCTTCCTCTCAGCAGAAAGGCAATAGACTATAAGTGTCAAATCAAGCATGCATTGTCAAACAGATCAATGTATTGGTTTGTTTTGCTTAGCTGATATACTTGTTACAAGGGAAGGTTTGGTAGTGTTAGGGGTGGGAAGCCCATTGTAAAGTGACAACTATTTTTAAAATGTTATTTTCTCCCAATTATATGTAAAGACAATTTTTGACATTCGTTTTTTTTAAAAATTTGAGTTCCAAATTTTTTCCCTCCCTCTCTCATCCCCCCCTCCCTGAGACAGTAAGCAATCTGAGATAAGTTATACATACGCAATCACACAAAATGTATTTCCATATTAGTCATGTTGTGAAAGAAGACACAGACCCAAAGGGAAAAAAAAACACAAAAAAAATAAAGTGAAAAATAGTATGCCTCAATCTGCATTCAGATGTCATCAGTTTTTTCTCTGGACACGAATAACATTTTTTCATCATGAGTCCTTTGGAATTGTCTTGGGTCATTGTACTGCTGAGAATAGCTAAATAATTTACAGTATGATCTTCATACAATATTGCTGTTACTGTGCACAGTGTTTTCCTGGTTCTACTCACTTCACTTTGCATCAGTTTGTGTAAGCCTTTCCAAGTTTTTTTCCCCCTGAAATCAGCCTACTCATTATTTCTTTTTTTTTAAAGCTTGAATTCATTTTTTAAAATTTTTTAAAATTTATTTTAGTTTACAACATTCAGTTCCACAAACTTTAGAGTTTTAAATTTTCTCCCTCTCTATCCCCCCCCAAAGATGGTATATAATCTGATACAGGTTCTACATATACATTCACATTAAACAAATTTCCACATTAGTCATGTTGCAAAGAAGAATTATAACCAATGGAATGAACCACAAGAAAGAAGAAACCAAACCATTTGAAAAAAAGAGAGAGAGAAGGCATTTATAAATAGTATGCTTTGATCTGCATTCAGACTCCATTATTCTTTCTCTGGATGTGGCTAGCATTTTCCACCATAAGTCTTTAGGAATTGTCTTAGAACCTTGTATTGCTGAAAAGAGCCAACTCTATCAAAGTTAGTCATCATACAATGTGGCTGTAACTGTGTACAATGTTCTACTGGTTCTGCTCCCCTCACTCAGCATCACTTCACATAAGTCTTTCCAGGTTTTTCTGAAGTCCACCTGCTCATCATTTCTTATAGCACAATAGTATTCCATTACATTCATACACCACAACTTGTTCTGCCATTTCCCAATTGATGGGCATCCCCTGTTTCCAGTTCTTTACCACCACAAAAAGAGTTGAAGAGTTGCTGTAAGTATTTTGGTACATGTGGGTCCTTTCCCCATTTGTATGATCTCTTTAGGATACAGCCCTAGAAGTGGTATTGCTGGGTCAAAGGGTGTGCAGTTTTTATAGCCCTTTGGGTATAGTTCCAAATTGCTCTCTAAAATGGTTGGATCAGTTCACAACTCCACCAACAATGCATTAGTGTTCCAATTTCCCCACATCTTCTCTAGCATTTATAATTTTCTTGTTTTGTCATATTAGCCAATCTGACAGGTATGATGTGGTACCTCAGATTTATTTTGATTTGCATTTCTCTAATCAATAGTGATTTAACTACTATAATTTCTTATAGCAAGCTAGTACTCCCATGACAATCATATACCATAACTTGTTCAGCTATTCCCCAGTTGATGGGCATTGACATTTTTGTACAAATAAGTCCCCTTCCAATTTTTTCTCTCTTTCTGGGATATAATACCACAGTAGTGGTATTTCTGGATTGAAGGGTATGCACAGTTTTATAGCCCTTTGGGCATAAACAACTATTTTAAATGTCAATATTTTTTTAAAAGAAAAATAACCCAGGAATACCTCCACATTATCATGATTCATTAGAAAATTTTGGTGGAGAAAAAAATAAGTTAATTTACAAAACTCAGATTTGCATTCAGTTTATCAGAAATATAAGCACCAAACATGCCCATGTAAATAAAGTGTCCTTATTAGAAATGATTGCCTGACATAGGTTTTATTTTTCTAGAGGAACTCATCCATTACAAGCACATTATGGATGTGTTTGCAAACAGTCTCCTCTGTTCCTTAATTTTTGGTCTTCTTTATTTTCTCACTCCAGACATAGAAATGGATTTTAGATGTTTCCCAGGCTGTCTGCATCCAGCAGGAGAGTCCCACTAAAACAAACTGTAATATATGAGCTGTCAAATCAGGGAATATATTTCACTTCCTGACTCACTCTCCTACCGATATTGGTTCAGACTTCAGTGCACAAAAGATGGCTCTGGGTCCAGAAAGTAAAGCGTCAAAGCCATCACCCAGAGCTCTTGTCTGACCAAGAGGTATCCTTGCTTTATTGACAGATGGACTGGTTATTGGTTCCTACCGCAACCCACTCCACACAGTACCTTCATAGGACAAAGTAAGGAGTTCTACAAGGACACTTTCTAGACAGGTAGATGAATTGATCCATGTATTCATGTAGTATCCAGCATCAGTCAAGAATACCAAAGAGATGGAATGTCCAAGTCGAGCACAAATTGTTACTTTATGTTAGAACCTAGAGCTACAATTAGTTTTACATAGATGGTACTGGTGAAAGGAAACTGGTGGTGAAGCATTCCTATCTCCTTTAAGCAAAGAGGTGGTGGTCTACAGGTATGGAATGAAGCATAAACTGTCTGATGTGGCTGCTGCTGCTACCTCATCCTCTAAATCAGACCATTAGAGATCATGCCTGGAAGAAGTTAAACATCTGGGCTCAGTGGTCCTTGGCACTCTGCGTACTCATCTTCATTCCTAGCCATCTTCCTTTCTGCTGCAATTCACATCCACTCTCCCCACCTTTTCTTTCCAACCCTTGTTTGGAAAACTGTAACCAAATCAGCATGACAATTGCCTCTGGAAAGGGTGTGTTAGACAATCGAGATAGCTTTGAAAATTATATAATGAATTTATCATACACTTAAAAGGAAAAGCAAGCTGTATATAATAAGGATTTTCAATTTCATTTCTTTTTGTGTTTCATATATGAAAATGCTCAATTTACTTGGTGTTTGCTAAGTTTGAAATTTAAAAAAAAAATAACCTAAAAGGAACAAAAGGACATTTCAGTGGACTATCCCATTGTTGTCTTATATTTGTGACTTTCCAGATCATAACTCCCTTCCCTGGCATGCATGCACACATGTGTGTGCACATACAAATATATGTGTATATGTGTATTGTGTACATATATACATATGCACATATATGTGTATAGCTATCTCTATATATTTTCCCCATATAAATATTTGAGAGCAAGGGCTATATTACTTCTGTATATGTATCCTCAGTGCTTAGCATAGTGTATAGCATGTCATAAGTACTTAATAAATGCTTTTTATTTATTTAACCATTTGATGTGTGGATTTGTTTTCCTTAGCCTAGCTGTACTTTGCTACAAGGCTGGGTTTCCTTGGGCAGGTGGTTGGGGAGTCATTAAAAAGTGACAGTGATTTTTTTTTTTAAGAACATCAATAAAATATTTTTTTAAGAAAGAAAATTTGGAATTATGTGAGAAGAGTCATGAAAATGTTCATACCTTTTGAACCAAACATCTCACTAATGGGCATATACTAAGAGTAGTTTAAATATTAAAAGGCTCAATACAGCAATACCTTCCATAACAGCACTTGTTGCAGTAGCAAAATACTGGAAAAAAATGAGGATCCATTAACTGGTCAATGACCAAACAAATGATGGTATAGTAATATAATGGAATACTTACCCGTGAGGAATTAATGTACACAGGGAATTCAGAGAAAAGTGCAAAGACTTATTTTAACTGATGCAGTGTGAATTAGAATTAATTAGATTAATTAATTAATTTTAATTAGAACTAGTGGAGGAATATACAGAATGACCTGAATTATGCAAATGAAGACATGGCTAAAAAGCATCCAAAGTGACATAATGATCATTCTCAATCACAAAACATCCCTCCCTCCTCTCTAGAGGTGGAAAAGTCAGAGGGTGAATGTGGCATATACACTGTTAGATATGATCCCTGTGTTAGTAAGCTTTGCTTAACTCTTTGTTCTTTGTTATAAGGAAGGTTCGGTGACCGTTAAATGTCACATCACGAAATGACTGTCATGTGAGAACAAAAGACATCAGTAAAAATTAAGAAATAATATCATGCAATCAAAGTCCTTAGGGGAAATTTTAGAGCCCTAAATACTTTAATCAAGAAAAAAAGAAATAAATAAAATTTATTTTTTTATTTTTAAAATTTTTTTTATTTTAAATTTATTTTAAAATTTATTTATCACATAAATAAATCAGATATCCAACTATTTAAAAAAAAACACCAAGAAAAGCAGGAAATAAAAAAGGCTTACCTGAAAACAAAAATAGGCATTTTGAAAATCAAAGAAGAGATAAACAAAAATGATATAACATATACATAAGCCCCTCAAATCATTAGCATTCTGGTATATTACTACAAAATTCAGGAGAAAGAGAAAAAGAAATTCTGTTTAAAATAATTATAGGATGTATAAAATACTTCAGAATCCATCTATCAAGACAGAAACAAGAATTATATTAATGTTACTATAATACAGAAGTAAGAAAAACCAAATAATTGGAAAAGAATTCATTGTTCATAGAAGCATACAATAAAAATGACAATGCTGGTTAAATTTAATTCAGATTCAGTGCCATAACAATAAAATTACCAAAATTATGACTTTATAGAATTTAACAAAATGATAACAAAATTCATCTGGAGAACAAAAAGGTAAAGAATCTCAAAGGAAATTATGAAAAGTGATTATTATACATTATTCTAACAGTCTCCTAAGTGATTTCCTTGCCTCAAGCCTCTCCCCACTCCAGTCCATCTACACTGCTACCAAAGTACTTTTCTTAAGCACAAATTTAATCATGTCATTCTCCTGCCCAATTAACTCTAGTGGCTTTCATTGTCTCTAGGACAAAATATAAATTCCTGTTTGGCTCTTCAAGCCTTTTACAACTTGGCCCTAATACAGGCATACTCAGAGATATCACAGGTTTGGTTCAAGACCACCGCAGTAAAGTCAATATCACAATAAAGCGAGTCACAGAAATTTTTTAGTTTCCCAGTACATATAAAAGTTATTTTTATACTATACTGTAATTTACAAAGTGTGCAATAGTATTATATCTAAAAATATATTATTATGATTATTAATAGT
>CM053582.1:410155324-410173990 GCA_028627135.1 Pseudochirops cupreus
ATTAAAAATACTTTATTGCAAAAAAAAATGCTAACCATCATCCAAGGTTTCAGTGACTAGCGATCTTTTTTGTTAGTGGAGAGTCTTGCCTCAATTTTGATGACTGCTTACTGATCAGAGTGGTGGTTGCTGAAGGCTGAAATGGCTGTGGCAATTTCTTAAAACAAGACAGCAATGAAGTTTGTTGTATACATTGAGTCTTGCTGTCGTGAAAGATTTCTCTATAGCATACTATCGATGCTGTTTGATAGCATTTTACCCATAGTAGAACTTCTTTCAAAATTGGAGTCAATCCTCTCAAACCCTTACACTGCTTGATCAATTAAATGTATGTAATAGTCTTCAATATTGTTGGATGTCAGGGAAAATAGAGGCCAGAAGAGAAAGAGATGGGAGAATGGTCAGTCAGTGCAGTAGTGACAATACACTCAACATTTATTGGTTAAGTTTGTCATCTCAGATGGGCACAAATTCATGGTACCCCAAAACAATTATTATAGTAACCTCAAAGATCAATGATCACAGATCATGATAACACATATAATAATGATGAAAGAGTACAAAATATTTCAAGAATTACCAAAATGTAACAAAGAGACACAATGTGAACACATGCCGTTGGGAAAATGGTGCCAATAGATTTGTTTGATGTATGGTTGCCACAAATCTCCTATTTGTTGTTTTTTTTTTTAATGAAATATCTGTGAAGTGCAATAAAGCAAAGTGTAATAAAACAAGGTATTCGTGGCATATCTTTCTGACATCATTGGACATTATTCTTGCTTCGGCATTCAGCAATCTAGCCAAACGGGCTTTCTTTCTATTCCATGTATGGACACTGCTGATTCCCATGCCATGAAGAAAATATAACGATGGAGGACCCAAAATTTGAGAGATAAAAAGATAGTTTATGCAGGGGAAGGAGACATCTGAATGGAAACTTGAAGGAAGGATTCTGAGAGGAACAAGTGAGAAAAGAGTATTCTCTAGAAACAGAAAACAATCTCTGAAAAGGTAAGGGTATAGACAATAGAATATTGAAATCAGGAAACAGATAGAATGGGGAGTATGTAAAAATGTGTATTATGAAATAAGTATGGAATCACAATTTGGAGTCATACAATATAGTTTCTTAAATGCCAAGCTAAGAAATGTACATTTTATACTTGAGGCAATAGGGAGCCAGTGAATATGTTTGAGTACAGAATGACATGGTCAGAACTTTGTCTTGGGAATATTAATTTGGGGGCTTTGTGATGGATGCATTGGAAAGGGAGAGCCTGAAAACAGAAAGACTAATTTGGAGACTACTGCAATAGTTAATAGAGGTGATGAATGGGTAGGAGAAGTGGAAGTATAATTGAAAAGAAAGGGACAGATGCAAGGCATGCTATCAAGGCAAAAATTGATAAGCTTCTCAATTGATGGGACATGGAGAGATGAAAAAGATCAAGGATAACTCTGTGGTTAAGTACCTGGGGAACTGGAAGAAAATAGAAAAACTTGGAGGAAAGGAAGACTATATTTTTGACATGTTGAGTTTGAAAATTCATATGGAACATCCAGATGGCAATGTCCAACAGGCAATTAACAATATGGGTCTGGAACCCGCCCTTATAACAAACTAGAAGGATGATTAGGGCTACATATAGAAATTTGAGCATCATTGGGATAATAGGACCTATGGCAATTTATGAGACTACCAAGAAACAGAATTTAGGAAAAAAACAAGTTCCTAGTTAAGTGCTTTGGAGAGCTCCTACCCCTAAATTAATGAGCAGGAGATGACTGATGATCCTGCAAAGAAGACAGTAAAAGAATGATTCTGACATGTAAGAGAACCAAGAAATAATGGTCTCACAGAAGATAAAGAAGGGGAAAATATTCAAAGAATTGACACAAAAGTGTCAAAAGCTGCAGAAGGTCAAATAGATTGAGAACAGCGAAAAGTCCATTAATCTTAGCAGTTAAGAGATTATCTGTAACTGTGGAAAGAAGGTTCAATGGTGTGGTTTGGTCAGAATCCTTACTGAAAGCAGTGAAAGGAGAATCAGAGATAACTACAGATAAGCCTTGGTATTTCATCGAGAAGAACGAGAAAATAGATGATGTTTACTCAACACTGAAGTTTGCAAAGTATTATATATACATATATATATGTATGTATGTATGTATGTATGTATGTATGTATGTATAGTCATTTTATCCATACAATCATTCTTGGAGACAGGGGCTATAATCAATCCCATTTTAGAAATGAGTAAACTGTGGCTCAGAGAAATTTAAGTTCGGGATCAACCACTAAAGTTTCTTAGTTGGGATTTGAGCTTGGGTCTTACTCAGTCCAAATTCAGTGTTTTATTTAGCACACTGACAGCGAAGCTATTTCTTTAAGCGGGGAATAAATGTAACCAGCTTGTTGTCCCTCTAAGAGAAACTCTGTGAAAGCCCCAGAGTTTGAAAAACTCTTGACAAGACTTGGACAGACTAAAAAGGATTCAGAGGAAGAAGAGTGTTTTCTACTCAAGTCTGAAGATGAATCCAGAGTTAGATTCAGCAGTGATTAAGAGAAATTAAAGATATGCTAATGAGTTATGCAAATAGAATCATAATATGAAGATTATGAAGAACTAAAGTTTATATAGTATTTCAAAGTTCACAAAATGCTTTCTTCATATCAGTCCTGTCAGCTAGGTAATTAATGCAAGTCTTATTATTCCTATCTTACAGATGAAGAAACTGAGTCTCAGAAGCATTAAGCGATCTGTTCAGGGACTAGAACTCAAGTATGGGAAGCTCTTGTCACACTACCTTTCTATAACTATACTTGCTTCATTTTTAAAATATTGCTCTAAACTGTATGCTTGATATCCTGTTAAACAAAATAATTTTAATTACTGCCTTTTAGCTACCTTAATTAAGAGTTCTATCTTTATTTTTTCCTAGAAAAAAGCAGGAGTGGACCATTGGGTATATTCCTTCTTCACAACTTTGTTTAATGTGAAGATATTTGTAGAACCTATATTTGATTGTATATCACCATGGGGGGAAGAGAGGGAAGGGGAGAAAATTTGAAACTCAAGCAATTGTGGACCTGAATGTTATAAACTAAAAGTAAACAAATAAATTTAAAAATTTAAAATTTAAAAATTAAAAAAAAAACCAAGAGTGGAAAAGCAGCTATGCTCTGACTGATTTGAACATGCCTATGAGAAGCCTAACCATAGGCAGAAGACTCATTGAGTGGCAGTTTATCCAAATAGCAAGAATAATATGTGAGGCAAAAAAGTTTTTGAAGTGTTAGTCTTAAAATCACAACCTAGAATGGTAACAGTATGCAATGGAAAGATCAGGACCCTGGGTCCAAGTCCCTGCTCTGCCATTAATCAGTTATGTGACCTGAGGCAAATTGTCTTACTTCTATGAACCTCTTTTCTTCATCAATAATGAGAGTGTTGTTTTATAAGAAATTAAACACACTGTGGCTCCCTCAGACTCGCCTTTCTTAGGATTTCCTATGTAATGTCCCTCTTCCTCTTGGGCCCACCACCATTTTTAGACAGCTTAAGAGCCAGCTCTATCCACTCCCTTGATGAAAACTGGGAAGATTATGTGCCTTAAATACACCAGTCTGAGAGACTGAAGATGGATACCTGAGGACCCCTTTACTCCCTGGAAATTTAAATGACATTATTCTGATACTGAATTGCCTTTGGAGCTCACTAAATGGTTTTTGAGACCTGTTGGTTACCCTCAACCTAGTTTAACTCATCGGTTTCCCTAGATCTCTTTTAATTAGATCTATTTTTGCTTGTTTTTGTTTGAGATCATGATTGCATTTTTCACTTCAGCTAGCCCATAACAGACTCTGCTCTAGTACCTTCTTTTAACTGTGTCTTTCTGTTTTGAGTGCATTGCTTGTAAATAACATGTTGTTAGATTCAGGTTTCTAATCCATTCATGTGCTTCCATTTTATGGGTGCATTCATTCCATTCATATTCACAGTTATGTATATTTCCCCCCCATCCCATTTTTTTCTATTTACCCTTCTTTCTCTTTTTACCTATCCCTCCTCAAAAGTCTGTTTTGCTTCTGACTACTGCCTCCTTCAATCTGTTCTCCCTCTTATTATTCCCACCCCTTGTTCTCTTATCTCCTTTCCATTCCACTTCCCTTTCAGGTAAGATAGACTTCTATACCCAAATGAGTGTGTTTGTATACAGACATACATACACACATACATATATACACATGCATACACATATACATACATACATTTTCTCCCCTCTCTGAACCAATTCTAATGAGAGTGAGTTTCAAGCACTGGGTGCTACTCCCCCCATTACCCGCTCTACTGTAAAAATGCTTCCTTTTGTACTTCTTTTTTATGAGCTTATTTCTCCCATTCTTCTTTGTCTTTCCCCTCCTCCCAGTGCATCCCTTTCTTATCCCTTCACCTTTTTTTAGATAATCCCAACATAATCAACTCACCCACATGTCTTCTGTCTTTGTAAATACCATCTAACTGACCTAATAATGATAAAGTTCTTAGGAATTACATATGTCACCTTCACATATAGGAATGTAAATATGTTAACCTTATTTCATCTGTTATGATTTCTCTTTCATGGTTACCTTTCAATGTTTTTCTTCAGTCTTGTGTTTGAATGTCATATTTTCTATTTGGCTCTGGTCTTTCCATCAGAAATGCTTGAAAATTCTCTATCTCATTAAATAAATATCCAATTTTTCCCTGAAGAATTACACTTGGTTTTAATGGATAGGTTGTTCTTGGTTGTAATCCTAGCTCCTATACCTTCTGGAATATCATATTCCAAGTCTTCTACTCCTTTAATGTGGAAGTTGCTAAATCTTGGGTGATGCCAACTATGGCACTATGATATTTGAATGGTTTCTTTATTTCAATATTTTCTCCTTTGCCTGGGAGCTCTAGAATTTGATTAGAACTTGGCAGTTTGGGGAGTTTTCATTTATGGTTTTCACATAGTCCAATAGTTCTTAAATTATCTCTCTACAATCTATTCTAAGTCAGCTGTTTTTCTAATGAGATATTTCACATTTTCTTCTATTTTTCATTATTTTGACTTTGTTTTATTGTTTCTTAAAGTTTCATGAAGTCACTAGCTTCCACTTGCCCAGTTCTAATTTTTAAGAAATTATTTTCTTCAGTGAATTTTTGTACCTCTTTTTCCATTTGGCCAATTCTGCTTTTTAGGGAGTTCTTCTTAAATGAGTTTTTGCATTGCTTTTTCCATTTGGCCTATTCTTTTTAAGGAGCTCTTTCCTTCAGAAATTTTCGTACCTCTTTTACCATTAGGTCAATTCTGTTTTTTAAGGTGGTATTTTCTTCAGTACTTTTTGTGCCTCTTTTAATAAGCTGTTAATTGCATAATTTTCTTGCATCACTCTCATTTCTTTTCCCACTTTTTCCTCTATCACTCTTTTCTTTTTCTTTAACTCTTCTAGGAATTCATGTTGGGCTTGTGCCCGATTTGCATTTGTGATTGAGGCTTTTGTTTATAGCTGTTTTCATGCTGTTGTCTTCTGAATTTTTGTTTTAGTCTTTGCTGCCACCATAGTAGCTTTTTTATTGTCTAGTGTTTTTTCATTCTTTGCTCATTTTTCCAGCCCATTTCTTGACTTTGAACTTAATGTTTTTTTAAAAATTTTCACATTAGTCATGTTGAAAAGAAGAATTAGAACCAATGGGAAAAACCATGAGAAAGAAGAAACAAAGAGAGAAAGAAAGAGAGAGAGAGAGAGAGAGAGAGCAAATAGTATGCTTCAATCTGCATTTAGACTCCATAGTTCTTTTTCTGGATGTGGATAGCATTTTCCATCATGGGTCTTTTGGAGTTGTCTTAGATCCCAGCATTGCTGAGAAGAGCTAAGTCTATCAAACTTAGTTATCCCACAATGTTGCTGTTGCTATGTACAATGTTCTTCTGGTTCTGTTCACTTCACTCAGCATCAGTTCATGTAAGTCTTTCTAGGTTTTTCTGAAGTCCACCTGCTCATCATTTCTTATGGAACAATAGTATTCCATTACATTTATATATCACAAGTTATTCAGCCATTCCCCAATTTATGGGTATACCCTCAATTTCCAATTCTTGGCCACCACAAAGAGCTGCTATAAACATTTTTGTACATGTGGGTCCTTTTCTGTTTTTATGATCTCTTTGAAATACAGCCCTAGAAGTGTTATTACTAAGTCAAAGGATATGCAAAATTTTATAGCCCTTTGGGCATAGCTCCAAATTGCTCTCTAGAATGGTTGAATCAGTTTACAACTTCACCCACAGTACATTAGTGTCCCAATTTTCCCACACCTTCTTCAACATTTACCATTTTCCTGTTTTGTCATGTTAACCAATCTGACAGGTGTGATGTGGTTCCTCAGAGTTTTTGATTTGCATTTCTCTAACCAATAATGATTTAGAGCACTTTTATATGATGATAGATAGCTTTATTTTCTTCATCTGAAAACTACCTGTTCATATGCCTAGTTTCTGCCATACTAGTTTCCAGTTTTCCCAGCAGTTTTTGTTAAATAGTGAGTTCTTATCCCAGAAGCTGGAGTCTTTGGGTTTATCAGACAGTAGATTACTGTAGTCATTGACTACTGTGTCTTGTGTACCTAACCTATTCTACTAATCCATCATTCTATTTCTTAATCAGTACCAAGTAGTTTTGATGATTGTTGCTTTATAATACAATTTAAGATCCAGTATAGTCAGGCCACCTTCCCTTGCATTTCTTTTCATTAATTTCCTTTATATTCTGAACTTTTTGTTCTTCCAAGTGAATTTTGCTATTATGTTTTCTAGCATTACAAAATAATTTGTTGGCAGTTTGATTGGTATGGCACTGAATAAGTAAATTAATTTAGGTAGAATTGTTGTTTTTATTATATTAGCTACCCATGAGCAACTGGTATTTTCCCAAGTATTTAGATCTGACTTTATTTGTATGAAAAATGTTTTGTAATTGTGTTCATATAGTTTCTGGGTTTGTCTTGGCAGGTAGACTCCCACATATATTATAATGTCTACGGTAACTTTAAATGGAATTTCTCTATCTCTTGCTGTTGGGCTTTGTTAGTAATATATAGAAATGCCAATGATTTATGTGGGTTTATTTTATATGCTGCAACTTTGCTAAAGTTGTTTATTATTTCAAGCAGTTTTTTTCACTTGATTCTCTAGGATTCTCTAAGTATACCATCATATCATCTGCAAAGAGTGATAGCTTTGTTTCTTCTTTGCCTAGTCTAATTCCTTCCATTTCTTTTTTTTTCTCTTATTGCAAAAGTTAACATTTCTAACACAATGTGCAATAACAGTGGTGATTGAACTTATATTAAAGTTGGGCTCTGCTAAGCTGGAATTGGGGAGACACTGTCTCAAGCTTCAGACATTTTTATGCTACTGTTTTCAGAGCTAGTTCTGAGGTTCTGCAGATTTTCTCTACTTCCCAAACAGTATGATCTGAGGAGAGATATGTGGTCACTGCTTTCCTGGGTTGCACTCTGATTTTTACTCAGGAAGGACTCCTGCTCCTTTGTAGACACAAGCTCTAGTGCTCCTCTCATCCCTGGGAATGTGACCAGGATACCTGTGCTCTGCTCCCTTGTGATTGACCACATGTTCCTCTCCACCCTGAAACTGTGACCCAGAACTGTGTATGGGCAATGGAACTGCCAAACAGCTAGACTCTTCACCCAGTGCCAGCAAAGTGTCCTGTGTAACTTCTTTCTGACCATTTATCCAACCCTCTTACTACATTTGAGTTGAGAACTCCCAAACTGCTGCTCCTACTGCCATGGCTCCTCCTCCAAGACCCACCATTAGTGATCTCAAATTACCTTTCTGAGACCATTTATGTGACCTTGGACAAACATCTTCAATCCTCTGGACTTAAATTTGTTTCCTTATTTATAAAATGAATAAAATGGACTACATAACCTCTGAGTTTCCTTCCAATTGTAAATCTCTGATCTCACTCACAGACAATGACTATTGCAACATAAATTTCAACTGTACCCTTAATCCCTCTTCAGTCCCCCAAGGTGAGCCTTTTGCTTTATCTTTCTAGAAAGGAGACCCCCATGCTACTATCACTTTGTGCTTTACCTCCTAAACTTCCTTTCTTATACCCCTTTACAGTTATCTTTCTCCAACTGAATATAAGCTCCTTGAGGGCAGGGACCATCTTGATTACTTTAATTTGTATCCCCAGTCCAGTGCCTGGCACATAGTAAGAACTTAATGAAGGCTTTATTTATCTATGAACTAAATTGAGTCTATAAAGTGACAGGAGAGAGGCTGCCTTATGATCCGTGCTTCCTGTTCACATGTGAGACCACAGCCTGCTCCAGAAGGCATAAGTACCTTTCTATGTTTGGCCCTATTTCATTCAGTCATGATTCCATTCTCCTATTTGGTGGCTCCCTATAAAAGGCAAATCCACAAACAGAATTGAAGTGAACCATGCTGCCAACTGTCATCAGTGCACCTTCTGCTAACTTTGGAAATCAGCTAAAGCTGTGCAAGCTGGGAAGGAATATATTTACCATGGAGAATAAGAGCAAGTCTTGTGGCAATGAATTTAAATGGTTTAAAGGAACAGAACTATTCCAAAGGTTGTTCTGTGGTGGAATGATGTCGTCAGAATCAGAGAATAGGGAAGAAGGAGATTTCTCAAGAGACTGACTTTCAGTCCCCTAGACTAATGAGTTTCAACCACAGAAACTCATCACTTTTAGTCTAAACAGAGAATAGGGCTCCTTGCCCAGTTCCCTATGGTCCCCCTCACCATCCTTTTACTTTTCTAGACTAAAATACCTCACCCTTACCACTACTGACCTACGTGCATGTTCTCTCCCTTATACAATGTAAGCCCTCTGAGGGTAGGGAATGTCTTCACTTTCTTATTTGTATCCTCAGCTTAGCATAATTTTGGGCACATAATAAGCAGCAATAACTTTCTCTTTCTCTCTCTCTTTCTCTCTTTCTCTCTCTGTCTGTCTCTCTGTATCTCTGTCTCTCTCTCCTTCTCTCTTTCTCTCTCTCCCCCTGCCCCCACTTCTCTTTCTCCAGCTGCCATGAAATGGAAGAAGAGAAGAAAGGGGAAGAGTTTCCCACAGCAGCAGTCACTCTAAGGAGCAAATCTGGGAGTCTTCAGTGTGTCAAATGTAAAGGTCAATAAAGTTTTGCAGGACAGTTTCGGCATCATCTTCTGTGCTAATTTTCTCACATTTATGTCATAATCCAGCCTAGTCAGTTTTACAAAATACCATGAGGTTCAACACACTGGATTACAGTCACAAAATTTGCCACTGCTCCAGAACATCATGCTCTCATAAATAAGCATCTGCCAGCAGTCAAGAGCTCAAAAGTCTCCTATAAACACATGCCCTGTGGAAGCAAAACATTGAAGAAATAAAAAGAGGAGTAAATATCCAAGAGGTTCTTTGGAACTGGTTTATTGACTTTCTTTTGTTTCTTAAGTTATTTTACTATCATAGGATTATATATTAAAAGTGGGAATGAGTATTGAAGGCCATCTAGTCCAAACCCTTCATTTTACAGATGAGGAAACTAAAGGCAAGAGAAGTTAACTGACTGACTCAATATCACACATATAGTAAACACTAAAGGCAGTACCTGAGCCCAAGTCCTCTATCATCAAAATCAGTGTTCTTGATACTCTTCTGTACAGCTGCATTTTGTTTGTTCCATCACATTCATTTCAGAACATATCACCACCCTTCCTATCCAGGGGCTATATTCTTTGCAACAAAAAAGAAAAAAAAAAGACTGTTAAGCAAAATTAATATATCAACCCTGTCCGAGAGCTTAAGAAATATTCCAAACTCATGGTCTTCTTCTACAATGAAGGGACTAGTCTTCTTTAAGCCATCTCCTGATTCCTGGAGGGGTTGTAATGTTCATCATTCACTCACTCAATTGATCAATAAGTATTTATTAAGCATTTATAACATACCAGATACTGTGCTAAGCACTGTGGATACAAAAAGAGGCAAAAGGCAGTCCCTACCCTTAAGGATGCAATATGCAAACAAAGCAACTTACATACACGATAAAGGGTAAACAATGAACAGAGAGAAGACAGTAGAATAAAGAGGGGTTGGGGAAGGCTTTCAGTAAAAGATGGAATTTAAGTTGGGTCTTAAAGGAAGTCAAGAAGGTCAGTAGGTAGAGCTGAGGAGGAAGAGTATTCCAGACATGGGGGACAACCTGAAAAAAACGCCCAAAGCTGAGAGGAGTATCTTGTTTGTAGAACAGCAAGAGACCAGTATCACTGGGGAGGTTTTAGGGGGAAAGATAGTAAGTTCCATTTTTGGACATATTGAGTTTAAGATGCCTATTTGCACATTTAGTTTAAGATTTCTGGAAGTCTCTGCTGACTAGCAGAGAGATTGAGGCAGGATAGAATAACTGAGAATCATTAGTATAAAAATGGTAATTAAATCCATGAGAGCTGATGAGACCACCAAGTAAAGTTGCATAGAAAAGGAAAAGAGAGCCCAGGACAGAACCCCATGGTTAGAGAGCATGATCTGAAAGAGGCTCCAGCAAAGGAGACAGAGAGGGATTGGTCAGATACTTAACAAGAAAGCCAGGAGACAGCAGTGTCCCAAAAACCTAGAGAGAAGAACAAGGAGAAGAAGGTGATCAAGTGTCAAAGGCTACAGAAAGGTCAAGGAGAATGAAGATGAAGGAAAAAGTCTTTGGAATTAGCAATTAAGAGATCATGAGATACTTTGGAAAGAGCAGTTTCAGTGAAATGATAAGGTCAGAAGGCAGATTATAAGGCGAGGATAGAAAGTGGAACATCTATTGTAGATAACCCTTACAAGGAGTTCAGCCACAAAGGGCAGAAGAGATATGTAGGACATAGAAAGATGGAAGTATCAAGTGAGGAGTTTTTTCAAGATCAGGGAGACATGGCCATGTTTGTAGGTAATAGGGAATGAGCCAGTAGGCAGAGAACTTTGAGGTCTATGTGGACACCAATCCATCTGAGTATTTTAGTTGCAGGCAGTATGTATTTCCAAGGCTGTCTTATCCCCCTCAGTTTAACATTCCATCTTCATGAAGCATGGGAATGAAAGGCATAGGAAGTGATCCACAGGAAAACTGAGGTAAATCCACTCCCTAATTCAGGTAACCACATTAATGAAGATCTGAAAAATCTGATAGTCTAGAATACAGGTATCAAACATGCCAGCAAACCTAGATTAAAGTGTAACTGGGAAATATTTAACAAAATAAATAAAAAGACCACCAAACATAGATAAGTCAATATGTGGGTTTCTAAGTCAAACCATAGCCTACAAGGATTATTATGTATGGTTTAGTAGCTCCCATTTCTATTTGAGTTTGACATTACTCATCTAGAAGGCTATTAGCATTTCCCATGATGCCAATTTTCCCTTCCCTTATTTCCATTCACCTGTGGGAGGGAACTTTTTTAGGTATACCAAGATGAAGGTCATGTTCAGACTGTGCCTAGGTGGGGTTCCATACAGTCATAGCTGCACTATAATTCCCTGAGTCAAAGGGTTACAGTGGCTAATGGAACACATTTTTACTAACAATTCTTGACCTGAACCTTGGTTCAATGATTGAATTTGTAGGGATTCAAATGGTTTGGTGTCAGCTTGGAAGGAGTTCTCCAAAGGAATCCCGCATAAATCTGTGACTGGCTCCATGCTGTTTAATTCCCCTCCCCACCAAAGTCTTAGCTAAAGGCAGAGGCAGTATTAAATAGTGGATAGCAAACTAGCCTCAAAACCAGGTAGATGTGACTTCATTTCCCATCTCTGACACATTCTGGTTGTGGAACCCTGAACCAGTTTCTTAACCTCTCAATGCTCTGATCAATTCTCTAAGATTATAAATTTCAGAGAAGGTGATAATCTGCATTGAGAAAAATCATCTTTTCCCACCTGGGAGTTCCCTATGCTAATGAAATCACAGGTCCAATCCCTGCCAGCAGGACCTTATCCCTTCAATTAAGGCATTGATATGAGGCTCATTGAATTTACAGATGGCACAAAGCTAAAAGGAACAGTTAACCCACTGGGTGATAGTCAGGATCCCCAAAGATCATGATATGCTAGAATATTGGACTGGATCAAATAAGATGAAATTCAATAGGAATAAATGTAAAGTCTCACACATTTAAAAGAAAATCAACTTCACAAGCACAAAATGGGTGGGACATGATTATACAATAAGTTTTTTCTGGGAAAGATCTGGGAGTTTTAATAACTCACAAGCCCAATATGAGTCAATGGTGTGATATGGCAGCCAAAAATGCCAATGCAGTTTTGGGCTGCATTAAGAAGCATAACTTCCAATACTGGAGAGGTTCTATTATATCCTGCTCTGGTCAGACCACATTTTTAATAATATGTTCAGTCCTGGGTACCACATTTCAGGAAGGACATTGATAGTCTGGAAAATCTCCAGAGACAGAAAACCAGGAGAAGAAAAGAGCTCGGAGGAAGGTAAAGAGTTAATGGAGAAAGGGAAAAAACATTCTGGCTATGTTCAAATACATGAAGTGTTATCACATGGAAGATGAATAAGAACTATACTGTACTGTACTGTTTGACCTCAGGAGACAGAACCAGGAGCAACAGGTGAGAGCTGAAATTTTTATTTTATAAAATCTAATTTTTTGATTTATAAAAGAACTCTATAAATACGACTGTGATTTCAACGTAGAATGGGCTGTTTGGGAAGATCGGGGAGTGGATTTCCCGTCACTAGAATCCTTAAGGCTGGATGACTACTTGTTGCTAAGGTTGTAACAGGAATGACCTTTTTGGACATGAGTTGAACCAGATGTCTGCTGAGGCCTCTTCCAATTCTCAAATTAAGTGTCTGAGTGATTTTATATTCTCTCTTGATTCTGCTCCTGCCTGTCCTTTAGTAAATGCTGAAAAAAAGACTCACTTCTGATGACTAACTAATTCATTATCATCTTCCTTCCCACTAAGCATAGCTATTCCAACTCACTTGCAACCAGGACATCACCCACCTGATGCCATGGTCCTCTTCCAGAACGAAGAACAAACAAGAAACAAGGTCTTCCACAAGGCCTCTACGTTCCAGATCTCTCACTGATTCAATTCAACACCTAGATGGTGCAACTGGTAAGAGTGCTGGACTTTCAAGTCCCAGGAAGACCTGGGCTCAAATCTCATCTCAATTACTTTCCAGCTGTGTGACCCTGGATGAGTTGCTAAACTATATCTTATTCTCATTTTCCCCATATGCAAAACGGTGATAATAATAGCATCTAACTAAACTAGGCTATTTTGAGGCTGAAATGAGATAACTTGTAGAGTGCTTTGCAAACCTTAATGCATTATATTAACAGATATTATCATTAACATTTATTAAATTCCCACTATGTGCTTGGCAAAAATTAGGTGCTCAATAGGTGTTTGATCATTCATTCATGCCAATGCAAGGCTGAAGACAAAACACTAAAAATGGAATAATCCCTGTCCTCAAGGAGTTTACATTCGGTTAACTTCTTTCTCTCCACACCCTTGCCTGTGGTGATCACATTTTTTCCCACAGATTCAACTATCACATCTACACAGTCTCCTCCTAAATTGTTATAGCCAAACCTACTCTCTCCAACTAATTCCAATCCTGTTAAAAAAATCACTAGCTGAACATCTCCACGTGTATGCCCTGCAAGTATCTTCAGTATGACCAGAACTGAATTCATACCCTTCCACCCTAAACTTTCCCAGACTTTCAATTTCCCTATTTCTATTCATGGCCCCTTGTTCCTCCCAGTCACCCAGTTTCAAAAGTGCTGAGGAACCTTTGACTCTTTCCTCTTCCTCATCCCCCATATCCAATTAGTTTCCAAACCCTATTTATTCTAACAGCACAACTGCTCTTGTATCCTACCACTTCTCTTCATTCTTGCTCAAATTTTTCTTACCTCTAGCTAGGATTATTGTAAAAGCCTCCTAACTGTTCTTCCTGCCTCCAGTCTCTCATATTTCTGGCAACCTTTTCACCACTGCCAAAACAATGTGTTTAACATGCGTCAGACCATGTCACTTCCATGCAAAATTTCTAAAAAACAAACCCTAAAACAAACAAAAATCTTCAATAGCTCCCTGTTTCCTCTAGGATAAAACGCAAACTCATTAAATAATTCACTGGCATTTAAGGCCTCCCACAATTTGCCTCCAAATTAGCTTTCCAGCTTCTTTACATACTCTGGCTCCTTGTCAAACTAGATTACTAGCTGTTCCACTACAATAAAATGCTATCTCCTGTCTCCATGCATTTGGTGGTACAGTGGACAAAAAGGCACAGGATCACAGGGCCTAAAATCAGGAAGATGTGAGTTCAAATCCACCTGCAGTCACTTACTAGCTGGATAACTCTGGGTAAGCTGCTTTACCTCTGCCTGCCTCAGTTTCCTCAACTGTAAAATGGTGATAATAATGTTACCTACCCCCACAGGGCTGCCATCAGGATCAAATGAGACCATATTTTTAAAGCACTTAGTCCCTTGCCCTGGCACATAGTAGGCATTTAATAAATGCTTGTTCCCTTCCCCTTCCCTTTTCCCTCTTGCCTAAAATACACTCTCTCCTCAACTCTGTGTTTCAGAGCCCTTACATTCCTTCCTAGTTCATCTTAGGCACAAGATCTTTTTTGCCTTTCTTGATATCACCCCAGATTTTCCTAGAGCAGTTTGTCTGGATCTGTCCTTTGACTCCATCCCTTCTTCCCTTATATTAGAATTGTGTTTTTTATCTCCCTAGTAAAGTATAAGCTTCCTGAGGACAAGGACTGAGTCACCTTTTATCTATGAGTCCCCAGTGTACAGAATAAGTGCTTAATAAATTTTGGTTGAATGAATAAATTAATTATCCACAAAGCATCAGCCACTTAACCTCTCTGGATTAGACTAGATTTCTAAGGTTCAGTCCAGCTGTGGATCCCAAGGCCATGTGAAAAGCTGCCACAGTGTAAATGGCTTTAATGATAAAGTGAGCAGATGGTCTAGAGTACTATCACACTGTGTAGAGCAGGGCTGGTCCAACTGTAGTTGAAATCATCATCATATCTCGCAATAACATTAGATTTTAGAGGTTGCAATGTGCCAACCTTTGAAATAGGTAATATAAATATTACTGTACCCATTTTACAGGTGAGGAAACTGAAGCTGTGAGAGGTGAAGTGCTTTGCCCATGATCTCCCCGATAATTGGTGGCAAAATTAGGATTCAAACTCAGATCTTTTTTTTAAAAATTCTAGAAATAATTTATATTGGTATCTTTTAAGAAATTTTTATATCACTTATATTTCTCAATCTATGCCTCCCCATCCCTCCTAGAAAGTTCTCCCTTATAACAATGAATAAAAAAGAAGGTGGAAAAGTTCAGCAAAACCAATCAACATATCAAAACACTCTTATGTTACATGAAGTGTCCCCTACTTCTACAAAGAAGTGGAGGGAGGAGTGGGAGAGTGGGGAGGAGTCCTCCTAGCTCTTTGTTGAAACCCAGATATTTTTATTTCCACTGAACCACACTGCTCTAAGGCTACGTGTCATTCATTCATTATATATTTATTGTGTAAACCTTCATATATACTGGCCATGAAACAAACCTGAAGAAGAAACACTACTCTCGTGAATTATATTGATGCTATACTTACAATGTTACATCCTTTGAATAACCCTGAAGCATATTTCAACGTGGAGAAATGAATGAATGGATTAACATAGTCACTTCTGTTCAGTATAATAAATGAAGTAGGCATTAAAATTTTAAATAAAAACATATTGCAGTCCTTTGTCAATGACACTGTGAATACTGGCCCCTACCCTTGGCCAGGTTGGCTACCATTAGCTTAGATACTGATTTGTCTTTGTTCCTCCTTACTCCTTCAGCTATTATATAAATGAGCTATATATGTATATATATATATATATATATATATATGTGTGTGTGTGTGTGTATATATATATACACATATATGCACACACACACATATATACACATATGTATGTGTGTGTGTGTGTGTGTGTTTTTCAAGGTAGTGTCATGAATAGAACACTAAGCCCAGAATCAGAAAGATCTGAGTTCAAATTCAGTCTCAGACATCAATTGCATGACCCTTGGTCAATCACTTAATCTCTGTCTGCCTCCATTTCCTCAATTGTAAAATAATAGCCAAGGGTTGTTGTAAGGGTCACATTAGACAATATCTGTAAAGTGCTTAGCACGCTACCTTGGACATAGTTGGTGCTTAAGAAATAATGCTTGCCTTCTTCATTCTTTCCTTCCTTCACTGATGGATTCCCAAACAAATTTAATTCTGATTCAATAGCAACTACCTTAAAAGAAAAATGAAGAGGTGTAAGAAGAGGAAGAAGACATAGCCCCTGCCCGATGAGTTTTCCAGCCATAAGTCACAGATAGCTATGGTCCCTCTCTTCCTTTACAGGATACCTCAAGTGTTACCTCTCCCATGAATCTTTCCCTTACTTCCTAGTTACAAGTGATATCCCCATTATCAAATTAAATTCTTGAAGCAATGCAGGAAAACAGATTGGAGGAGAAGCTAAAAGGCAGTGGAGTCTAGCAGGAGAGGAAATAAGGCCTTGAACTTAGGTGGTTGTAAGGAGAATAGGGGACAGAACCACATCCCTCCTTTGTACTATAGCTCTTTGTACACATGCCTTTTCTCTCCTTTAGAATGTAAACTTCTTTAGCAGGGTCTGTGTGGTAACTATCTTTGTGTCCCCAGTGCCTAGCAGAATGTCTTTGCCTGTCAGGTAATTAATAAATGTTTGCTGAATTGAAAATATAAATCAGAATGTATAGAAGGGTTTATTGTTGTTAAGTAGACCTATGACTTTCATTTATAACTGGGTTTTGTACATACCCAGATCACCTAGCATAAAGGGGGTAACTACCCATATGATAGGAGAGTGCAGAATATTTCCTTCCAGAAGCTGGGCCCTGACCTATTCAATCAGAGTGCCTCTGTGCCAAGTGATCTGAGCATGCCCAAAGTCCAGTTACACATTGGTATAGAAAATTTAGAGTGAGGAAGCTCTCTGGGACAATGCAGGTATGTTCTCTGTAGCTTACAATTTTGGAGAGTTGCCAGGGGCACTGAGACATGAGATTACTTATCCATGATTATATGGACAATATGTATCAAAGGCAAGACTTGAAACTTAAAGAAGACTTAAGATCTTTCTGACTCTGAAGCCAATTCACCATCCACTAAGCCATGTACCCTCTTCATAGGAAGGATTTTTATTGTTGCCAAGTCATTTAGTAAAGTCCCATTCTTTGTGACCCCATCTATGGGGTTTTCCTAGCAAAGATACTAGAGTGGTTTTGCATTTCCTTCTCCAGAGTCCCCAGTTTACAGTTGAGGAAACTGAGGCAAACAGAGTTTAAGTGACTTGCTCAGGTCAGAAAGCTAGTAAGTGCCTGAGGTTGGATTTCAACTCAGATTTTCCCGACTCCAGGCCCTGCACTCTATCCATTGTGCCACCCAGCTTCTGAGATAGGAAGGATACAGTACCAGAAAACACCATAATCATATAAAACAATTTATAACTTATCCAAAAGAAATTGCAAAGTGGGTACATATAAGGCTGTATTGTATTATTCATGACAATATAAAAGACACAAATAACCAGAAAAGCCAACAGGTATGTGGCACAAGTCAAAGAGATATATGGACAGTCCAGTCAAGTGCTTGACTGATATCCATAAAATTTTAAAATAATAATAATAGTTAACATTGATATAGTGCTTTATGGTTTATGAAGCATTTTATATATGTTATTTTTGAATTAAAAAAAAAAACCTAGAGGCTTAGCCCCCAATTCCCTGGATGACTTTTCCATCTTTATCTCAATGGCTATCTTATGCTGGCAGTGTCTGCATTCCTGAAACCTTCCCGTCTGATTGTTGAGTTATTCCTAGAACTTTCACCTGGGGAAGTATTTCTTATACGTGTGTGTATGTATGTGTTGCATATGTATGCATATATAATATATACACATATACATGTATGTGTATATATATGTACAAACATATACCTGTATGTGTATGCATATATAACATATACACATGTATATATATATATGCATGTATGTGTGCATATTTTTATATATAACTATCCCTTCCACATCACAACTTTACCCCCTGCAGTTTCGCTATATTGCTGGTTGGCATAAGAAATTAAATGGGAATTTTGGGGGCATTTCACAGAAGCCACAGACAACACATGAAGGCTGGCAAACAACACAGAACCTATGACCAAATACTTAACCTGAATTTTACGATAAGGTGCTGTAAACACCCCATAAAAGAAAAAGAAAAAATTCAGACTTCTTCTCTGGTATGAAGGGAGGTTCAAAAAATTTTACATGGTTTTTCCAGATTTCAGGGTACCACACCCCTAACCCCTGCAACATGGAAGGGATAGCAGTACTATAGCCAACTCACACCTGAATCTGGCTTAGCTTCTGACTCCCCAGAGGATTCAACTTCCACACCCCAATCAAACCTTTTTATGTGTTATCTTACCCCAAGA
>CM053582.1:410174490-410208862 GCA_028627135.1 Pseudochirops cupreus
GAAACAAAATACTAAGAGTCCCCAAAGAAACAGATCCTAATGTAATGTCTAGAAGGTGAGCCTTACAGTCAGAAAGATGTGGGTTCAAGTCCTACTTCTGAAACATGCTAGCCATATGACTCTAGGCAAGTCACCTAACTTCTCAGAATCCCAGACAACTAGCAATAGTTTCTGTACTAGGAATCTCCTAAACCAATAAAATCACAAGTCTGGACCAACCTCCCTCACTAACCCTACTCTCCCACCCACCCCCACAAAAAAACCCCAATAAAAGATATTCAGGAGTGAACCTTTCATTTTTATTTGAGACTTGGGCAGCTTGAGTCTGGAAGACTCATTGCCAAGAATTAAGCTAATTTTGGATGTCATTTCAGAGTCTCAGCTATAGGTCAAACTTATGAAAACAAAGTCCACGAGATTGCCTTAAGGTATTATATCAAATACCACTTCTAGGTTATTGGCAGAAGTTTATGAAACTTTTTGTTATATAGGATTTTTTTTTTGCTATATCAGTATCTATATCATTACGAGATCTGACTCATTATATTTGAATGAGAACATCAGAATTTTTTTTTCCTTCACCAACAGCAACCACTTTAGTAAAGAGAGAAATGGTTGAGGCCTAAGGAGGAGAGTGATTGAGCTCTATAAAATAGTTCTGTAATCTAGCTCAACGGGTTGCTGAGAGAAATAACTAATAACAAGAATTGGAAAGGTCTCTGCAAATATTACATGCCATATAAATGCTAACTAATATCTACAGAAAAGCTTTTCATTATTATTATGGCCCAGTCAACATGACCCCCATAAGCCTCTGCTCCTTGTTCAACATGTTATTGGGATGGGGAATTTAGGAGATTTCAATCAGCCTTTGGAATCGAGCTGCAGTGTCCCCTGCCCCACTGGTAGAAGGAACAGAGCAGTTTACCGTCTGTATGCTGCAACAAAAGATAAAACAGAAGGTAGGGGGTGTGGGGCGTTGTTTAAAAAAATCATTAATTCTTGATCGGTGCTTAAGACATCCACTGGAAACTATATTCTTAGCAAGAAATTATTCTGGGGATAGATGTAAAAGTCACATGCAATGTCGTGTTTACGCTAATGCACCAGGTCATGGAATTTTTTATTTGAAATTTGTGGGTGTGGGAATAACACTAGAATGCTGTCCTGCCAGGGCCAGCTTTTAATCTGACACAATGAATAGCCATTGTTCAGTAAGAACATCCGGCAGTCTGTGTCTGTATACACTGAAGATGACCTTCCTCTTTAGAAATAACTTCCAGCCACTATTTTCCAATTGTTATTGGTGTTCCCAAAGTACTAGATGTTCAGGAAGGGAAGAACAGGAGAGACACCAATGCCATATGCCAACAATATTTCAGGGGTCCTGTGCCTTTTAAAAGCAGGTTAATACTCAATGTTATCTCCTCTGTGCCCATCACTGTGCTAAGGCCTGGTAGGGGATACAAGCCAGGGAGGAAGCATAAACACTGCCCTTCTGAAGTTTGTAATCTAGTTGGGGAGGCAAAATTTTTGAGATCCAAATCCACTAGAGAACAATATTACCCCAAAATGGTGGTTGCAGGATTCTAAAGATCATTTGGGTCCATATTTTATTGTTCATAAAGTACTATTTGCCCTCTGAATCTCAACCAGCTAGAATTTTGCACACCACTACACACACTCATGACATCATAGTGATGCAAAAAGGCGTTTTAAAAAATGGAAATACTAGCCCCATAACTAGAAAAATACAACAAATAGCAGACACCGTTTTCCCCTGTTTCCTTTAAAAACCTCTCCACTTCATAGGGACAAAAGATTTTGAGTACCAGCTTGTCCTCATTCCATGCTGCACACTGCTAACTTAATCAGTGTTCACTCTAGGGAAGCAATCCAAGTCACACAACAACTTGTCCCTATTGTGTCTTTATGCCTGAGAGGTTGTTATCACTTGCTGTAGACACCAATGAATTCTCAGGATTATGCAGTTAGTGATTCCTGGATTGAGTAGGGAAGGTGCCTCAATGTCTACTAACCTTGGGAAGAGGAGACAGTCTTGGGACAGTTGCCACCTTCATAGTCACATCTCTCTTCATTCCAGTTTGCTTCAGTGCCCCTCACCTTTCCCCAAAACTCCCAGGTCTGATAAGCTCCCATGTGACTTCCTGGGTGACATCATCACCTGATGAACTCTTGTACTAAATTTTAGACAATATTGCCCAAGGAAAAGGTAGTATCATCCCAAGCTAGAGATACCTCAATTTATAGTTACAAATGGAATGGGAATTGTTTTTTTTTCTTTTCTTCTTTTCTCTTCTCTTCATTTCTCTGATGGGAGAATTACCAGGAGAGGAGAATTTTCCCTATCCTACAAGTAGATCACAGTAGTCTGGAAAATTTGAATAATCCCACACAGGTATCCCAGAGATCTGCCAAAACTTGAGAGGCAATTGGAAGGAATTTAGGGAGCTTAGTCAAGCTCTTAAGTCAAGTTAGAGTGATTGCTGGGTGAAAGACACACTGCTTTGATACTTAAGCAAAAGAAAATGTCAAGATTTGTAGTTACTATGTCTGAACTGGGTTTTGGTGACTGAAGTCCAAATGTACATGATAGCGGTAGTGTATTTCTGACTCCTGAATAAAAATCTATGAGATCAGAGTTGGGTAAGAACCAGAATGCAAAGGAGAAACTCTAAAACACTGATCACTTATCCACTCATTGCATGTGAGTTATGATGCTGGGAGAGTTAAATCTCTTGCCAAGACAGGGAAGCTGAAACATTCTCTTTGGTGGCATTATGACATCCACCATGGCAAAAAGTTTTCTATGACAAATTACTAGTGGTTCCTGAAGAGCTACACCATGCAGAATGGCCAGGGAAACTACAAAAGGACTGATGCTAATGATACCTGGCAGGAGGGGCACCAAACGTGGGAGAAGATGCAACAGGCAACAACACTACCACCACCTCCTGGTAGCTCTACTGAGATTTAGAAAGGCATATTTAACAGTGGGTGTATTTATTGTCTATTAGCTCTCCTATGAGTTCCATTTGGGGTCCTTTGAACTGTCATTAAATCTTTCCTTCTTTGAGTTTTGTGAACTGTGCTTGCAAGGAAAATTTGTGACAGCATTCTGAGTGATGTCATGTATCAAGCTTCCCAGATCTGGGAGGAGACTTTGAGCCACACAGATGAGAAATCATTCAAAATGCAAGAAGACTTGTAAGGTTATATGACAGGTTGTCAAAAAAAAGGGTTACATAATTAAATGCTAAACTGTTGAACTCCACTTAGACAAATTCCATAGGTAATTGCAACAACAACAAAAAAATTTTGGAACAGAAATAATGAAAAGAGGCTTAATTTTCTCTCAAAGATTAACATTAATATGCAATGCTTCACTAATGTCCTACAATTAGTGTGGAGATTTCACTTATGTTCGTGTTTACTTTTCTTAACATTGACTTTTATAAGATTTTAGTTTCGAGTGTTTTTATCCCTTTCTCTCTCCCCCTTCTCCCTGCCAAGACAGCCATCTGATACAGACTATATGTGCACAATCAAATTAAACACATTTCCCCATTAGTCATGCTGTGAAAGAAGAATCAGAAAAAAGTAAAAACCATGAGAAAGAAAAAGAGGGAAATAATATGTTTTGCTCTGCATTTAGACTCCATAGTTCTTTCTCTGGATGTGGATAGTCTTAGATTTGGATTGTCTTAGATAACTGTACCGCTGAAAGGAGCTAAGTCTATCAATGTTTATCATTGCACAATGTTGCTGTTACTGTGTACAATGTTCTCCTGGTTCTGCTCACTTCACTCACATCAGTTCATGTAAGTCTTTCCAAATTTTCTGGAGTATGCCTGCTCATCATTTCTTATATCACAATAGTATCACATTACATTCATATACCACAACTTATTCAGCCATTCCCCCAATTGATGGGCATTCCCTCAGTTTCCAATTCTTGTCCACCACAAAAAGAGCCGCTATAAATATTTGCATACATGTGGGTTCTTTCCCCCTTTTTATGATCTCTTTGGGATACAGACATAGTTCACTTGTGCTCTAGAAGGCTTTGCCAGCTATTCTACCAAAATTAAGGGTTGCAAAGGCAACCTCATCTCACCCTTACAAAGACCCTGCTGACTATGAAAGGTGGAAGGAAAGGGAATAAGCACTTATTAAGTTCCTTTTATGTCAGGCACTGTGCTAAGTGCTATAAAAATATAATCTCACTTGGTCAAGATAGATGTTATTATTATGCCCATTTTACAAATGAAGAAACCAAAGCAAACGTTAAGTGATGTGTCCAGGATCACACAACTAGTAAGTATATATGGCCACATTTGAACTCAGATCTTCCTGACTCTAGGCCTGTCCTTATCTACCATATTACCTAGCTGTCTCAGGGAGTTATCCCTGGGCGGGGGGGGGGGGTGCTGGGAGAGTGGGGAAGTGAAATCAAGGAAGCATAAGTGTGCACAGTTATTTCTGTGCTAAGTGGAATGCAGTTTTGTATTACTGAGCAGACCTTGAAATGGAAGGGCTCAATCACCTCACTCATTGTGTATGTTTACTCATCTCCCAAGTGCTAATAACAAGACTCACCACCCCAACAGGGCATAAGAGTAGGGCTTTTGTAGATTAATCTTAGGATGTCTGGCTGCTTCCTTCTCTCATTCATTGGTGGAAGAAGACCAGAATACAATTATCCTGACTGTCTCTTTTCTTTTACACAATACTGCCTCCTTCTTGCTACCTTGTTTTTGTTGTTGTTTTGTTTCTTACTTGGCTTTTTTTTGTAACAGGAAGAGAATAAGTATTTGTTCTCTCCTGGGGAAAAGAACATATATAACTCTGGACACAGAGAACTGTGACCTCCCTAAGACAGTATGCTTTTGCCAACAATCATTCTAAGAGAGCTGTATTTTCACACTTGTAGACACTACAAGGACATAACTGAGTCTTATCCATAATAAATTACTGCTTTATCACAGGAGTAAGTACATCTGGCAAAGAGTCCACCACTTTTTTTTTCCTCCAGGATTCTCTGTGGAAACAATTGTCCACCTATTTATTTTTTGATCATCCTAAAGTTCAAAATTCACATGAATCTGGTAGATTCTAAAAATATATTTGGTGTATGATACTATGATTTTCTAATGCATTGCATTTTTTAAAAAAACTCCATAGTAAATCCTTATGATTTCACCCTGTATTTTGTGGGAGATGGGAAAGTAAAGTATCTTTTCTTACATATGAAATACTTCCTAAATCGGTTGATGGAAGAAAAAAAGTGTTATATGGCCAATACAAGCACACTATAGAAAGTATGGAAGACATCATTAATGCTTTATTGGCACCCCAATAGAGCACCCCTTTATAAAGAACCCCTAATCTACCTACCTATATCTTCCCCTTCACCACCACTCCCTATCTCCAAGGCTATTCAATTTCAACAATAAAGTTAATTTCTACGGTTATTTAACATGTTCTGGAGGTAGGAGTGTGGCAAGAAGATTAATACTCAACAGATGTTGCCCTCTGCATGTGATGAAGGTATGAGGCAGAGAATTTTGTATTTTTTCCAAATGATCTTGAGAGAAAACCAATGTGTAGCTCTGTTGCTGAATGACTGGTTTATTGAGAAGTCCTCATTATGAACCAGATTCAAAGGCTGCCAGGTTTTATCATATCCCTTTTAGGACTGTGATATTTGCATCAAAAGATTTCTCTTTTCACTCAGTATTTGTGCATCCCCTATGATAACTCTTTTAATTCTGAACTTGGCTGGCTCTGGGGTGTGCGCTCTCTCTCTCTCTCTCTCTCTCTCTCTCTCTCTCTCTGTTTCTCTCTCTCTCTCTCTCTTTCTCTTTCTCTCTCTCCCCTGTAAAAAGGAAGGTATATATGATCCATAGCTAGACACACACAAAGAAGTTGTCTGATTCTTTTGCCACAAACATTTCTATGTCATACATGATGGGCTATTCTCTCACTGAACCATAATTATATTACATATTTTTACATTTCCCTCTTGTGCTTCTATGGAGACACCATTTACATATCTCCAGTGATTAGTCATGAAAAAAAGGCCATATGCTTGTAAGACACAGCTATCTGAGTTTTTAATCCTGTTAGTTTAAGCCATAGACAATTAAATAATCACAAAATAAACAGCTTTGTCATTCCACTGGGTTGCAGATGCTTATTAACTCAACTCTCTTGTTAATGAAACCCAGAGATTAAGAAAAATGAGAAGCCCAATAGCTTTTACCAGCGTTTAAAAGGTGAACTACATCTACACTACAATAGTTCAATTGGAAGAGCATCTGTCCTGGGTTAGCATTTCCCTTGTTACTTGCATGGCCTTTGTTCAAGTTTGTCTCTTTCTTGGAAATAAAATGCCCTGATGCTTTTACTGTGCCCTAGGTTTCAATTCCTCTCTGTTGTTGGCACCTCAGGGTAACAATATAATGACATCACAGTGGGTGAATAAACACTGTGTGATGGAAAGAAACAGGTAGAAAGTTAGAGTATGCAATATGAATAGTTGTGACATTAGAACCGAATGGTTTGAGGAATGGCAAGTCCTACAAGGCAGCAACAGAAAAGCTTAATATCACGTACTGTCAATGTCAATTAATGACTATGATGAAGAAAATACAGTTTGCCAACCAATGAGTTGTATTTGCTTTTAACCATCTATTCATTGGGTTAACTGGTCAAGAAGGGCTTTGTCCAGGGTTTCATCAATAGCTACTCAGAAATGAAACTGTATTTGCTGACAGCTAAGATCTGAGAAATTCAAATACACTTTCACTTATTAAGGAATATTATGGTAGAAACCTTTAATTAGTCAATTAGCTTTGGGAATAGAATGCTAAACAAAAGTGCAATTAATTAATGCAGTAACTACGATCCCCTGAGGTCATTAACCAGGGCTTTAGTCTTTAGTCAGAACACCAATAATACAGAATAACCAGCCTGCAACCAGCCTTCTGACACACAGAATCCAGTCACCCAAGAACAGTTAGGCCGTCAGTAGCTAAATGTACAAACTCATTCTTTACCACATCTCTCCATACACTGCATCAAAATTCCCAGAGAACCATGGCAACCCACTGTCATTGTTACACTTGTCTGCCAACATGTTCCAAAACACACCTTCACACAAAAGATCTAGAGTCATGGAAATACTTAGCAATCTTATTATTAGTTAGTGGTTCTGAGGATGAAATGTGCCATTAACCAACCTCCAAGTGGGAAAACTCAATCAAAATGTAGTAAAAATGTAATGCAAAATAAACAGCAAAGGAAAAACTTGACTTTTAAAGCTGCTGTCAAATGGCTGCTGACCACCCACAGAGACAATTACAGAGGCCTCTGCAATACATTACTTCAGGCAAGTGAATTCCCATTTATGACCAAGGACCCACAAGTTGTAAATTTTTCCCCTCAACGTGCTGCCTAAGCAAATCAGAGACCAAAAAGACACCAACAAGATCACTGCCTTTATAGCTTTGGCTCTGGAGTAAAAAATCGCTTTAGTGCTAGGCTTTACCCACCAGAGTAAATATGGAAATACAAAGGTATTCTATACATTCATTTTCTAAGTCATTGGAATTGATAATTGATAAAATAAGGCAGAATCCTTCTGGACAATAATACGGCAACACACAAAATATTGTAGTCTTTGAAACAGTAATTCCACTACTAGGACTATATACCCCCAAGGACCTGATTGAGAAGAAAAGACATAGATATAACCAAAAATAATTCATGGTGGCATATTAAAGATGGCTTACAACTGAGGCAAAGGTAATCTGACCTGTTTTTAAAAGTTATTGACACAAAGGAAGATAGATGAAAGAAGAGATATTGACTCATACTGTCACCATGTCCTAAAGAAGTTTGACAGATATAAATTAATTGTCACAACAAATAGACCAAAGGAGCCTAGAAATTTTCTAGCTAATTAGCACTTGATCTCCATGATAAGTGGAAAGCTACAGAAATCATCAATTCAGGGTACCACCAGTTTAGAACATAAACTCTTTTGTAAAATCTCATCAGAGACAATGATAGAAGCTTATGAACAGTATTACTTTCTAAAACAACTAGGAGCATTCAAGGGGAAAAGAAGTTTATAGAAAATTTAATGAGACCCAACTAGGCAAAATTATTCTTTTTGTTTCCTTCTTCACATTTTCCTAGCCACCGTATGACATAATGTTTTGCCCATAGTAGGGATGTATTACATGTTTGTAGAATGAATGAAGAGTCAGATGATTCCTAGGTTGTTAATCTGAGTGACCAGAAGAATGATGTTGATTTGGCAGAAAAAGGAGATTCGAGAAGAGATGGGTTTAGAGGGCAAAAAATAATTTCAGTTTTGGATACATTGAATTTGAGATGCCTATGGGACATTCAAGTGGAGATATATACCAGGTAGTTGATAATAGAGCTGGGATAGGCAAACTACAGCCATTTTAGATACAATAAAACTTCATTTTAAAAATGTGAAAAACATTCATAAGTCCCAAGAATTACCAAAAAAGCCAGTGAACTGAATTTAGCCCACTGGCTATAGTTGGCCAGTACTTGATAACAGAACTGTAATTCAGGAAATAGATAAGGTCTGTTTTATAAATTTGGGATTGAACTGCACAGAGATGATAGCTGACCCCAAAGCAAAACACTTGCCTTCCAGGCTCTCCTCCAACAGGATAAACTCCATATGTCTGTTAAAATCACAAAAGATTCCTTTAAAGATCTAGTGACAGAGATAACATTGCTAAGATGATCTTCTAATTATGTCAAACAGGGCATAGTAACAGTAAGGAGTACAAACAGGATCAGGAAAAGCAATATGCACAATGTAAATGGAAGGAACAACAAAACGATTGAAGCTAAAGGCTGTGAAATTATAATGACCAGGCTTGATGCCAAAGCAGAGTTATGAGAATGTGCTTTTATCTCTTCTTTAAATGAGTGAGGGACTATGGCTGTGGAATACTGAATATGGTGTCAGACTTGGAGGATGCCTTGGTTAGTTTTCTTGACCTGTTTTTTTCCCTCTTTTTAATTCTTTGTTATAATGGATGGTTCTCTGGAAGAAGTATGAAGAAGGACATTTTGGGGAAATATAGAGGATATAAAAACATTTCAATAATTTTTTAAATAGTGAGGTATACGTTAGTAAAAGGTATTTACCACTGTTGTAGAGTACATTCAGCACAGAATAAATGGAAAGAGGATTTCTCACAGATGGTGAGGTCCTCTGGATGATCTTGTTTGCAGCTGATATACTCATCACATTAAGTCCAGAAGAGTCCAGACCCTCTTTGATAAGATCCATATTTGCTCAAAAGATTTAGCCTAACTATCCACAGTGGAAACACCAAGTGGATGAAAAATACCTTCTATCCCAACTATGATATGCAGCTGAATGGATGACTTATCGAGATAGTACATCATCACATATGCTTTGAACAGAGACTGCAAATGGACAAGTTTAGCTAGGCTTGAACAAAAGGAAAAAAAAAACATTTAGCTTTACCTTTTGCATACCACGTTGCATTCTTAATTACCCCCAAGCTTCTCCCTGAAATAAAGGCCCATTTTTCAACCAATTTTTTTTTCAGAAATGCAGTCCTGCTTAAAGTTGTTGAAATACAAACAGTCTCTAAAAAAATTAAAGTTGCAGTTTACTCTAAAGGCACTGGAGAAACAAATAGGAGGTGTTGCGAAGACACAAAGAATCATGTACAAGAAGCAGAATAAAGATATTATCAGAAAGATATAGGCTTGGGGGAGTAGAGGTGTAGTGAAGAAAAGTCAAGCATATAGCAAGAGTGAAGGATAAAACAATGGACATCCCATATGCTCTATTGATACCTATGCTATGTCATGAGTTCTAGAGACTCATTTGCTATATTTTGACTAGACCACTATGAAAGATTTAAGGGAGGACGTGGATACCCACAGTATGCAAAAAAAAAAATACTGGGCTGGGTTTCTATGGATGAACTGAGATCTGTGTCAATGAGTGGGGAGTATCAAGGAAATCACAGATCCATTAGAAAATCAATTATAAAATGATAATAACGGCAACAAAATATGAAAATACACAGAAGAAAAAGAGTTGAAAAGGTGACGTGGAAGCAAACAGGATGTTTTTCTTACTGTCTAATTAAAGATAAAGCTAATGTGCACTTTTAAAAAACAAATATTTTGGAGGTTACAGTGCCATTTCTGGTTTTTTTATTCTTGTTTGCATATCTGAATGTTCTTATTGATGCTTATTAAGTTCAGAATAAATTATTTTAAAGATAAAGAACATAAGGACTCATGATGGAAAATGCCATCCACATCCAGAGAAAAAAACTATGGAGTCTGAATGCAGAGCAAAGCAGATTATTTTCTTTTTGTTTTGTTTTTTCTTGCTCATGGTCCCTCCCATTTGTTCTAATTCTTCTATATAACATGACTAATTGGAAAATACATTTAATAGGAATGTGTAAGTAGAGCCTATATCAGATTACATGTTGTCTTGGGGAGGGGAGAGGGGAGAAAAGGGTAGGAAATTTAAAACTTGAGGAAATGACCGTTGAAAACTAAAAATAAATAAATAAACTTTTAAAAAAGATTTAAAATACTTTAGAAATTAGTCTTTAAAAAATCTAGACACTGAGTCATATAAGCGTTTGTTGTCCTCTTTTTTTTTTCTCAAATTATAGAACACTGGAGTCAGAAGTGACCTTACAAGTCACTTCATCTAACCCTCCACCCCTTTCAACATCATTGACAGGTAGTCATCAAAGCCCAGCTTAAATATGTTGTGTCAAGTGTTGGCTTCTTTCCAAGAAAGAACATTTTGTTACTGAGCAAGCTATTATTATTAGGAAATTCTTCCTTTACATTGAGACAAAATATGTATCCTGTAACACTCACCCATTCCCCCCAGTTCTGTAGCAACATGTAATAAAAGGAATCACTCATATGACAACTTGTCAGATATGTAAAGGTATTTATATACCTTCCCTAAGCCTTTCATTCCTATACCAGGCTGAATGATTGAAGTTCTTTTAGCCTTTCTTCATAAGGTTAGTTTCTAGACACCACACGATTACCGTTGCCCTCTTTTGAATACGTTCCATAGTGTTAACATCCCCCTTTAAATTTGGCAACTGGTATCGAACAAAATACTGACAATGCTGTCTGACCAATATGGGGTCCACTAGGACTATTAGCCCTCTCTATTTGGACATTACACTTTTCTTCAACATAGTCATTTGATTGCATTAGTTTTTGTAGAAACTATATCCCATTATTGGCCCAATTTAACTCTCAAGAGGCAGTGTGGTATGGTGGACAAAGATTTTGCCTTAAAGTCAGGAAGACCTAAGTTCAAATTCAGTTCAAAATTATATTCATCCTTCTTCAATTTCACCTCTTTTGCTTATTTTCAAGCTCCTCAAAGTATTTCTGAATAGTAACTCTCTTACCTGCTATATTAGCTGTCACTTGTAGCTTTCCATTGCCTCCAAATGTGATAAGTATGCCTTTGATGTCTTCATTCAAGTTGCTGATGAACCGTTATTTGCTGAGGCACCATGGTTTTTGACAAGGGGGCTCCTGGGAACACTGACTTAAAGCCTACTCAATTACTTTGCATCTTCTTACTGTACATCTTGACTAAACTGTTTTTGTAATTATTACAGAATCAGAAGTGGTGTAGATTCTAGAAAGCAGCTCGTTCAACTGATACCTGAGAAGGACTTCTTTCTTCAGCATTCCGGCTTCCTCTGTGTGTATGATCTTGGGTGTTTTTTTAACTTCTCTGGGCACCAATCTCCTCATGAATAAGGAGTAGACTTAATGAAGACTCATCTCCCTCACTTGAAATCTGGTCACGGACACTTAGTAGCTGTGTGACCCTGGGAAAGTCACTTAATCCTGTTTGCCTCAGTTTCCTCATCTGTAAAATGAGCTGGAGAAGGAAATGGCAAACCACTCCAGTATCTTTGCCAAGAAAACCCCAAATGGCATCATAAATGTTCAGACATGACTGAACAATAACAAAGTGCAGATTCCATAATCCGGGGATCTCTAAAAAGCTCAAGCACTCTTTACTTGAAAACCCCTAGTGATAGGAAACATTACTTCCTAAGACAGCTCTATTTTTGGAGAATTTTCATTAAGGCAATTTTTCCTTTTAACAAGTTTCCACTCCACATTTTCTGCCCGTTGCTACCAAACAAAACAAGTCTAATTCTTCTTTCAAATGACAGTCTTTTAAATACCCAAAGATAGCTATTCTTTTCCTCGTCTTCTTTCTTCCAGATAAAATATATCCAGTTCTTTTCACCTATCCATGTAAATAAGTATGGCATGGTTTCCAGTACCATCACCATTCTGGTTGCCCTCCTTGATAGACAGCTTAGTTTGTCAGGATGTTCCCGAAAATGTGGTACCAAGAATTGAGCACAATACCCAAGATGTGACATGAACAGGATATAATACAGTATTCCTATAACTGTCCTTGTTCTACACAGGCTCTTCTGATACAGACACAGAAACATTAGGTTTGGGGGTTTGTTTGGGGTTTTTTGGCTGCCATATTACTCTTTTGACTTGGTTTCAGCTTGAATCCATTAAAACCCTTAGGTTTTTGTTTTGTTTTGTTTTTTTACGTGAACTATTGTCTAGATAATCTTTCCATCCTGAACTTAAGAGGTTGCTTTTTTTGAGCCTATAGATGGCTATATTTATAAGTATAAATGAATCAATCCACGAATGAACAAGAATTTAATAATTGCCTACCATATACATAGTACTCTAAGTGCTAGGCATATAAACAGAAAAGTAAGAAAGGGAAGGCAGTGTCAAGAGAGCAGAGTAGCAGGAACAGTCACAGCTGAGTTCTTCCAAACTCCTCCACACAGATCCATATAACACATCATTTTTTGTTGTTCATTCATGTCCAATTCTTCATGACCCCATTTGGGGCTTTCTTGACAAAGATAATAGAGGGGTTTGCCATTTCTATCTCCAGCTCATTTTACAGATGAGGAAACTGAGGCAAACTGGGTTAAGTGACTTGCCTAGGGTCACACAATAAGTGTCTGAGGGCTGATCTGAACTCAGGTCCTCCTGACTCTAGGCCTAGTGCTTTATCCACTGTCTGACCTAGCTACCTAACAACACATCAAACCAAGTCCTAATCAGAAAATCCAAGAAAAAGAATCACAGTGAGTTGTTTTTCCAGCCCAGGTAGATATAGGAAGATATAGAGAGAGGTCTATAGACACTGAGGTTGAGGTTGTCTAGAAACAGCTGTGGGGAGAATTCCAGTACAGAGAGAAAGTGTATAACAAGGTAAGAAAAGGTCTCAAACCCAGCACAATAGGAGCCTAAACTTGTGTGGGGTGTAGGAACAGGTGCCAACTGTCAGATCTCTTCCTCATTTTTTAAATCTTTTTTTATTTAGACAAATGCTAAAACTTAAACACATAATAAGAAAAGGAAAAGAAATATATTATAAACAGATATAAAATAATTAAAAAAAAACTATGTCATGTGCACAGCAGAATGTAGAAAATTCGGAATATATAGCAATAATTTTCCATTTCAAGAAAGCCTATGTATTAAATACTGCATGTTACATTGAAAGCTGTCCATCTTTGCTGCCTTGTATGTTTTCTTTTGTTCTCTACTGTACACTATTTACTTTGTTCTTGTTCTCCCTTCCTCCTTCCCCCTCCACAATTAAGCATGGATATATTTATATATAGATATTGTTATATACATACACATATGCATACTTACATATGCATATATAAACATATACTTTCCCAAAGATATTCTACTCCTAATCTTTATCTCCTAACTCTTCTACTTTACATCTACCCTCTACCTTGCCTTCCTGTTAACCTACCCTCACTCCAACAATCACTCCCTTATCCTCCCCTTCCCATACATAAATCTAAACACCCTTTTATATGCCCCCTTTGACCTATTCCCCCTTATCCTCCCAAGAATCCCTCCCTTATCTTTCCATTCTCATTGATCTAAACACCCTCCTATATCCCTCCCATTAACCAATTCCCTCACTCTCCCCTAAAGATCACTCCTTTATCCTCTCTCCCTCTCCCTGTCCCCTTAGAGTTTTATTTCTTTCTAAATTGAAGACTTTTATACTCTTCTAGATTCATATGTATTTTTCACTCTGAACTCATGCCCAAAGAAAGTAGGTTTCCAGAATTAACAACCTCCTTCCCCCATCTAATTCCTCTGTATTGGTTCTTCCTCTCGAACCTCATTTGTATAAGATAATTACTCTTTTAGCTGTTCTTGAATAGTTTTACTTTTTGACATCATATAGATCTCTTCCTCATTACCCTGTTCTAAATCATAAATATATACTGAGGAGGGAACCAGCACCTAGGGATGGCATTGCAGGGTCAGGAGAGGTTGTAGACCCCAGACTGTAGTGTGGGAGAAGTCAGTTCAGAAGCAAGCAGTATCTGTGTGGCTCTGATCTCTAGAGAGGAGCACAATCTCAGTTATTAGCTTCTGGCCCAATTTTGAACTTTTTGGGAGGGGGGCTTTTTGGAGGGCAGTTGGGGTTAAGTGACTTGCCCAAGGTCACACAGCTAGTAAGTGTGTCAAGTGTCTGAGGCCGGATTTGAACTCAGGTCCTCCTGACTCCAGGGCAGGTGCTCTATTCACTGCACCACCTAGCTGCCCCTCTGGCCCAGTTTTGAAGCCTTAAGTAGAATAACCAGGACAGGAAGCCCAGATCAAACAGTAACATACAGTTCTATCATTCTGAACCAGCAGAGTTTTCTACCTGACCAATAGTGATTAAATCTATAACTGTCTACTAGAACACCAACCACAAGCAAGTCCATAAATACTTCGCTTTAACCCAAACCTTTCTGAACTTGCAGTGTTCAGACCAGGAGCATAGAAATCAGACTTTACTCTGCATCAGACCACTCAGGCAGCAATGAGAGCTTTCAGGTCTGCAGCCTGATATCCTGGATTAAAATAACACTTAATACCCCTCAGGAAGTAACTACAGAACTAGCCCAGACATGCCCTCCAGAAGCGTACACAGTCTACCCCAACATAAAGTTCAAAGTCAGGAAGTAGGACAGAAGAATGAGAAAACAAAAACAGAATCTCACCATAAAAAAGCTACTATGCTGACAGGGACACTCAGGACAAATCCGGAAGAATAGAATGACTGCAAAATATCTATACTCAAAATATTAAAGAAAAACATTTTGTACAGAAATTCAGCTAGAATTCCTGGAAGCAAGAGATTTTTTTTCAAGACTTTAAAAAAATTTTTTTTAAATAAATGAAATGCGAATGCTATAAGAAAAAATACAAAAAGAAATCAGTTATAAAAGGAAGAATGACTATAAGAGATAATAAGAAATATGAAAACAAAATCAAAATACTGAGAAATAGAAGAAAATTTAAATTTTTCACAGCAAAAACAACTGACCTGAAAAATATTGAGGAGGAGAAAATTTAAGGATCACTGTAATACCTGAAACGCAAACCCCACCTCCAAAAAGTATAGACAAAACATAAGAAATCATGAAGAAAACTGCCCAGATCTCTTCAAAACAGAAGACAAAATGGAAATAGAAAGCGCCAGCCTCTTAAAAGAAATCCCAAAATGAAAACTTCCAGGAACATTACAAACAAAATCTAGAGTTCCCAGATCAAAGAAAAAAAATACTTTTAAGAAGCAAGTAAGAAAGGATTTAAGTATCAAGGAGCCAGCATTAGAATTATATACAATTTAGCTGCCGAAACTATAAAGGAGATGAGAACTTAGAATACAATATTCCAGAAGGCAGAGGGTATAAATTTATGACCAAGAATAACTTATGCAGCAAAACTGAATATAATCCTGTAGAAGAGAAAATGGATCTTTAATGAAATAGAAAACTTCCAAACATTCCTGATGAAAAGACCAGAGCTTCATAGAAACTCTGAAATGAAAACAAAGAGTCAAGAGAAACATAGTAAGCTAAACATGAGCCAACAATCATAAGGGACAAAAAAAGGATAAATTATTTACATTCCAATATCAGGAAGTTCTAGAAACTCTATCAGAATCTACATGGAGTCTGACTAGACAGGGATCCTGGGAGTAGCTGCATTAATGTTTTGATGATATTAAAAGAAAAACAGAAAGGAAAGGAAAGAGAAATACATTGGGGGAGCATTAATGTTTTGATGATCTTAAAAGAACAGAAAGGAAAGGGAACAGAAAGGCATTGGGGGAAGAGGTGGGAGAAGGGAGAGAAAGAATTGGAGAAATTATCTCACATAATCAGGGAGTGCAAATAGAAGTTTCTACAAATAAGAGGAAAGGGATGGGGGAGGAGGTGACACTTGACTCAGTCATCAGAAGTGGTCAAAGGAGGGAAAAATAAAGACATACAGAATTTTTTACAGAAACATTTCACTCAACAGGGAAAAAGGAGAATGGAAGTGGGGAGAATTAAGAGGGAGAGATTAAGGGAAGTATTAATACTAAACAAAACCAATTCTAAGGATGTCTAAAAAACATACTTATAGTAATAATTTTGGCAGTGGTAAAGAATTAGAAATTCCCCATTAATTGGGGAATAGCTGAACAAATTGTGGTACATAAATGTGATGGAACTGTCCCTTAAGAAATTAAGGATAGAATTTCAGAGAAATCTGGGAAGACTTATATGAACTAATGCAAAGTGAAGTGAAGTAAACCAGGTTCGTGGAATAATAACATTGTAAAGAAAAACAACTTTGAAAGACTTAGAAACTCTTATGCCAGCAGTTCCTATAACTCACAACTGAATCTAAAGTTCTTCAGGGAGTCCTTGAGAGTGTCCTTGTAAGGGGCAGCTAGGTGGCACAATGAATAGAGCACTAGCCCTGGAGTCAGGAGGACCTGAGTTCAAATGTGACCTCAGACACTTGACACTTACTAGCTGTGTGGCTTTGGGCAAGTCACTTAACCTCAATTGTCTTGCCTTCCCCCTTCCAAAAACAACAAAAATGAGTGTCCTTGTACTGCTTCTTTCCTTAGTTTTATTTTATTTTTAATTTATAGAATAAAACAAGCATCTTCATAACGTTGTATAATAAAAAAAATAATTGCACAGGAAATTGCAAATCTATTGTGTACAACTTGCTATTCCTTTTAAATATATAATAAAGTTATCATGTAAATTTCTTTTTTTCCTTTTTTCCCATCCCTACCACCCTAAGGACGGCTACCATTAGACACAAATGCATGTGCATGTGTGTGTGTGTGTGTGTGTGGATGTGTGTATGTGTGTGTGTGTACACAAAATCATTCCATACATACTTCTATTCATCAGTTCTTTCTCTAAATGCAGATAGTGGCTTCCTTCATATGTCCTTTGTAATTAATTTGGACATTTGTAATATTCAAAATTACTTAGTCATTTACAGTTGTTCTTAAAACAATATTGCTGTTACTATAAACAACATTTTCTTGGTCCTGCTCATTTAGCTCTTCATTATTTCATGCAAGTCTATCTATATTTTTCTAAGATCATGAGTTCATTATTTCTTATAGCACAGTAGTATTCCATCTCAATCATACACCGCAATTTGTTCAGCCATTCCCCAATTTACAGGCATCTCTGTAAATTTCAGTTCTTTGCCACCACAAAGAGAGCTGCTATAAATATTTTAGAACATATAGGTTATTTTCCTATTTCTCATAATCATCTTTGGAAATAGATTTAGTAGTTGTATTTCTGAGTCAAAGGGGATAAGCAGTTTAATAATGCTCTGGGCATAATTCCAGATTGCTCTCCAGAACGGTTGGATCAGTTCACAATTCCACCAAAAATAAATGAGTGTCCCAATTTTTCCAACATCTGTCACTTTTCCCTTCAATCATTTCAGCCAATCTTTGTAAAATGATATCTCAAGGTTGTTTTAATTTGCATTTCTCTAATCAATAATGATTTAGAATATTTTTTCATATTACTATAAATTGTTTTGATTTCTTCATTGGAAAACTGCCTGCTCATATCCTTTGACCATTTATAAATTGGGGAATGACTGGTATTCTATAGATTTAACAAAGTTTTTCCTATATTTGGGGCACAAGACAGTTATCTGAGAAACTGTCCATAAAAATTTTCCAAAATTTTCTGCTTTCCTTTTGATCTTGCCTATATTTGCTTTATTTGTACAAAATCTTTTAATTTAATGCAATAAAGTTATCTATTTTATACCTTACTCTGCTCTTTATCTCTTCTTTATTCATAAATTGTTCACCTATCCATAAGTCTGATAATGTTTCATGTTCTTCAAATATTCTTGTAATATCGTGTATTTTCTTGGTAAACGGTGTAAGGTATTGGTCTATGCCCAATTTCCGCCATACCGTTTTCTAGGTTTCTCAAAAATTTTTTCCAAATAATAAATTCTTATCCCAAAATCTTACATATTTACATCTGTCAAGTACAAGGTTACTATATCTATTTGCTGCTGCAAATTGTATATCCACTCTGTTCCACTGATCTACTTTTCTGTTTCTTAGTTAGCACCAGATAGTTTTGATAATTACTGCCTTATAATATGAAGCTCTGGCACTGCTAAACCTCCATTTTTTCCATTATTTCCTTTGATATTCTTTCTTTTTTGTTCTTCCAGATGAATTTTATTATTATTTTTTCTGATTCAGTAAAATAAATTTTTGGTAATTTAATTGGGATGGCATTGAATACACAAATTAGTTTAGATAAATTTGTCATTTTTACTATATTGGCCCTGCCTGTCCATGAACAATTAATATTTCTGCAATTATTTAAATCTGATATTATTTATATTAAAAGTTTTCTCTATAATTTTGTTTATATAGTTCTGGCTTTGTTTTGTCAGGTGTACTCCCAGGTATTTTGTACTGTCTAGAGTTATTTTCAATGGAGTATCTCTTCCTATCTCTTCTTAAAGGATCTTGTTTGTGATATATAGGAATGCTGATGATTTATGTAAATTTACTTTACATCCTGCTACTTTTCTAAAATTATTGATTGTTTCAACTAGCTTTTTATTTGATTCTTTGGGATTTTCCAAGTATATCATCATATCATCTGTAAAAAGATAGCTTTATGGTTTCATTCCCTATTCTGACTCCTTCTGTTTCTTTTTTTTCTCTTATTGCTATTGCTAGGATTCCAATATAATATTGAATAATATTGGTGACAGTGGGCATCCTTGTTTCGCACCTAATCTTACTGGGAAGGCTTCCAGCTTATCCCCATTACATATAATGCTTGCCAATGGTTTTAGATAAATGCTTTTTATCAATTTAAGGCAAAATCCATTTATACCTATATTTTCAAGTGTTTTTAATAGAAATGAGTGTTGTACTTGATCAAAAAAACCTTTTCTGCATCTGTTGATATAATCTTATGACTTTTTCTGCTTTTATTATTGATGTAATCAATAGTTGTCCTTATGTTAAATCATCCTGGCATTTCTGGTATAAATCTCACTTGGTCATAATGTATCATCTTTGTAATATAATGTTATAATCTTTTAGCTAGTATTTTATTTAGGATTTTTACATCCATATTCATTAATGAAATGGGTCTATAATTTTCTTTTTCTGTTTTTACTTTTCTTGGTTTAGATAACAGCATCATATTTGTTTCATAAAAGGAGACTGGTAGAATCCCTTCTTTGTCTATTATTCCAAATAATTTATTTAACATTAGAATTAGTTGATCTTCAAATATTTGATAGAATTCATCACTTGTAAATCCATCTGGTCCTGGTTCTTCTTCTCTTAGGGAGTTTATTTATGGCTTGCTCGATTTCTTTTTCAAAAATAGATCTATTTAGATATTTTATTTCCTCTTCTGCTAACCTAGGCAATTTATATTTTTGTACATATTTTTCCATTTCACTTAAAATGTTAAATTTATTGGCACATAATTGGGCAAAATAACTCCTAATAATTGCTTTAATTTTATCTCCTGTTAGTGATATATTCACCCTTGTACCACTTCTTCTGACCTCCATGTGAGCACTTGCATTGTAAAATAGCTCTCTGTCAAATGCTTAATAAATGCTTCTGAATGAATGGATGCTTTCCCAATTCATTACCTCTGCTCTGGTGTCACTCTCCTCTCTTCAAAGTTTATACTCTGTATTTGAGCATTCTTGCATGATCTATAGACTTTTGCCAGGCCATATCTCCAAGGGACATGGTGGTGCAGTAGTCCCAGGAGAGGGTAGAAGATCAAAGTTTCTATCCCAACCCCTACTCCTCCAACCTCTATAGTCAGGTTGTTACTCACTCTTAGGATCACTTTCTTCCCCTCTTTCCCAAGGGCATATGTCAATGGAGAACTTCAAACTACAAGGCATAAGAACAGCTGTCTCCACAAGGATATGGACCAATGCAATCACAGTGGGAGAAGGAGTCCATTCTCTCCCTATGACTACACCCTATATCTCTTCCAGGGCCAACTGTCTTCCTCCACGAACCCAATAGGGGCACAGGATGAGCTTTCTGAAGAGTGATCTTTCACCACCTCAACTTAATTTGCTCCTCGTGCTAGGATTACCTGTTAGAGTTCTGCCCACTTGCCTCCCTCATAGTAGATTACCTCAACTCCTGTTTTACTGAGCAAATTGAAATAATTCATCATGAACTTCCTCATCTCTCCTCCTCCACACCTCAAAATCCCTATAGATCCTCACTTATCTTCTCCTTTGCTCTAATTTCTCTCTAAGAAGTGGCTTTTTTTGTCAAGTCTAACCACACAATTCAATCAATCATTAAGAATTTATTAAGCACTTACAATGTACCAGAACAGCAGCTAGGTGGCACAGTGGATAGAGTGCCAGGTCTGGAATCAGGAAGACTCCTCTTCCTGAGTTCAAATCTGCCCTCAGACACTTACTAGCTGTATGACCCTGGGAAAGTCTTTTAACCCTCTTTGCCTCAGCTCCTCATCTACAAAGTGAACTGGAGACGGAAATGGCAAACCATTTTAGTATCTTTGCCAAGAAAACCCCAAATGGGGTCATTAAGAGTTGGACACCGCTGAAATGACTGAACGATAACAAATGAACCAGTCACTGGGAATATAAGTACAAAGAATGAAATAATCCTTACTCTCACATATAAGATATTTCAAATATGAAACATAGTACATTGGAAAATGTTTTGAGTGTCAGAAGATCTGGGTTCAAATCCCACTTCTGACACTTATTAGCTCTATAATTTTGGCCAAGTCATTTCATTTCTTTGTGCCTCGGATTTTTCCTACGTAAAATCAGGTGGGGTGTGTTAGGTGACTCCCAGATGCCCCTCCAGTTCTAAACCTATGACCTATGATTCTGTGTATGATTTAAAGCATAATTTTACTCTTCAACATAATTTTCACTTAGGTCTGAGTCCTGCCCTTGATCCCATCCCCTCCAATCTCCTATGGAATCCTACCCTGTAATCACTCCCTCCTTCTCCTTCATCTTTACACAATCCCTTTCGTTTGGCTCCTTCCCTATTACCCAGGTCTCCATGGTCCTTGAGGAAGAAAAAAAAAATTCCACTTGCCTGTGCTATCTCCTCAAGCTCTTGTTCTATATTTTTCTTCCTTGTCAACATAAAACTCCTGGAAAGCAAGGTCTCCTTTCACTGCCTTGCCTTTCTTTCCACCCACTCACTTCTTACAATTTGGCTTCTGATCCTGCTGCACTACTGAAACTGTTCTTTCGAAGGTCATTAATGATTTCTTCCCTGATAAATACAATTGCCCTTTCTCACTTTTCGTGCAATGCGGTGAAAGTGTATAGATAGAATTTAGAGTTAGAATATCTGGTTTTGTATCCTAGTTCCTTCTCCTCTGGCTGTATTTCTGTCTTTCTCCCAACTCAGCTACCAAGATTCAGCTATTTCCTCATCCTGGAAAATCTCTTCCCCATGCCAGCCCTTTTCCTCCCCCTGGGAATTCCTTCTGGAAGCATTCATTCTGGGGACCAGCCCAGGGCAGCTAAGTTTCGTTCTCCTTCCACTCTGTACTTTGGACACTTTAGACTTGGTCACAATGGAACGTAGTAGAGACCGTCTCTCTTCTCCACTTTTCAGTCCTCTTTTCTGTGTTAAATTATCTTATTAGAATATAGTCTCCTCGAAGATGGTCTTTACTACCTGTATTTGTATGCCCAGTTAACTGAATATCTGGACAGAGGAAATGCTCAAGAAGTGCTCATTGCCTGACTACCTGCTCTCCAGACTGAACAGTCCCTGGTCAAGATTGCCTGTTCATGAGGGTCTTCAGCCATACTCACTCTCTTCTCAGTTCAGCTGGTCCTCCAGACCAATCCATCTCTTCACCCGCAGTCTCGCTATTTCCACATATCTCTGCTTTGGGACCAGCTCTCCTGATGAGTGAGTCCCTGACAAGAATTGACATTTTGTCAGGGTTTCCAACCACACAGTTACTTCACTCTCTGGATCCCTCATCTCCTTATCAGTAGCTTTGTCTCCTTCTTTTACTCTCTCCTGCAACCATTTTCCAGCTCTCCTTAATACTTTGTTTTTTGCTTTCAAAGTATAAGCTCCTCGAGATTAGAAACAATTTTGTTTTCTTAAATTTGTATCCCTAATGCATAATTCCTGGAACACAGTAAGCATTTAAGAAATGTTTTTTCTATCTACTACCTGTGTGACCTGTGATAAGAGTTGATTGGTCTCACTGAGCCTCAGTTTCATTTGTAAAGTGAGTGGTTGGACTAGATGACTACTAAAGTCCTTTCTTGCTCTCAGTCTATAATCTTATGATCTTCCTTGACCTCTTTGGTCAACTTTGGGCCACCCCCTCCTCCTAGACCAGTGGTTTTCAACCTTCTTAATGCCACGACCCTTTAATATTCGTATGTGGGCATATCTGCATGTGGGCGGACCTGCCTGGAGATGGATAGAGGAGTGGCATTTTGGTTCCTAAGACCATCAGAAATATGTGTTTTCCGATGGTCTTAGGTGACCCCTGTAACCCCTGTAAAAGGATCGTTCGACCCCCAAAGGGGTCGCGACCCACAGATTGAGAACTAATGTCTTAGAGAGATACTTTTTTTTTCCTTTGGATTCTGTGACCCTGTTTTTGACTGGTTCTCTTCTAGTCAGGCACTAGGGATAAAAACACAAAAAGGAAAAAGGCTCTGCCCTCAAGAAGCTTTCATTCTACTGAAGTACATATAAGATGCAAACATGTAATTAAATTAAAGAAGGAAGAAAGCACTGGCTTCTGGGAAAATAGGTAAAGGCTTTATGAAAGACGTGATAGCTAAGATGAGATGTGAAGGAAGAGGAAGATGTGAGGAGGAAGTGTCTTCCAGGCATGGGGGACCTCACATGCAAAAGCTCAGAGACAAGATAAAATGCTGAATTGGGGTAATATCTAATAGGCTGGTTTAGTTAGAGTATAGTGAGTAAAGGGGAGCAATAGGAGAAAAAGTTTAAAAATCTAGGCAACCTAATTGTAGAGGGCTTTAAATGCCAGGCTGAGGAATTTTCTATCTTATTGTAGAGGTGATATAAAACCACTGACACCTTTCAAGCAGAGGAGTTCCATGATCAAATCTGTGCTTTAGGAAAATTAACTTGGTAGCTATGCTATATGTGGAATGGATTTGGAGAGGGCAGAACCTGGAAGCAGAGAGATCAATTAGAAGGCTATTGCAATAGTCTAGATGAGTGTTAGTAATAAAGGCCTGAATTTGGGGCATGTTCAGTTTGAGAAGCCAGATGGACATCCAAGTAGAGCTGTCCAGCAGGCAACCAACAATATAGACTGGAGGTTGGAAGAGAAATTAAGCCTAGATATGTAGTCTTGGAAGTCATCTGCACAGAGATGATAACTGAACCCATAGGATCAGATATAATCAACAAAGATGTGAGTAGAGATAGAATAGAGCTCAGGACACAAATGGCGGAGAAGCATATTCTCAGTGGACAGGAAATGGCTGATGATCCACCAAACAAAAATGATAAAGAGTGGTTAAATATGTAGGAGAACAATAGAGAGAACGGAGGTTATAAACCAATGAAGGAAAGAGCATCCTGGGGAAGGGATATGTGACAGTGTCAAAAGTTAAAGAGGGGTCAAGTAGAATGAAAGATGAGAAAAGGTCATTGGAATTAGTAGCTAGAAGATAGCGGGTAATCTTGGTGAAAAGAACGTCAGTCAAATGGTGGGGTTTTGAGTTGAATTGCAAGTGAGTGAGAAATGAGTGGGAGGTGAAGAAATGGAGGCAATGGGTATGGCAGAATTTATTAATTTGGCTGTGAAAGAGAGAAGAGATATAGAACAATGGGTGGGCTGGCAGGGTCAATTGAATGTGTTTTAAGAATAGTGGAGAACAACACATTTGTAGACTACAGGGATGGAACCAATGGGCAAGAAGATTGGAAATGAGAAAGAGAGAAGGAGCAATTAAGAGGGAAAGCTCGAGGAGGACAGAGAAGGGAATTGGGATCAAAGGTACAAGTAGAGGAGAGGGCCCTAGCCAGGAGAAGGGCCACCTTCTGTAGCTAGATGACTGTAACAAAGATCTGGACTTGATCTCATAGATGCATAGAGAGAATCTCAAAGTGAAGTTACTGAACAATGATGGCAAAGAGACAAGCCTAGAAGTGGGATTTAGGAGGGAGGAATATCCATAGTCCTTCTTTTAGCCCAGTGTGGTGAGGGATAGAAAAAGCAATCAATTCTGGGAAGGATGGTTAAGGATAAAGTATCTTCTGGAAGGAGCTAGATTTCTTTTAGTATCATAAGATAGACAAAATATAAAGTGAAGGGATCTAGGATAAAGGAAATGCTGTTAACAATAGATATAGATTAGGAGTTCTTACTGTGGGATTCATTAACTTTTAAAAATATATTTTGATAGGTATATTTCAATATAACTGGTTTCCTTTGTAATCCTAAGTATTATATTTTAGTAATTTAAAAATATTAATCAGATGAAGAAATTTATGCTATTTATAATCATATGAAAAAATGCTCTAAATCACTATTGATTAGTGAAATACAAATAAAAACAACTCTGAGGTACCACATCACACCTATCAGGTTGGTTAATGTAACAAAATGGGAAAATGATTAATGTTGGAGAAGACGTGGGAAAATTAGAACACTAATGCATTGTTGGTGGAATTGTGAATTGATCCAACCATTCTAGGGAACAGTTTGGAACTATGCCCAAAGGGCTATAAAACTATGCATACCCTTTCACCTAGCAATATCATTTCTAGGTCTGTATTCCAAAGACATCATGAAAACAGGAAAAGGACCCACATGTACAAAAATATTTATAGCAGTTCTTCTTGTGGTGGCCAAGAATTAGAAACTGAAGAGATGCCCATCAATGGCTAAATAAGTTATGATATATGAATATAATGGAATACTATTGTTTCATAAGATATGATGAGCAGGTGAGCTTCAGAAAAACCTGGAAAGACTTACATGATGCTGAGTGGCATTAGCAGAACCAGAAGAACATTTTACATAGTAACAACAGCATTGTGTGATGACTAACTTTGATAGACTTATATCTGCTTAGCAATGCAAGGATCTAAGATAACTCCAAACGACTCATGATAGTAAATGTAATCCACATCCCAAAAAAGAATTATGAAGTCTAGATGTAGATCGAAGCATACTATTTGCTCCCCCTCTCTCTTTTTTTTCTTCTTTCTCATCGTTTCTTCCATTGGTTCTAATTCTTCTTTACAACATGATTAATGTGAAAATATGTTTAATATGAATATTTATGTAGACCATGTATCAGACCGTAGTCCATCTTGGGATGAAAGAAGGGGAGGGGTGGGGAGAAAATTTGGAACACAAAATCTTACGGAAGTGAATGGTGAAAACTAAAAATAGCTAAGTAAGTAAAACAAAACCGAAAAGACATATTAATCTGACAGGAGGTCCGTAAGGTTCGCCAGACTTCCAAAAGGATCCATGACACAAAAAAGGGCTGATAACTTTTTAGATTTAGAGAAAAGAATCTTAGAAGTCGTCTGATCCAAATCCTTTATTTTAAAGAAAAAGAAACTGAATGTCTGGATGGGGAGGAGATAAAATGAATTCCCTCAGGTTACACATCTGGAAAGTGGAAGAGCTGTAATCTAAATTTAAATCCTCTGATTCGAAATCTCACTCACTTTCCACTGTTCAACAAAGACTAAGGAGGAAAAAAAACTGGAGAGGGTTAAGACTGAAGTAGATCATGTGGAAAGATGGCAAGGGAACCAATTTTTTTTCCCTTAGAGACTCTTAATTCACAGAAAACAGGAGACAGAGGTTTGTTCATCACAGTAGCGGGGAAGAACTTACTGACTTGTACTCCCACCTCCCAGAGCCCACGATGACTAGGCACAATATCAGCGCGAGAATGGTGGTACTGGCCGTCACTCCTGGTCACTGTAAACACAGGAGAGCCGGGCCAATGGGTAGATGAAGCAGTGAGTTCAGATCGGGCATGGGAGTGAGTTAAGAACTAGTTCTGAGGTTCCCCTGGGTTCAGCAACAGCTCCATAGTCTAACCATCGGCAGTTTGGTGACAGTGTAAATAGTGTTGGCCTTGGAATCAGGAGGATCAGTATTTGAACACTGCCTCAAATATAAGTATCACACTTAGTTCTGTCACCCTGGGCAAGTTACTTAATCTCCCTGAGCCCCAACTTTCTCATCTGTAAAATGGGGGTGTTCATTGTAATAAACTATTTCATAGGTTTGGTGAGAATCAAATAAGATAACATATATAAAGTTCATGCAAAGTTTAAAATTCTATATAAATGACAGCTATTATTATTATTATTCCAAGATGACGGGGACATGATACAAATCCGAAAGATACTGCATGGAGTAGGCTATTCATGGAGTAAGCATTGAGTTCCCAGTTGCTACCATTTAGGTCTTTGATGCTGTGAGGCTCAAGATCATGGATGGATGTTGGTCCATTTCGGTTTCTCTGAGGTTTGTAATTTCTAATCCACGTGAGTCCCTTTCAGCAGGACTCCCTTACAACTTAAAACACTAAGTCTCAGAATCTTGACTCTAGTCCATGACATTTGTAGTGACTGGGCCCTTTGAGACAGACTAAACCATCCCTTGACACTGGCCTCCAAAGCCTCATCCCAACATGGGGGTGAGGGAGGGATGAGACATATCCAGAAGATATGTGGAATAAGCAGTTGGCTCCCAATCTCTGAGTCACCAAAAACAAAGGTCATTTATTACCAAAATTTAACATTCCAACATCCTCTATGCATTTGCATAAGCCATCCCCCATGCGTAGAATGTACTTCTCATATCTGCCTCTTAAAATCCTTAGCTTTCTTCAAGGATCAGAGCAAGTACCACTTGAAGACTTTCCTCCTTATCCCCTGTCCTCTGAGGTTCTGTTTCCAAGGCCGGGAGAGGTGGTAAGTTCTACCCATCCAAACCCTAACACTTGCCAGGAAATATTCTCTAAGTGGTTTTATAGCAAATGTTACCATTTGGGTCATTAAAAGTTGAGAGCAAAACTCATGCACAGTAAGGGGAGGTAGAGAGATGGTGCTTATTAACAGACAGCACCGATATCAAGTACAAAGAATCAGAAAGCTTCCAGGCCTTCTCAGGTGCATCCAGGTGAGGAACATCCATCTCCAGGGCATCTGAGTTCCTGGTTCTCTGTGAGCTACGGACACATTATTACAAGCACGAGCATCTGTGTGAGTGTCTCAGGACAAACCCTCAGCACAAATGCAATTTGAGAAAAGAATGCTGTAAGGTCTTGTTTCATGACCTGGGGCTACTAATGGGCCAGGGCACATGTGGCTAAGCTTGTGGTCAGTATTTTCTGAACTTATGATTGGTATTTCAGGCCCTTCAGTTTTGGCACACATTCAATACCCTCATGGGTTTCAGAAACAGGTGGCTGTTAGCTGAGGAGAAGACCTTTAATTGGGCAGTTTCTCAGAATTAACCTGAGGATGACACATATTGAGTGACCTTGGGAGGTGACAGTCCAAGGTGGCCAGGATGCCCAGTTTGGGTACTAGTAATTATCCTGAGATTGACCTTGGAAGACTACCATTTTCCTGGAATTCAGAGTAGGGAAAGAGATGGGGACAAGGCCCCATTCTTTCAAAAGTTGAAAAAAGAAAAAATCTGTTAAACTTTTAGTAGAAAAACTAGAGGATACAAAAATACTATACTTTTTAAAAAAATTAACTCATTAAAAAATACATTTTCATTATTATATTTTGTTTTCACATCACCTAAATTTCTTCCTCTGTTCTCTCCCATCTCTCTTCACAAAAAACCATCCTTTTTATCAAAGAATTTTTTTAAAAAGCAAGAGAAAAAAAATCTGCAAAACTGAGCAATACATTGAAATAAATCTGACAACATATGCAATGTCTCATATTCCCATTTCTCCCAACCCCCTGCCATTGAAAAGGCATGGGAGCCAGGAGAAATATCTTCTTATCTCTCTTCTCTGGTGGCGAAGCTGCTTTTTTCTAATCTTACAATACTCATTTTTGCTTGTGTTGGAGGGGTTCTTCTTTCCATTCACATTTTTGTACTCATTGTGAATATTCTTTTCTTGGCTCTTTGCTTACTTTGCTTTGCATTCAGTTCGTGTAAGACTTTCCGTGCTTCTTTGTATTCATTACATTCAAAATTTCTTACAGCAGACGTGTCAAATGCAAGTCCATGCTTCCCACAACACTCCTAACCATAGGAACCAGATTAAAATGTAACTGGAAAATATTTAACAAGAAAAATAAAAATACAATAAAGAATAGATCACGTATTTTAAAACTGAGTCAATACGAGGCCAGCAGGGAGATAGACGCAGCCAAATTGGAAGAGGCGGTGTCACGGACTCTTCTGTTTCAAGGTTCATCCCTTCCAGGTGAGATTACACAGTAAACTACTCTTCCCATCCTCTAGCTGCATGTGCCTAGGCACATGCTTCCTTTCCTGAACTTCAGTCCCTCATCCATGTTTAACAACTTCCAAATCCTTCCTTAAGAGCACCAGACTTGCCCACCACTGTGTTTCCATACTGTGTCTAGCTAAACTGGCATCACTACTGTGTTTGAGAACTTTTAATTCCACTTGTGGTAATTGGGCCTGTCAGGATGCTGTAATATTCCTAAAACAAATGGTACTAAGAAAAAGATAAGGCTTACTTCTTCCTGGGACTCATCCAATGCCTCTGTCTTGTAAGGCTTTTCCAGAACAAATCCCTGACACCTCACAGCCTTTAGGAGTTAGCCCATAGAAACAATGAATTCACTCAGTAGAGATGAGACCCTAGAAGGGAAATGACAGATTCCAGCAAGAATATACTAAATTGCAGGTATCTGAATTACACTTCATGAACATCTTTCCATCTTTCAGTCAGGCAAAGCTACAGAGATGCTTCTGGAAGAAATATCCCAATGGCCACCCAAGGAGATCCCCAAGTTCAGTTCAAACTTGTCCTGGTTGGTGATAGAGATGCTGGAAAAATCACATTTGTAAGATGTCATTTGGTTGGTGATTTTGAGAAGGTTGAAGCCACCTTGGATTCTGGAAGTTCAACCCCCCCTCATGTTCCTTACTAAGAGAGGCACTATTTAATTCAATATATAGGATATAGATAGCCAAGAGAAATTTGGTGATATGAGAGGGGGTTATTATTCAACCACAGTGTGCTATTATAATGTTTGAGAGTTACTTATAAAAATGAATCTAACTGGCATAGAGATCTGGCATGAGTATGTGAAAATATTTTTATACTGTTGGATGGTCATAAAGTAGATATGAAGAACAGAAAGTCAAGGTAAAATCCATTGCTTTCATTGAAATGATAGCATTGATGTGTGTCTTTAAGGTTTGTAAAACACTTTACAAATATTATCTCATTTGATTCTCATAACAATCCTATGAGGTAGGTGCTATTATTATCTCCTGTTTACAGTTGAGGAGACAGAAGCATAGTCAGACTCTTGCTCAGAGACATACAGCTAGGAAGTGCCTGAGGTGACCTTTGATCTCAGGTCTCCTGGACTCCAGGTTCTGCACTCTCATCCATTGAGCCACCTGTCTGACAGAATCTCCACTACTCTAACAATTCAGCCAAAAGTGACTAAAACTTTGAGAAGCCCTACTTTTGGCTTGCTAGAAAACTTCAGCACCCCTAATTTGGAGCTTGTTGTCATGACTGTTCTTGCACCTCCAGAGGTTGTCACGGATGTAGTTTTGGCAGCACAGTATGACAACTGTGCTCCCTGATGAAGATGATGACTTGTATGGAAACGATGAAGCTAGTGACACTTTTATAGGCACCTGTCTTGTGGTATCAGTGGTGTAGTCTATTGGCCACTTCATTATACAATTGAGTAAAACACATGCCTAATTTTTGGAATGATGAAGGAGATGGATAAGTTTTGTAGTGGTGATAGTTTAAAAAAATAAAATTCCTATTTTAGGCCTACTCATTTAGCTATTTTGGATTGCAATTATGCATTGAAATTCAAATATAAAGCTCCTGAAGTTCTATCACAACATTCAGTAGTGTATCATCTCCATTCTTTTTTCATTTAGATCACAGTAAAGTTGTATTTCAATTATCTTTTTAGAAAAATACATGAAGACCAATACGGAAGCACTGCTCCTTCCCAACTAAAGAGACAATGAAGTTCAATGAGAAGACACTACACTCCATTGAGAGACACTGGCCCCAAGGAGATGGGAGTGTCAGGTTGACCCTAGAAGGGTCTCTGTTGCTGTCCTAGAGAAGGCTGGGTCCTCTCTAATCCCCAGACCTGACTACTATCCACCTACTTATGATGGTCAATTTCCGAATGGCTTTCTTATTAAAGGGGAAAGAAACAGAGATGATACAGGCTAATCTTTGTTTTTGATACAAGAAAGCTGTTTTAGGAATTAATAGCATGATGATGAGGGGAGGGTAGTTAAGATCACAGAGGCTTATAGAGGAATAGTAAGCCCTCTTACCCCCGAGTTCCAGTTTCTTCATCTGTAGAGTGCTAGCTTTGGAATTAAAAAGTCATGGGTTCAAGTCCTACCTCTGACATATACTGGCTGTATGAGTATGGACAAGTCATTTACCTCTCAATTGTTTAAGGCAGCTCTCTAAGAATATAAATTGCAGAGAAGTTACTGACCTACAGTGGTACAAGGCGTATCATTTTCAGGGAGTTCCCAGACCAGAGAAATGATGGGTCCATTCCCTATCCCTATTATAATATCAGCTATTATACCTGATGGCTCTGTAATTTGGTCAGCGTGGATACTCTGACCACTGTCACAGACTGAGTGGCCAGGGGTCTTCCCAAGAAAAACTTACAGTGTTATGGGGCAGCACAATATCACCTACAAACAGCAGAATCTAAAGAGCTTCATCATTTTTAGACACCTGTTCTTTCCTTTGAACCTAGGGCTTAGGTTACCACGTTACCAACAAGCAGATGGGGCACACGTCTCTCTGCTTTATACATTACTGATATCAATACTCGAAATCATCTCAGTAGATGTATTTATAGAATTAAGAAACATTCTATGATGATAACATTGGTGTGGGAGTCACTTAGCTGAAGGAGGTCTTTTGAGACTATTTGCTCTACCAAATCTTTACTAATTAACAATCAATCAAATTCAGCAGGATCTTGTATTTCCACCACCTTTCCATCTCAGTGTGTGACTGTGGAGATATGGTCTGCTATAGAAAAGCATTTGGAAAGCCTGCCTGTTTTCTTCTCATATTTTGAGCAAGGATACCTTCAAAATTGGAACAGACTATCCCCACATTTCACTAAAATGACAAAGTAGGTTTTTAGGTTGAGAATTGCTGTTATCTTCTTTTTCACTTTAGCTCAAGGCCTCATCACCTCTTGCCTGGACTATAACAACAGTTCCTAATTGGTGTCTCTACTGAAATTCTCTCTCTCTACTTCACTTTATTCTCCACTCCAGGTGTTGATCATTTTTCTTAAGGGTAGTTCTGACAATGTCCTTCCCTATTCAATGAAGGCCAGTGGCTTCTTGTTGCCTAAAGCTTCTCAGAATCTGGCCCCGTCATCTCTCCAGCTTCATTGTACACTGTTTCCCCCTCCCCACTCTGTCATCTGGTTGAGTTGGCCTTCTCTCTGACCCTTTTCTCACTCTGTACATTTGCACTGGCCATCTCCATTCCTGGAAAGCACCGCTTCCTTACTTCTGCCTCACAGAACTCCTCTTTTTCTTCAAAACCCAGCACAAGCACTATCTTCTACTCAGAGGCATCAAACTCACAGTCAGGGGCTCCAGAGAGCAGCCTGAACCAGAGAAAAACACAAGGAAAACAAAAAACACACATTGGCCTTGTTGGAAAATGTATGTATCTGTCAGCACCTCAAGACCAGTAACATAGAGTGTGTGCCCTGAGCAATTTTTTTTTAGGTGGAAGAGGGCCTGTCCATATAAACAACATGATTAAAAATGTATTACAAAATTCATTAAGTTCATGTAAGGTATACCAATTTATCAGTGAAGATTTAGATTTAGAATACTTAGCTTATACCATTCACCTTCATAGGCAGTACTGTGGTTTAAAATACTTAACTGTACAGTCACAATGATTATCTAAATTTGGATTAAGATTATAGTCCACAGGGTCACTCATGTTACAGTTCCATGGGGCTACAATTAAAATGTGAATCCCCTTACGCAAGTTCCTCTCTATTCATATTATCCTTTCGAAAATCCAGGAAAATCCAGTGGCTCCTCTCACACCTCTGCTGTCCTCAATTCTTCTGGATACCACAAATATCCATAGTTTCACTTTCAACACCACTCAATAGCTGATACCCAGAAGTTAGAATACATTGAACAGCCCTCTATCACTCCTCAATACTACACATTATAAGAAAAGCTGAAATTATTACCCTCTTTGCACTAGCATGTGTCAAAGAAAAAAATTCAGTGAGCAAAAATTATCATAGACTAGAATTCTGTTTCTGTGTGTTTCCCATGGTGGGGTGGGAGGGGGAAAGAAGCCTTTCATAGAGGGCCCTAAGTTATTTGTTTACACGAAATAGATCATTTTAAAGATAATTTTTGATGCATCTTAGACCAAAGTTTAAATTGTTATTTTTTTATATTACTTGTGTTGTCGGCACAAATAAATCAAAGAATGTGTTGCAGTTTCATGATGTGCTGTAGTAGAACTCTCTCAAAGAATTCAGTCAGACCACCTCTAATCCAAGTATAGGCATTCACTGAGATTGGCGTCTCTCATGAAGTGGGCTAAGTGCCAAAAGGAACCAGCAACTTCAGAGAGAGCAAGATGGATTTTTATAGGGTAAAGAAGCAATTACATAACAGAAACTATGAATATTAAAAAGGTAGGAAGGGTTTGTTAAGGTATTAGGGAATAGGGGAGGTGTTTCAGCCGCAGTAGAACTGTTCATTTGATTACCCACAATGCATATAAAAAAACCGGGGGGTGGGGGGGCGGTATGTGTGTATGATAATGATATTATAACAAGGCTCTCACATCATAAGTTCTGTTATGGCACAGGTGCCTACTTAGGGAAAGTCTCTTCTGTTATTCTGGGGTCTACATCCTGCTTGGGCATCCTGGTTAGTGCTGCTTTCTGATTGGCTGAGTATTGTGGTCCTGTCTGAGACTAGACCAGCGGTTCTCAACCTGCGGGTTGCAACCCCTTTGGGGGTTGAACGACCCTTTCACAGGGGTCACAGGGGTCGCCTAAGACCATTGGAAAACACATATTTCCGATGGTCTTAGGAACCAAGACACCACTCCTCTATCCGTCTCCAGGTGAGTCTGCCCACATGCAAATACGCCCACATACGAGTATTAAAGGGTCGCAGCATTAGGAAGGTTTAGAACCACTGGACCAGATGGATGTGGTTGTGGTTGAGCGCATGGACATACCTGCTGTTTCTGTGGGAAATATGAGGAATGGGTCTGGGGGCAGTGGCTGGCTAGAGGCAGTGGCAGGGATCCCATCACATGGATACACCTGCTATTCTGTGGGAACAAGAATTCATGGACACACTTGTTCTAGTGAGCAGTGAGGCATATATGAAGAAGTTAGGAAACTGAGTGGGGAAGGACGGGGGGCTAGGTAGGGGAAGTGGCTACACTGAGTCTGGGGGCCTGTGGTGTGGTTAAACCTAGATTGTGTGGTTAAATCAGATATGCCCATAAGGAAGTTACAATTCTGGGGCTGGGGGTAGCTTTATTAGGATTCCATCAAATGGAATGTCTACACAAT
>CM053582.1:410215573-410242392 GCA_028627135.1 Pseudochirops cupreus
ATACATACATACATATATACACACGTGTGTATGTATATATATATATCCATAAATCTGTTCTTGAAAAACATAATTTGCTTCAAATGCAAATGCTGTGATTTCACAGGCTTCATATACAGTTTATGGTAACTATCACCAAAGAAGGGGAATGGTTTTCTAGAATACATTCAGGAATATTCCTCCCGCTATTTCAGATATTCTTTATTTCTTAAAGGAATACTTTGCACTTAAATTGATACAAGTCTTTTGTGTACTTCAGTAGGTTGCTTCCTGATATTGTATGCATTTTGTAATTATTTAGAATGGAATTTTCCTTTCTATATCTGCTTCTTGGGTTTTGATATTATTATACAGGAATGATATGAATTTTTAAGGATTTAATTTGTAACCTGCCACCTACCTAAAGGTATTCATTGTTTAAATTAATATCTTTGCTGATTCCCTAGGATTTTCCAAATAAACCATTCTATCATCAGCAAATAGAGATCGTTTTCTCTCCTCTTTACCTATATTTGCATCTTTAATCATTTTCTCTAGTTTTACTGCTATTCATAGAATTATTATTTATTAAAACACTGGTTAAGGTGGGCAGAATTCCTAGTGAGTTTGTACTATTTGTGATGCCAATAGAAGTGGGCAGGACTTTAAGAATCTGCTCAACTTAATGGGAACAAGATGGATACTTTTTTTTTCCTTTTTGGAGGGGGGAAGGCAGGACAATTGGGGTTAAATGACTTGCCTAAAGTCACATGGCTAGTAAGTATTAAGTGTCTGAGGCCAGATTTGAACTCAGGTCAAATAATAAGAGGGACAGTGGACAGTCTTGCTTTACTCCCATATTTATTGGAAAATATTGTAGTGTATCCCCATCGCATATGATACTTGCTTTTGGTTTTAGAAAAAAGCTTTTTCATGATATTTTTAAAGGCCCCTCTATGTTTGTACTTTGTAGGGTTTTTAGCATAAAAGGATGCTGAAGATTGCAGACAGTTTTTTATGCTTCCATTGAAATGATTGTGTGGCTCTGGATGTTTTGGTTTTTAATATGATTAGTTATATTGATTGTTTTCCTACTGTTGAATCACCCCTTTTTCGTCCTTTGCATCCCTGGTATAAAATCCCACTTAGTCATAATGAATGATTTCTGGGATAAACTGCTTCTAGTCTGATATGATTTTGTTTAAAATTTTTGAGTCCACGTTTATTAATGATATTTGCCTAATAGACTTTCTTCCTGCATTTTATGTTTTCTTGGCTCATGTATTAGGATTATTTGTCTCATAAACAGATTGTGCTTTTGTTCTCAATTTTTGAGAATAATTTGCAAAATACTGATATCAATTGCTCTCTAAAAGTTTGCTAGAATTCTCTTGTAAATCCATTAGAACTATATTTTTTCCTTTACAGCTAGGTTTATTTCTTTTTCTAAGATTGGGCTATTTAAGATCTCTAACTGGCCTTCTCATAGCTTTGTCTTTTATGTTTTTAAAGGTAATCTACTACTTCTTTTGTTTTCTCAGTTTTGTTAGCATATAGCTCCGTATGATGTTTAATTATTCTGGTTTTGTTGTGATTTTACCTTGCTCATTTGCAATTTTATTGATTTGACTTTTTGCATTCTTTTTATCTAAAACTAAAGATTTATCAATTTCATTAGTCTTTTCAAAGAATCAGATTTTAGATTTATTTATCATTTCTATGTTTTTTTCTAATTTATCTTTTTCCCCTCTAATTTTTAATATATCTTCCTTTGTGCTTATTTTAGGCTTATCAATTTGTTGGCTTTCTAAATTTTTTTTAAAAAATGCATAATCAGTTTGTTGGTCTTCTCTTTTCCTGTTTTGTTAATGAATGTTTGTAGATATTGAAGGCCACATTAGTTGCATCCCAGAAGAAAGTCTGGTATGTTTTTTTTCATCATTATCATTTTATTTTACATAATTATTGATAGTTTCTATAATTTGTTCTTTCATTATTTAGAAAAGAGACTTGAGGCAGGGAGACAAATTAAGAAACTATTGTAATAGTCTAGGTAAGAGAGGTGATGAGGGCCTGTACTAGAGTAAGTGAATAAAGAGAAGGCTAGAGATAACAATAGGGATGGGATTCATCCTGGACCGTAAGAGGAAAAGACCATGTCTTTGGGACCTGGACTCCAAAAGTGGTTGAACCAAGTCTCTAGTGGTCACCTGTGCCATCACCCATTCCAGTCTTTTAACTCCCCTTTCATTGTGACCCTCATTGTCTGCACCTGGCCCTGCCCTAGGCCGTTCTCCACTCCTTAATCCCATACAGATCTTCCCACAGTCTTTCTCTATAAAAGTGTCCATCTTGGGGTGACTAGATGGCGCAGTGAATAATGCACTGGCCCTGGAGTCAGGAGGACCAGATTTCAAATCTGGCCTCAGATATTTAATACTTACTAGCCATGTGACCTTGGGTAAGTCATTTAACCCCAATTGTCCTGCCTTCCCTTCTCCAAAAAGGAAAAAAAAAGTGTCCATCTTGTTCCCATTAAGTTGAGCAAATTCTTAAAGTCCTGCCCACTTCTATGGGAATCACAAATAGTGCAAACTCACTAGGAATCCTGCCCACCTTAACCAGTGTTTTAATAAACCTTGTCTTGGACTGAAAGAAGGCTTAATTGGTCAGATTCTTTCAAGGTAGACCCACATCCTTTTCCCTTGCATTTCAAGGCTCCCAGTACCCCAAGATAGCAATAATACTATGTAGTTAGAAAATTCAAGATTTAGCAATTGATTGGACATGGGAAGTTATTGAGAATGAGGAGTTAAAGATGATGTCAAAGTTGCAAAACTGTGACTGGAAGGATGGTGATACTCTCAACAAAAATAGGGAAGTTTTGAAAAAATTGTATTTGAGGGGAAATGTAATGCTACAAAATCTTCTATTCATATTCCAGCCCATCCATGCCTGCTTCTCATCATATGTGACTCATTGTTCTATCTGAAAAATGACAAAGAGTGTAGTGTTCTTATTTGCTGGATACTAGACAGGAGTAAAGAGCCTACCTACTGAGGGTAACCTGCTGTAGTGATGGGGTTATCATAGCAAAGTGGCAACCATGAAGGAACACGCTAGTCCAGAAAGCCACATATATTTTACCTACTACGTTCCAGGCAAAGCTAAGATTAGATTGCACCAACAAAATAAAAATTACAATACGACCAAAATTAATTTACATTTTTAATGTAATAATCATTAAATTGCTAAAGGACTTGATTAAATAATAAAAATCACTTTAAAAAGATCTAGAATATAAAGAGAAATGTTGAAAAGAAGTAAGGATTAAGGGGTTCTAGGTATCAAATTATATTATAAAGCAGCAGTCATCAAACTAGCTGGTAATGGTTAAAAAATAGATGAATACAACAGACAAAACAGGCTAGTATCAGAAACGACAGAATTCAATAGCTTTTTTGATAAAGTAGAAAACATAAATTATGTAGGGAAAGGCTCCTTATATATTAAAAACTGTAGGAAAACTGGAAAGTAGTCTGGTAGAAATTAGACTTAGATAAGCACCTTATATCATATTCTACAATACATTACAAATGGATAAGCAAGCTTAATATTAATATCAGACTATAAAAATTTTTGAAAAGAAACAAATCATGTACTTCTCACAACCCTGACTCAGAAATGTATCCTTAACCAAACAAGAAATGGAGGTAATTACACAGATAAAATAGATAACTTTGATTACACAAAACTGAAAGTTTCTGCACAGGCAAATTTAATAAACCTGGAATAAGAAGGAAAGCTAGATGGGGGAAAAAATATTTGTATCAAATTTCTCTGATATGGGGTTAGTATTTTAAATATATAAAAATTTAATAAATATGTATATATATAAGATTAATAGCCATTCCCCAATAGAGAACTGCTTGAAGGATATGAACAGTTATCAAAAGGAGAATTGCAGAGTTTTCACAACTACATAAAAGAATACTCCAAATCACTAATAATATGAGAAAGGTAAATCAAAACAATCCTGAGATTTCATACAAATTGACAAAAAATGATAATATTTAATGTTGAAGGGATTGGGGAATGATAGGCACACTAATACATTGAAATGATACAACCATTTTGGAAAGAAATTTGGAATCATATAAATAAAGTGATTAAGATGCCCATACCCTTTGAACCAGAGACTCTATTACTGGGTTTATATCCCAAAGAAGTTATGAATAAGAAGAATATCCCTATATTGGCACCTTTTGGGATAGCAAAGAATTGGATACCAAGTACATGCCCATTGAATAGGGAAATATTTAAACAAATTGTGGTACATAAATGTTATGGAATATTACAATACTATACGAAATCATATAGGTAATGAATATAGAGAAATATGGAAAGATTTATATGAACTGATGCAAACTGAAGTAAACAGAGTCAAGAAAACAACATACACAGTAACTGCAACAATATCAATGGAAAGAACCACACACCAAAAAGTCAAAAGTGAACGATCCAGCATGACTTGAATGAAGGGATATGAGAAGGTAGCCCCAATCTACCAGTTTGTGGAGGTGAGAGCTGTACCACTATTGGTACAATATCACATATTGCACATATTTTCAGCCTTATTTGATGTGACCGTTGTGTTGATTTTTTTTCCTCATAAAAAAACTATTTGTTATATGAAATGGCTTTCTGAGATGGGGAAGAGAAAAAATAGCGGAGATAACTATGACAATATAAGAAACAGAAGACATTAATGAAAACATGCTTTAAAAAAAAAGAAAGTAAAAAAAGAAAAAGAATCTGAGCAAATCAACAATAGCAGGAACCCCAATATCAAATGAGACAACATTTGTAAAAAAGCACTTCGCACAAAGCAAGGACATAGTAGATAATATACAAAGCTTATTGCCCTCCCTTTCCCTTCCTGATTAAAAATAATTTTTTCTACGCTCAGCTTTTAAAAGAAAGGGACAAGCAAACTATGCAAAAATAAGCTGACATAATGAATTAACTCTTTTGAATTAATTGTTAATTGTTAGGAGATTTTCCTTAAATTAAACTGGAATCTGTCCCTGAGACTTTAATTGCTCTTTGAGGCTAAGTTTAGTCTCTTTTCTGAGACAGTCCTTCAAATACTTGAAGTCAACTGTCGTGGATCTCAGTCCCTCCTCATCCCTTACCCCTCTCTCATATCTTCTCTCTAGGCTAAATATTTTCATTTTATCCTCCTTCCTGTGGCTACCTTCACCATTCCTATAGCTTCCTGGACCAGAGTGTTTCTTCATGGCCAGCACCCTTCCATGTATGTTGGTTCTCTCATTCATAAGCTCCTTGAGCTTTTGTATTTCTATCCCCATCATTTAGTGCAGTGTTTGGCAGATAGTAAGCATTTAATAAATACTTTTTCATTCACACATACAACTCATTAGCTCATTGTTTATTTCTACACTAACTCCCACATCTGTATCTAATCCTAATCTTTCCTTGAATTCCAGTCCCATGTGCCTACTGTCTACAGGATATCTCTACTTGGATGTCCCAGCAGCACCTTAAACTCAAAATGCCTAACAGAACTGTTATCTTTCCTCTTCTTCAAAGTTATTTATTTTTGTCGAGGATACCGCCATCTTTATTTTCAAAATCTCTGAATTATCTGTCACCCTTTTGTTTCCCACAACCTCCATATTCAAGCAGTTGCCAAGTTTTGTCAATTCTATCTCTACATTTGTCATACTTGTCTCTTTCTCACTACTTCCTTGATTAGGATTCCCCTTCAGGCACTTAGCTTCTCTCATCTGTACTATTGAAACAGCCTCTAAATTGGTTTTCCTACTTCTAGCCTCTTCCCTTTTCAATCTGTCCTCCATGCAATTTAAAGAATAATTTATCTGACCGTGTTGCTGCTCTCTTCAGAAAACTTCAGAGAATTCTTATTGCCTTAATGCTCCTCACTGCAGACTCCTAAGTTTGGCCTTTAAGTCCCTTCATAGTCTGGCTCTAATAAACCTGAACAACTTAATGATATGTTGACCACTTAATTTCAACATACATTTCCAGAATTATTACACATCACTTTCATTCATGGATTCTGCAGTCCAAACTGGCCTTTTTACATACTCCTGACAATCTTCCATCTCTTCTTTCCATGCCTTTGCACCAGCTGCATGCCCTCCCTCTTCTTCTTGGCCTCATAGAATTCCTGATTTCTTTGAAGTACAGTTTAAGAGATATTTCCTGATTCCCTCTACCCCAAAGCTATTAGTGCCCCTTCCCCAAAATTACCTTGAATTTACATATTTGGGGGTTTTAAAAAATATTTTAAAATTTAAATTTTATTTTTTTAATCAACAAAAATCTAGTTTCTCTCCTTTACACTTCCCTCCAGGGTCAGCTAGAGATACATTGGATGGTTTGCTGGGCCTGGAGTCAGGGAGTCCCAAATTCAAATCTGCCTTCAGATACTTGTTAGCTATGTGACTCTGGGCAACTCATTTAACCTTTGTTTGCCTTTGTTTCCTCATCTGTAAAATAGGGATAATAATAGCCATGTTACAGAGTGGTTATGAGGATCACATGAGATATTGGTAAAAAGTATTTGGCACAGTGCCTTACACATAATAGGCATTGTATAAATGCCTGTTCCCTTCTTTTCTCTTCCCTGCCTTCATTTTTTAAAATGCCTGAAATAAATATTCATAGTCAAGCAAAACTCATTCCCATATTGTCCATATCTGAAAAAAGTCACATCTCATTCTGTACCCTGCTACTCTTCTCTTCCTTTTAGAAGATGGGGAGGGGCAGCCAGGTGGCTCAGTGAATAGAGCACTGGCCCTGGAGTCAGGAGGACCTGAGTCCAATTGCCCTCCCTTCTCCCTGCAAAAAAAAAAAAAAAGATGGGTAGCCTGCTTCATTATTTGTCATCTGGAATCATGATTGGCCATTGTGTTGATCATACTTCTCAAGTCTTTCAAAGTCTTTTGCTTTTATAGTGTGAGTTATTATAAATATTTATCCCTGCTCATTTCATTCTGTATCTGTTCATAGATCTCTCCTCAGCTTTCTCTGAAACTATCATCTTCATCATTTCTTATGGCATAATAATATTCTATGACATTCATATACCATAATTTGTTTAGCCATTCCCTACTTGACGAGCCATGTATACGTGTTGTTTTCCCCTAGTATGGGGGTTGTAACTGACCAATCTGCAAGAAAAACCACTGAGGCATAGCTCTGGTCAATGGCACTCAAAAGCTCCTTGGCCCCCTCTAATGAAGTGGACCTCAGATCTTCCTCATGATCTCATGGTCAGGGTCCATATAAAATACAAAATCCCAATGGTTGACAAATGGGCTAGTGAGCAGACCTTAACAGACCTATCTTGACCTTTCTGGAGGTCCTACCAAGCCAATAAGCACACCCAAGGGTTAATAAACAAGTGTCAAAACATCTACATGGGCCAATAGAAAGGCAAGCTGCAAGCCAGCAGCTAGGGTCACTCATTAGCCAAGTGCTCATGGTCATCTCCACATGCTGGGCAACAGAAGGATATTAAGGGATGGAGGGGCAATTGGGGGACTTTCCACATAATTGAGTCACCTCTGCCACACTGGGCATGGTCACCATGACAAGGAACAACAAGGGTAGAAGTCCTCCAATTAGCTTCCTATGATTAAGCAAGTGAGCGTACAATCTGTAGTTCACAGCTCTGAAGCCTAATATCAGAATTTATAATCCCTACCCCTATGGAGTCATATCAGGTTGATTAATACTGATTGGAATAAAATAGGGGTCCAAGAAATCATCCATCACACTAGAGAATATAAGCTTCTAAAGGACAGAGACTATTTTGCTTTTGTCTTGTATCCCCAGAAACTGGCACAGAGACCAACATATAGTCTTAATGAGTGTACTTAATAAAAGCACTTAATAAATGCTTATTGATTGGTTAATCAGACAGTCTGTGCGTCAGCCAGTTTGAACTATTAATCTGGCGTCTAATTTCCATGCTTTATCTCTTTCTTCAGTGTTCAGGCCTACAACACACAATAATTTCCACCTTCAAAAATCCTTATTTTCTTTGAAGGTTCAGCTCAGTATCATGTCCTAACATCCCTTGATCCCCCTCAAACCCACGCACTCCCAACTGACTGTGGCTTCTCTTAGTTATCTTGTACTTACTTATCTATGTATGTATTGAATTGATCCCTGGTTCCATAGGCTGATCTTATCAGTAGCTGGTCCATTCTGATCACTCCACTGGACTTTGTTACTATTCAGCCTAAAATATGGCACCCAGAAGAGAACTCCAATGATGATCTGACAATGGCAGAATACTCTGGCACATTCACCTTCCCTTGTTTTGGACACAATGCTTCATTTAGTATAATCTATAATTGTTAGATTTTCTGGCTGCCACGTCATACCACCGATTCAAACTGAGTTTGCATTTATTTACTTCTCTTTCTCTCCCTACTCTCAACCCTACATACTTGTTTCCTAACCTCCACGAAATTGGACCAATCTGTTTTGGAAGTATTTCCCATAACCAAATCAGTCAACAAACATTTATTAAGCATCTGCCCTGTGTCAGACACAGTACTAGGGATGCAAATATGAGGAATGAAATAATCTCTAATCACAAGAATTTTGCATTCTAACAAGAGAGAAAATATATTAATTAGCATATACAGAATAAATATAAAGAGGATAAATAACAAGTAATCAACTATGAGGTAGTTTGGGATTGAAGGCACTAGCAGCTAGGGGTAAAGGCTTCATGTACAAAGTGGTGCTTAAGCTACCTTGAGTGAAGAGAGGATTCTAAGAGGCAGAGCTGAGGAGTGAGTGCACACCAGGCATGGGGGATGGCCAATACAAAGGCATGGAGACAGGAGATAAAGTATCATGTGTGAAAAAAGGGGAAAAAGGTCAGTTTGGCTGGATTGTAGAGTGTGAAAGGGGGAATGATGTACAATTAGGCTAGCTCAATAGTGCAGATAACCAGAATATTTGATTCCCCAGCCATTTTCCATAAAATTTCATTGTGACATCTGCAGAAAAGATAAGATTCATATAATAATTTTTGTTTCTGGGAAAAGGGAAGGGTATAAGCATATATTAAGTGCCTACTACATGCCAGGAACTATGCTAAGCATTTTATAAATACATTTTGTTTGATCCTATAACCCTGTAAGGCAAGTGTTGTTATTGTGCTGATTTTATAGTTAAGGAAATTGAGGCAAATAAAGTTAATTTAAGTGAGTTGACTAGGGTCACACATCTAGTAAGTGTCTGGTTCTAGATTTTAACTCGGGTCATCCTGACTCCAATTCTACTGCTCTATCCGCTGTGTAGCTTAGCAGAACAATTTCCATATAGAAGAAAATCCTCACTATCCATGTAAATTAATAAGTAAAATTAATCCAGTGTGGATCTGAAATCTTCTATTCTTGAAGATATAGGGGGAAATTTTTTTTATCTAGTTTGGCATCTAACCAAACACATAAACTGTACAAAATAATATTCAAGTAATAAAAAAAAAATGTCAGGGCAGTAACTCTAAGGTCATTCATATTTATTTCACCACTTACACTCGGCCATCTATCAAATGTGAATATCCCTCAGTAAAAATGTATGGCTTTGTCAATATTCTCAGCAAAACATATTTTGCTTCATAGATATTAAATCCATTGCCACCCACGCTGAGGAGTTGGTCCCCTTGGCTGAGGACACTACCTCTCTTCAAAAAAGCTGATGTAGAGAACAAATGAATAAAAGATAATTTAGATGAATGGCAGCGACTACTTTGTGGCACATGAGGCAAGTAACAATGCAGAACAAATTGATAAATTGATGAGGATGTCGGGGTATTTAACTATGTCATTTAAAATGGGATGTGTCTACAATTTTTAAACTTTCAACTCAGGAGTAAACTGAACACTTTTCAAGAGCTAGACTGCCTAATTATTTTGTTTTCCTTTTAAGATACACTTTGTTTTTGTTTGACACAATGGACGCTTTTCAACAAACACACAAATAAGTGAGAAAGCATTTATTAAATGTTATGCACCAAACACTATGCTGAGTTCAAATGGGAAAAAAAAGTCCTCAGAGCATTTACACTCTAATTAGGGCAGACAAACGTCTTTATAAAACATTCCTCCTGCCAAAAGTTAGAACATAAAGGAAGAGATTGGAGTAGTGATGCACACTTATAATCCATGCTATAAGGAAGGCTATGGCTGGTGGCTCCAGTGAGGGCCAGAGTTCTGAAATGCAGTAAGTTATGACAGTTGGGTTATAGTCAAGGAAATTGAGGCAAATAAGGTTAATTTAAGTGACTTGACTAGGGTCACACATCTAGTAAGTGTCTGGGGCTAGATTTTAACTTGGGTCCTCCTGACTCCAACTCCACTGCTCTATCCGCTGTGCAGCTTAGCAGAACTATTTCCATATAGAAGAAAATCCTCACTATCCAATACTTCAGCATCTGCATGGTTAGCTCCCAGGAGTCTACCACACTGCCTGCTTAAGGAGGGACAAACCTGGCCAAGTCAGAATAGGAGCAGGTCAAAGCTCCTGTGCTGGTCATTGATGGGATTGGATATAGGAATGGCCTCTGCATTTCCAGCTCATTAAGTGAGATAGGGAGGTAGTCTCAAAATAATAAAGGAAGGAGTGAAGAAAGAAAGGAAGGTGAGGAAGGGAAGAAAGAAGGAAAGAAAGAGAGAGAGAGAGGGAGGGAGGGAAAGAGAGAGAAAAAGGAAGGAAGGAAGGGAGGAAGGGAGAGAGGGAGGGAAGAAGGAAGGAAGGAAGGAAGGAGAAGAAAAAAAAAAGGAAAGAATCCTTTAACCTCGATAGTATAGTACTAAATATTGGCCATTCAGTCGACTAGTTTGTTGTTTAACCACATATACTTTATTACCATCGTTGCAGTCATGTACATACATATTGATATTTTGAGCTCTGATTTCTTTTCTCTGCATCATTTTCCATCTTCCCATGTTTCTCTGAATTCTTCCTATTTTTCATTCCTTATGGTACAATAATATTCCATTACATTCTTGTACCACAATTTGCTTAGCCATTCTCTAGTAAACTACTATATCTTTTGCTTCCAATGTTTTATTTTCACAAATAAGGCTGCTATGAACATTTCAGTGTATGTGTCATTTCTTGTTGTCAATAATTTCTTTGGGATATAGCCCCAGTAGTGAGAATCTCTAGGTCAAAGGGTATGAAGAATTTAGTTGTTTTTCTTCTATGAGTTCAAATTGTTTTCTAAAATGGCTAAAAAAAATTCATGGCTGCACCAGCAATGAATCAATAAGCCTGTTATTGTGTAGACCCTTCAAACAAAGAGTTTTCCCATATTTTAGTAACTCTAATAGCTTGATGAGTGTGAGGTAATACCTCAGGGTTGGGAGAGAGGGAAGTAGATAGGTTTTTCAGACTTTTTTTGATAGAATGATCACATAAGAACTGAAAGGGGCTCCACAAGCTATCTGAGCTGACCCCATTTTGTAGATGAGTATATTAAGGTCCAGAGAATGTAAATGTGTTGCTCAGTGTTACACAGGTAGTAAATTGAAGAGTTCGGATCTAAACTCGGGACCTCTGATCCTAGGTCTTTCACTCTCTGCACTAAGAAACAGCAGGGTTAATTTATTTTCATATTTGTATGGGAAGGCAGCATGGTGAAATCTGGCCTCGGAGTTGGGAAGATCTGGGTTCATGACTTGTCTCTGACCCATATGGATTGTGTGACCCCTTAGCTTCTCTTAGCACCCTAGACAACACAAATCGTAAATTACACAAAGAGGCGCTCATCTACATTGGCAGGAGTTTCCTCATCTGAGAATTCCATCCAGTTCCGACACCCTATTTTAATATTTAGCTATTCATTTGTAGTCAATGTATAAATTACTCTTACAGTTCTTCTTTCTTTGGTCTGCAATTCTTCAAATGTCTCCCCATATTTCTTTGAATTTTCTATTTTTGTGGTTTATTATTCTGTAGTAATATCCCATTATACTCATACAGTATAATCTCTTCAGCCATTTCCCAATCAATAGACACTTAGTTTGCTTCTAGTTTTTTGCTATGACAAATAGTGCTGCTAGGAATATTATTGTACAGATTCATCTTATTTTTCCCCCTGTCAGTTATCTCCTTAGGGTATAATGTAATGAGTCCACTGAGTCAAAGGGCATGCACATTTTTACAACTCTTACAGTGTAATATCACATTGCTTTTCAAAAATGCTAGACCAATTTACGACTCCACTGGTAGAGTAATATAGCACACCTTCTTTACTATAGTCACAGAATTTTGTCATCTTTTTTTTTAATTTGCCAATATGATGGTTCAAATGCAGAATTGTTTTCTGTTTCTTTCATTATGAGTGATTTTTAATTTTTATGTGGTTGTCGATAGGTAGAGTTTCTTTTTTCCAGAACTACCTGTTCACATAATTTAATCACACATTTAGTGAAGAACAATAGTGATGATGACAATAATAACTAACCATTCGTGTAGTACTTTATACATATTATCTCATTTGATCCTCACAACAACTCTGTGAGGTCTGTGTAGCTGTTAACCTCATTTTTCAGGTGAGGAAACCAAAGCCGAGGAGGTTAGGGGACTTGCCCAGGATCATATATGCAATGTGTCTAAGATAGGATTCAAACTTGAGTCTTTCTGATTTCAAGTCCATCTGTATATGGACTTGACTATAACCAACTATGCTTCTTTTAAGCCTTACAAATTTGATTTGGTAGACTTTTGTCAAAACATGTTGAGGCAAAGATTCTCCCCTCACCCCATTTATGATTTCTAGTCTGAATATGCTTTTTGTTGCTTAAAATCTTTTAAGTTTGCATTTATTTGGTTGTTAGTGATTTTGAACATTATTCTTGGTGATTATGAATAGTTTTCATTTCACCATTTGAAAACTGTATTTATTGACTACCTGTCTGGTGGGTCTCTTAGTATTTAGATTTAATATAGAGACCAGGTCACACTAAACCATCAGGGTAACAAACCATGATTTTTCATGCACTCTATTTTTAAGAATGTCATTCTGAAAGGTATTTGAATTGAGAGATGGGGGGAAAGAGAAGGAGAGAGACAGACAGAGAGAGAGAGAGAGAGAGAGAGAGAGAGAGAGAGAGAGGGAGAGAGAAAGAGAAAGGGAGGGAGAAAGAGAGAGACCACAATGATATCTGGCAGCATAGACCACTGGACTTGGAGTCAGGAAGATCTGAGTTCAAAACAGGCCTCTCACACTTAATAGCTATATGACCCTGGACAGATCACTTAATCTCTGCTTGCCTCAGTTTCCTCAACTATAAAAATGGTGATAATCACAGCACCTACCTCGAATGGTTGTTGTGAAGATCAAATCAGTTCACATTTGTAAAGTGCCTGGCACAATGCCTAGCACACAGTAGGTTCTATATAACTAATCCTTATTATATAAATACTTATTCCCTTCTGTTCCCATTTGGGTGTTCTTTCCAATCTAAACTTGAAAGAAGGTTGTTAGTGTTGCCAACTCTTTGCAGACACCATGGTACAGTGGAAATGGCATTTGCTGTGGAGTTGGGGGACCTGGATTTCAATCCTGATTCTGCTACTTATGAACTGAATAACCCTGGGAAAGTCACTTAACATCTTTGTTTCTCATCCATAAAATGAAGGGGTTAGTTTAGATTTCTTAACCAATTTTTAAAAAAATATTTTAATTGTATTTCAACATAATTAGTTTCTTTTGTAAATCCCAGGTGTTTTATTCCATTTATTTAAAAATATGATTCTGAAAAGAGGATCCATACATTTTATCAGACTGCCAAAGGGATCCACCATACAAACAAAAGGAAAATGCCAACTTAAAATTCTGTGATCTTAGGTTCTCTCCTAGTCTAGACATTCCTTCTCTACCTAAAGAAGTTATTTGAGAACATTAGACATTATAGCAGCAGAGCTACCAATTCTGTGATTCTGGAGGCAGGTTTATAGTCAGTGATAACTAAGAGAAGCACATGACTACTGAATGCCTCATACAGTTTGCTGTAATAACCTTTCTAATACAGAATCAGATGTCTTAGGATGCGCAAGATTGCATATGAAAAAGCTACATGTGGATCCAGGGTCAAGGTCAAAATTCACTAGTCTATAAGCACTTATTAAGCATTGGAAGTATGTGTTAAGTTTTTCCTGATAAGGAACTGCTTAACTGAAATTTAATATTTTAGTAAAGATGGAGATGCTAGAATTCTTATTGCTTCCATTGTACAGAAGAGGAAATTAAGGTAAGAGATAAAATAATTTACTTCACTTTTTAGCTATGTCAGAGGCAAGATTTAAAACCAGATCTTCCTCAACTCTAAGGCATGAATTATAGCCACCACAGCTTGTTGACTTTCTTTGCTGACTTTCTTGGTTTCTATCCAAAAGAGGTCCACAACAAGGATGGTGATTTTTCAGCCTAGAATCCTAATACAAAATGATCAACTTGTAGCCTGATAGCAATATTAATGCCAGCACAGACAAAAGTTTTACTTTTGGAAAAGTTTTACTTTTTGTAAAAACAAAAATTTACTATTTTTCTCACTAAATATTTCAGAGGAAAAAGAAAATAATACCCACCTCCACCAGCACTGCCAGAAACCATAAGAATATCTATACAATATTCTATTATTATTTAGTGAAAGGAAATTTCTTCCTACTGCTCTTCAGCTACCGGTTTGTCCCTTAAAACAAGCAAAGTGCTGTCTTCTCTATGGGGGCAAGTTCTCCGTAGAATTATTTTAAAATGTTTTAACTGATCCCTTTTGATTTTATACCACAGATGATTCCTTTCACTCTTCCACTCTCCAACCTTGAATCCTCCCACTATGTTCCATTTTATCTCTTAGGAAAAAGAAAGCCCTGCTATTAGGCTAATTGACCTCGGTCACATCCCAAGGGTTCAGTTGCCTACTTTAATTACAGATTCTTAAAGGTTATATAACATGGTCTTCATTACCCATGAAGACAGACTTCATATTGACATCTATACTAGAGCAATGTTCCTCTAAGCTGTTTCTTCATTTTTTGTTTACCCTTCTTCATCCTGGCCTCTTTGATGGACTTCTGGTTTCTAAGGATGAGTGAAGAAATACATCATTTGCATTGATTTCTCTGGCTCTTTCTGACCATTTTCCCCAGAGTGTCTTTCCCTTCTAAACTTAATGCTTTCATTACATAAAATAACAGCTGAGTTTTAATTTTTTTTTTAAAGTACAGGCTGGCTTAAAAGATAAATATTAGGCAGTTAACTTCATTTATCTTTTTCTAATTTTTACCCGAATGACAAACTCCAGCCTCTAAGGGATCTATCCAGAAATTGAGTTTGAAGGTCAACACTCACTTTTTCTCCCAGTGATCTTGGAAATTTCATTTCTCTTGCTCCATTGACACTTCTCATCTTTTTCTAAAGAGAAAGCTATCTCAGTGGAGAGGTCATACACTCTAGATATGGAAATAAAAGTGGTGTTTAAAGAAAGATAATAATTTTATTATTTATTTAATAGTGGGTTTTTTCTTTTGAATCCAAAATAAGATATGGTTCTTTAGGAATGGAGGATAACGGAGTCAATAGAGGACTATTCCAAAATGTTCAGCACAAGCTGCTTAACTCACACATAGATTTACAGAATATCAGACGAGGAAAGAGGCCATTCTAACTGAAGAGGCCATCTAACTCAGCACTCATTCTAATTTAAATGAGGATTCCCTCAATGACTCACCCAACAAGTCATCATTCAGCTATTTCTTGAAGAGAGAACTTTGTTGAGAGGGAATTCACTATTTCTCAAGGTACTAATTTCCCTACTTCCCATCAAATTATTATCATAAGCATAACAAGACCCCCTTCTTATCAGTTATACCTCTTCTTTCAGCTAGTTTCATGTGCCCAGAATGGCAAGTCTACCGGTCAGTTCAATTCCCACAACTTTCACTTTCAGTACAAGTAAATGAATTTAAAAGCATTCATTAATTGTTTACTACATGCCTAGCACAACCAGGAACACCAACAGAAAAATCAAGACCGTTCTGCTCTCTAGGAGTTCACTCTCCAGTGTAGGGAGAGTTCAGCTTCAGGGCGGATGAAAAGGCTCTTCGAGTCCTAAGGGTGCAGCAGTGGAAAAGTGGACTGCTTTTCTGTCTTAAGGAGACTGTAACTTTTAATTAGAAGAACACTTCTAAAGTTCCTTTATTCCTCCCCTCCGTCCCCAATTTAACTCCATCCTTTCTGCATAAACTTTTCATTATCCACTGAAAAACCAAAAACACAGGCTTTCTCTAGCGGCCAGATGGCCCTGCAAATTTAATCATTTCAATAATGCCTCTTTCCTTCCCCCACCATACCTCTCTGTGGGAGGGCTTGGGGTGGGGATCAAGAGCCTAACTCCTCATTCCTCCCAGATGCCAGCCGCTTATGCTGACTTCCCCAACAACCTTTACAGAAACCAGATATGCCATTGACCAGTGGGGTCAGGGAAAAAAATGAACACTTTTGAGAGCCATAAAATAAAACAAGAATTGCTCCTGAGAAGGACAATATTAAATTGTATGTTAAAACAAATAACACAGGCAGCGTTGATTTCAGTTAATTAATATTTAAATCAATAATAATTTAATAAGAATTCTTTTTGCATGCCATTCTAATCTACCTGATATAGTTGAATGAATTTCAATTTAATTCAGAACTTAGTCCCCATGCTTCAGAAATTAAAGCAGTGAAGCTGTAATGCATAATAATTGAGATGTCTTCAATCTTATCCAGATCATAATCATAAACTAGTTAGGTGCACTTGCAGCAGTAGTGATTAGTTGAGTTATTTAACTGTAGAATAAAACTGTTGTTTTGTGTGGTCGTCTTTTTTTTGGTTAGGGAGGGGCTGGGGTGCAGTATCTGACCTTGGTCAAATCATTGATATCTCTTAAACCTCAGTTTCTTCTATCTCACAAGTGGCCATCACTGTCAACCTAACAACCACAGCCACAACTAGGACTAGGTGACTAGAGCTTTGTTCCAGAGTGCTGAATTTAAAGGGCATTGATAGTATTTTAGCAGCATCAGAAACAACAGTACTTAGTACTTAGCTGACACAGGTAATTTGTTAAATTAGAAGTTGCCAGACATCAGGCCAGTTTGAACTGCTCCCTGGCTTAGACTTGCCTTCTTCTACCACCCTAGCCTCACTAGCAGCAGCCTTGAGGAACTCTCCCAACATCTCTGCCTCAACCCCACATACCCTATCCCATAATCTCTCCACAACCCCAATGAAGGTCCAGTTTGTGCCACTTACCCTAGTCATAATTTATAGTAGGATCATCACAGGATCAACAACTTACAGCTGGAAGAGACCTTCAAAATCACCTAGGCCAGAGGTGTCAAGATGGCGGCCCATAGGTTACATGTAGGCCCACAACACTTTGTGTGGGCCAAGTGTGGCCCAAGCCAGATTAAAGTACAATTAAGAAATACGTAACAAAATAAATAAAAATACAATAAAACATAGATAATACATTTTAAAACTGAGTCAGTATGTGGTTCACAGTGATCCTTATTTATGTATCAGTGACCCTCTGTCTCTTTGAGTTTGATATGATTGGTTGAGACTAACCCTCTCATTTTACAGATAAGAAAACTGAGGCCCAAAGGAGGTGAAATCACATGCCAAGATCACGTAGTAGTTAGGGCTGTGAGGCCAAGGTTCAAAAACTCCATTTTTTCTACAACTTTTCTACAACCTATCTTCCCTTGCCCATGTGGAAAAATTCCTGTTGATGATGATACTGAGGACACAGAAAGAAACTCTTGTTAGAAAAATATCTCCCAGGGGTGGGAAACATCACTGAATAGCCAGAAAAATAGTTTCAAATGACCTTTCTCTCATCTGCATCTCTCTGTTCATCAGGTTAACAAAAGTACCAAAACCAATCTTGAAGATAACGAACAGTGATCTCCCAAGAACTAATAATAAGAAAAATGGAAACCCACGCACTTAGTGCTTAGAGTTATAATACTTCTATTGTATCTCACAATTTCCATGGAGAATTTGCTTGCAGCTGCCCAAATGAGGGGGCAGTACCTTTTCTAATAAATACACTGGCGTTAGGTGCATTTACAACACATGCAAACAAGGCACACATTCACAGGATCTCTAAAAGCCCAGGATATTAAAGCATTACAAAAAGCATGCCAGGAACTCGGTCCTTCTGAAATAAAAGTGGATTTTTTTTTTAATGCTGAAGTTTCAAAGCGTCATTCTCCCAGTCTTTTTAAACACTTGTTTTCAAAAAGTAACACTACAAAATTGCCACTGGGTCCTTTCTCCACTAACAGGAAGTGGTTAGTGTGAACCTTCATTCTGATGAATTCATTCTAAGCCATAATTAATTGGAGGCCCCAAGGTATACACACAAAAGCCTGTTTATATGGAAATTCCTGCCTTGGAAAGAACTACATGGATTCCCCCTGATTTAGTAGATAAAATGATATGTTAACTCAAGACATTCAAAACTCTTTTCTCACTAGAAAATAAATACTAAAGTTCAAATGTGAATCATTAGAAGTTCTGATGCTTTCATTTGCTAAGGTTTTTTGGTGTATAACTTAACAAAGAATTAAGGGGGAAGAACTAATCTTTAATCTTGGTTGTAGGCTACATTTTGAACACTAATAAATAAGTAGGGGAGAGGTGGTTATGACAATCCCCCCCCACACTATTTTCCAAAAAGTATATCAGACTTGGAATTCAAAACTAGAATATCATAGAAACAAAAAAGTTGTGCTATTGAAAGAGAAATATTTCTTTAGTGTAAAGAGGAACAATTATCCAAATTTAATCCATAAATTCTCCAGATAGGAATGGAAGGACCCCAGATTTTGGTTCTTAAAATAACTCCTGTGAAAGCACAGGAAACGTTTAGAGCCATTTCTTTCCCCTTGCAGGAAAATGAAACAATCTCTGGGCCACAGGAAATAACTCAAGTTTTAGAAAATCCCAGCGGTATGAGAGAAAAAAAAGTTACAAGTGGATCTGTGAGTCCTATAAATGATGGTAAAGGGACAACAGATGTTCAAAGGCTCACGTACTCCAAACAAGAGGTAATTTATTTGTACTGGTGAAAGTGAAGACCAATTCTAGACCCATTAAAATAGAAACGTTAACTAGGGCATGCTCTAATCCACCTGCCTTGTTTCACACACAAATACACACACCAAGCCCCCACCATCACTTTCATGATAACAAAGACTTCGAGAAGAATGGGTGATGTAGTGGAATGACTATCTGATTTATGGTCAGAACACTGGGTTTAAGTTCCAGCTTGGTCATTTTACCAAGTAAAGTTGGATAAATTACTTCCCTTATCTGCCTCAATTTTGTCATCTGTCAAATGAGCCAGCAGGACAAGATGGTCATAAAAGCCCCTTCCAGATCTAATATTCTATGATCCCATTCTTTGCAAAACAAGCAAGCAGGGATGTGGAAAGGGGAAGTGAGGGAGAAGAAAAGGGGGAAATGATTTTACTTTAGAGTACTAGCTAATGCCAAGGGGATTCAAAGAGGTTTAAAAAGATGAATTAACTGGTTAGCAAGAGGCACATGATGGGTGTGTGCAGGCTACAATACTCAAAAAGTAAGGAACTTAGAAAAAGAACAATAATAAAAGATGTCATCAGAGAAATGTACACATGAAAAAAGATGATGGACTGGCCATCTGGCAACAGTAAGGGATAACTGATGGCCAGCCCCTGTGCTCTACTAGTAACCTTAAGATATCAAGAGAAAATGACTCTGAATACATTGGATGAACCATCTATTGCAAATTTATGAAAGGACATGGAGAAGAGTCAGACAGAATGGACAGGCACAGACAGATAGACTGGAATGAGTTTCCTTATCAATGACATCCGTTATGGATCCATTTAGGTAATCTGAGTATCTGATACATCAGTCATTTGTGTCAAGATAGAATTGTAGAATTGAGTGTTTTTATGGGCATGATGCGAGTAAAGCACTGATGACCTATCAACCTCTATAAAACCCAGTCCAACAAACATTTCTTTAAGTGACTGTTTTGTGCATGGTGCCGAATGAAATGATAGGAGTACAAAGACAGAAACAGTAACCCCTGATCTTGTAGAACTTACATCTATTGGGGATGAATGAAGCAGTTGAAAGAATGCTAGATTTTGAGTCTAAGGACCTGGTTTGGAATTGTGGCTTTGCTATTTAATACCTAGGTGACCTTAGGGGTCACCTCTTGGGGTCTCAGTTTCCACATCTACAAAGTAGGTTAGACCAGACAGCATCCAAAGTTCTTATTGGCTCTAAAACTATGATCTTGTGATACCAAGTATCACCATGAGCATCAGGGGAGAGTCCTTATAACAAGGAGAATTGGAAAAAGCTTCTGTAGGAGGTGGTGTGTGAGATGTGGCATGAAGGAAGTTAGGGATTCTAAGAGGTAGAAGTGAGGAGAGAGTCACTTGAAGGCATAGGCACCGCTCTGTACAAGGCACAGAGGTGAAAGCTGGGTTGCTAAGTTTGGGGAACAGTAAATTATAGTTTGACTCGACCTATTAAGCCCTATAAAGATCTAAGTATTTTATAATGTAAGCTAGTGACGGATAATATTTTCATTAATTATAAAATGTTATGGCATCAAATCCTAAATTATACTACTTCCTGCCTTAAACGTATGGGTTTTTAAAATTTTTGTTATATTTTAGTCCTTTTGGCTAACAGAGGTAGTTATTGGTTTTGTTATATGGGGCTTATGTTGGATTTTCAAATCTCATTGGTTTTGGCTAAATCCTTAGGGAAAGAAGGGCAGGAGGTTAGAGGAGAGAGGTGTGTGGAGACTGTTATTTACTCAACTAAAGAGCTATGTAAATTAGGCCCATCCTTGTATTGGTGGCTAAAATGGTAGAGAGATAAAGCTCAGCTAGAAGGATTTCAGAGTTTTGGAGGTAGAGGTAAATAGAACACCACCTTGTCCTGCTTCTTGCAGTGCAGGGAGATTCCCAAAACTCATTCTTATTATAAGAGCATCTATGTTGACAGAGAGGCAAGATATTCCATGATTACACCTGGAACCTAACAGGCCATAAAGACGGTGAGCTTGGCATTAAGTTTGTAGTTCTACATGACTTCTTATAGGCCATGGGTTGTGACCAGCAATAATTAAACAAAGTGGCTTATTTGAAATAATTAAACAAATGGCAATTCTTTTCTTCATCTCGTCATTGCTTTTTCTAGATTCTTAGCATTTCACACCTAGATCACTACAACAGTATCCTGGCTTGTTTCTCTGTTTGAAATCACTTGCCAGTCCAATTGATCCATACCAGGAAAGCAAGACAGAAGACAGAAAAATGTCCCAATTTGCAAAATAAAATAAAATTCGAGAATGTATATTTCTTCAAACTATGGGCTGATGAGCTTGCTAATAATTCTTGACAAAATTCTAGAATGAAAGTACTTAAGAAGGGCAGTAGTGGCCACTAAGAGCTGATATGGTTAAAGAAGAATGTCAGAACTGGAAGTGACCTTAAGAATCTAGTTCATGTTAAAATCACTTGATTTTCTTTTTTATTTTGGAGAGCCAGGGCATAATAGAGAGCTGATCTCAGGATTAGGAAGATCTGAGTTTGAGTCCCACCACTGACACGTACTGGCTGTATGACCCTGAGCAAGTGATTTGACCTCTCAGACAACTCTCTAAGGCCATAAGATACAGAGACAGTGATGACCAGCATTGGTGGAAGGAGTGTCTTCATTCAGGAGTTCCCTATCCTAATGAAATCGCAAGTCCAGTCCTCATCCTCATCCCTATTAGACTGGTATTAGGAAGATTCCATAAACATAACATATTCCTGTGGAATGAGCATTGGATTTGGGATTCCAACCTTCTACTACATGTATGAACTCAAGGAAGTCACTTAACTTCTTGAGTCCTTGGTTTCTCCGTCTGTAAAAGGAGGAGGTTAGATTAGATGACCTCCAGAGTCCCTTTCAACTTTAAACCTTTGATGCTGCGAATTTGGATTTCAGCAAGGCATTTCCCAAAATCACTGCATCCTTAGGAACAAAATGAAGAGATATGGGTTAATGGTGGACCCAACTGGGCTGGATGATCTAAAAAAAATAATTAATAGTTTGAAAATAATGATAGACAACAATTATTTAGTATTTTGAAGTTTGCAAAATGGTTTACCTACGTTATCTCATTTGATTCTCACAACAACCCTGCAAAGCAGGTACTATAGGTACTATTAGCTTTATTTAATGATAAGCCCATGGTCACATATCTACTAAGGATTGGAGGTGGGATTCAAACCCAGGTCTCTCTTGATCCCAAATCCTATGCATTTTCCATTATCCCCAAGGAATCTGTACCTGAAGGTCCAGGTGGCATATTTATTGAAATGGTAGCTGATAGGAAGCTAGCTAATGCTGAATGACAAAATTAGGGTTCAAAAAGATTTGACAGATTAGTATGATGGGCAGATTCTAATACAATAAAATTTATCAAGGATAAATGTAAAATCTTATACCACTTCAATAAAAAAAACTGTTCAACTGTAAGATGGGGTAGACATGACTAGACAACATGAATGATTTCATTCCTGTTAAAAAGACTAAAGCACTGTAAGCCCAAAATGAGTCAAAAGTATGACATGGTACTCAAGAAAACTAATTTGATTTTAGACTGCATTACTAAATGCACAGTGCCCAGAATTACGTAGAGGATTGCTCCATTATATTTTACCCTGTTCAGACCACATCTAGAGTACCATGTGGTCAGTTCTGGCTCCCATGTTGGGAAAAATATTCACAAGCTAGAATATAGCCAAAAGACAATGACTAGGAGGGTCAAGGGATTGGAGTCTTACTTCTTTGGATTGTTTGAAAGAACTAGTGATGCTTAACCTGGAGAAGAAGAGTCTTGGGGAGGGCCTGATGGCCTTCTTCAAATATCAGAAGGATTGTTATGTGGAAGAAGGATTAGAACTATTCTGTGTGGTTCTAGATGGCAGAAGTGGGATCAATGAATGGAAAATACTGAGAGATGAATTTAGGTTTGATATAAGAAAAGATATGTTTACAATTAGAGCTATTCAAAAGCAAAAGAGTCTGTTTCATCAGATAGTGAGCTCCCCATCCCTGAAGGTATTCCAGTAAAGGTTGCATGACTGATATTGTTTGGATCTGACCATGCCACTTCCCTACTCAATAAACTCCAGAGGCTTCTGATTGCCTATGAGATCAAAAAATAAACTTTTCTGTTTGTCTTTTAAAGTTGTTCACAACTTTTCTCTAACTTTGCTCTAACCTACCTTTCCAGCCTTGTTAAATATTATTCCCCTTGCCATCCTCTATAATTCATCCAATTTGACTTCTTGTTGTTCTTCATACATAATGCTACAACTCCCATTTTCCTGCCTTTGCATTGGCTCCCTAGTGCCTACAATGACTTCCTCCATCGCACTGAAGGCTTTGTTTTCTTAAAAACCCATTTCAAACACCACATTCTTCCTGAAGCCTTTCCTGGTCCTCTACATTGCTGGGACCTTTCACCTTGCCTAGCTCAGTGTCTAACACATAGCAAGTGGTTAATGAATGCTTATTGATCAATTGATGTTGCTAAGAGGATTCTTATTCAATTATAGGCTGGACCTCTAAGACAGCATAGAGTAGTGAGTAGAAGAGTAGATGTGGAGACTACAAGACCTGGATTCATATCCTGCCTCAAATACTTACTAGTTATGTGATCCTGGGTAACTAAGTCCTTTCACTTCTCTTGAACCTTGGTTTCTTCATTTGTAAAATTAGAGGAGTGGACTGGATGTCCTCCAAGGTACCTTCCAGTTCTTAGTCTATGAGCTACTGGCCTCTTCCAACTCAGAGTCTATGACTTTATGATAAATACCTCTTTCATTTTCCTCCTGGAGGACAGGCCCATCACATCCTTCCCTGGTCCAGTGTCAAGAAAGTCTTTTAAGTTTAGATCCCTTCTGTAAATTGGGCAATGCACCAGCCTTAGTCACCTAATCAGATCAGCTACAAGAAAAAGCCAATGGTAAATGGGATTTATTTGCCAGGGACTTTTGTAATGCAATTCAAAAACACCCTCATCAGCATAGGCAGCTTAATAGCATGTTCTCCTGGCAGCTCACAATGCATCCATATAGTTTCCAGGCTGAATAGTTGATAAAGAAACAACTGTGTGGACCATAATTAACTACATTAGGCACAGTAGTAGAAGTAATGTTTAAACAACAGTTCAATAGCTGCAACACCCATGTTCTTCAAAACCTGATTTCTAATACTCTAAACAGATAAAGGGGAAAGTAATTTCCTTTCTCCTTCATCGTATCATTTAATTAAACTAAGTGTAAGATCAAATCTTCTGTGTTGCAATATGTTTCATTTCTAAAATGACAACTATAGATTTTGTTTCAAAGATTCATATTAACCTGCAGTATGTGATTCTCAAAACAGATGTATAAATAATCTACCACAAAAATAAACTGTGGAATTTTGCAATATTTATAAAATGTTAAAAAAAAAATCAGAAGAATGAATGAAGACTCCAAACACGCTTGCTCTTAAGTTCTTTTGCATGAATTGATATACTTAGAATTAATTATTCTATATCCTTTGTTTAATTAACCAATCAACAGTAATTTATTAAATGCCTATTGTGTGCTGGGCACTGTGCAATGGAACCATAGGAAAGAGCAGTGACTGTAGAATCAGAAGATTTGGGTTTAAATCTTGCCTGTGTGATTTTGGAGAAATCATTTCTTCCCTAGGCCTTAATCTCCTCATTTGTCAAATGAAAAAGTTGGATTATATAACCACTGAGATCCCTTTATGCTTTAGACCTATGAACCTAAGCTCTGGTGTTACAAATAAAAGAGTGAGATGCAGGAGATTCTCCACTACCCTCAAAGAGCTTATGCTCTAGTAGAGGAACATAGAATTCGGGGAAGAACAGTCACGGGGCAGAAGACTGCCATGACTTTAACTATGGTGTAGCTATGATAATGTTGTTCAGATATGTCCTACTCTTCATGATGCCATTTGGGGTTTTCTTGGCAGAGATACTGGAATGGTTTACCATTTCCTTCTCCAGTTCATCTTACAGATGAGGACACTGAGGCAAACAAGGTTAAGTGACTTGCCCAGGGCCACAGAGCTAGTAAGTGTCTCAGGCTGGATTTGAACTCATGAAGCTGAGTCTTCCTGATTCCTGTGCACTATGGCACCACCTAGCTGCCCTATAGCTATGACAATATTTGTTGGTTGAAGAGGTAACAATAGATTTATTGTATGCTATTTCATCTACTGATCTCATCAGCTACTGTGGCATCAATTTTTGTCTCTATGGTGATGTTCTCAGATCTACTTGTCCAGCCCTAACCTCTCTCTTAACCTTTAGATTCACTTCTCCAACTATCTGTTACACATCACAAACCAGATATTTCACAGCCATAAAAAACTTAACATGTCCAAAACTGAACTCGTTATTTTTTCCAAAATATTCTCCACTGTCACGGATACCATCCTTTCAGTCACCTAGGCTAGCAATGTAGTTGTCTTGTCCTGTCCATCTTATCTTCTTAACATCTCTCAAACATGCCCCTCTCTCCTCTGACGTTACCACCACTTCATGCTTGGACTATTACAGCAGCCTTCTGGTTGGTTTCTCTGCCTAAAGTATCTCCTTACTGCAATCCATCCTCCACTCATCTGTAAAAGTATTTTTTTTTAAAGTGCATGTCTGACCAAATAATTCACTCCACTCCCTATTCAGTACACTCCAGCGGTTCCCAATCACCTTCAGGATCAAATATAAAATCCTGTTTGGCATTCAAAGCTCATCACAACCTGTCCCCTTCTACCTTTCCAGTCTTCTTACACCCTTCTTATACCTTCTTTTCCCCTTATACCCTTCCACTTCTTATACCCTACTCTCCCCCATGTGCCCTATGATACAATGACACTGGCTTCTTTTCTGTTTGTCACACAAGAGACTCTATCTCCAGACTCCAGGGTTTTGGACTGGTTGTTATCTGTGATTGGAATACTCTCCCTCCTCATCTCTACCTCCTGGTTCCCCTGGCTTCCTTCAAGTTCCACCACTAATCCTATCTTTTTTCTTTTTTTGAAAATTTATTTATTTTCTTCTTTACATCATTCATTTCCATGAGATTTTAAGTTACAAATTTTCTCCCCATCTTTCCCCTACCCAACACCTCAAAATAGCCATCCCACTGTATAACCCCTCCCCCAATCTGCTCTCTCATATGTCCTCCCCCTCATCCCTCTGACTTTCTGGTAGGGCAGGATGGATCTCCCTACCACAGTGCCTGTGTGTCTTAATTCCCAGTTGGATGTAGTTAATAATAATTATTATTATTATATATGTATATATATACATATATATTTTTAACATTTTATTATAGAACTTTAAATTCTAGATTCTTTCCCTTCCTCCCTCGTCACCCATCCCCACTGGAAGGACAAGCAATTAAATACAGGCTGCACATGTGTAATTACGCAGAACCGCTCCACAGTGGGCATATTGTGAGAGACTGAGTATACGTCCCTCCTTCCTATCCCACACCCTTGTTCTATTAGCTACCCTGTCCCTGTCCCTTTACAGAAGTGTGTACTTCCAGCAACCCTCCCCTCTGTCATACCACCTCTCATCCCCATCCCCCCTACTCTCCTGTATGGCAAGATACC